>JAMWYP010000516.1:0-160575 GCA_025563575.1 Acacia pycnantha
TGATCCTACTTTCTCCTGAATGCTTTCCTCATAGGCATTCAGGAAGAGACTGTTGATCCAATATCAAAGCACCACCCCATCGCCGACATCCGTGTTCTACACCGAACCTGCACGTATATTACTAGTATATAATTAAATAATTAAAATATAAAAATGACAATAATTTCATTTAAATATATTTTAAATCCAAATAATTAAAATTAAATCCATCAACACCACTAGTGCAAAATGGTTTTAAGACCGCCTCATTTAGACCTAGAGTATCGATGCCTCTGGCCTTAAAAGTATGATCGGTGACAGCTTTGTAAATATAAAGAACTTCTTGACCGGATTCTTTATTCATAGGTCTTAAATATATTATTCTGACAGGTTAACAAAACAACCGGTTTTTAAATTGTTATTAAAAAATTGAAATATTAATTACTTTATAGAGAAACCTCATACACCCTGACTTATATTTTATGCGGGCCAAAATAATAAGGAAAAATTTAAATATAAAGGTCTAAAACTTTTAAGATCGGTTATACATAAAAGACGATCTTAAAGGTTATACTTTTAAGACCTGGACATAAATTGTGACTCGGCACAAAATATTGAAAAACTTAAACAAAAATTTAATTAATTTTAAGACCGAAAGTTTAATAAGACCGGTCTTAAATTTAGAATTTTAATAAGACCGGTCTTAAATTTAAACTTTTAATAATTCTAGTCTTAAAATTAAATCTTTTAAGGCCAGACTTAAATTGTGGCCGATACAAAATATTGAAAAATTTAAACAAAAGTTTATTACTTTTAAGACTGGAGTTTAATAAGGTCCGGGTCTTAAAGGTTAACTTTTAAGACCATCATTTTATTACCTCTCAGTCTTAAAACTAAAGCGCTAAATATATTCTTCTTCGTGCGAAACCTTACTTTACATTGCTCTCTCGAACTTGCGAAACCCCTTTTCCCGTCGCCAGAAACCCCTCTTCCTTGGCCACCACCACCATCCTCTGTTACTCTCTCATTTTCTCGGAGCATATTCCTTTTTCGCACCACCTCTCTCAACCTCTCTTCCTTTCTCGAAAATGAGCTTGAGAAAACGATTCTTATCCCGTTTGTTCAACGCCGGCCATCGGTGCGACTAGTGTGAGTCGAGCGAACCCTCTTCATTTCACAGTTGAGCCTTGTAACCGCCCCGCACGCCGTGGTAGTAAGAGGCACATGAATGAAAGATGTATCCCTAAGTCTGACTTCCGGGTCAAAGCTCGAGATTCGGTTTGATGAAAATTTGGCTCCTTTCGGTCTTAATAAAAAAATATAATAGTTTTGTTGGCCATCTAGCACGCAGAAGAAGGTTAGCATCTTGACGTGATGGGTGGAAAATGTCGATGATGCCACATTAAAGAATATTATTTGGGACACTATCGAGGCTTACATACATTGTTCTTGACAAATGGTTGAAAGACAAGACATTGTCGTATATGTGAATGTTATTGTGTTCATCTAATCTCGTTAGTTAGATGGTTTGGTGTGTGAATAGAAGCATACATTTCCATCCTTTGTCCCGCATCGAGGAGCATGTCTTAGTTCTATGCAAGTCTCGATATGTAAACGTGAAAAGGTAAAATACTAAGTAGGTAATTAGGGAAATAATAATGGCATAAGAGTCAAACCATTATTATAGTCTTAGTTTTTGTTATAGTAGGTAGTGGTTAGACATTGCCGTTAGTTAGTTAGGTAGTATGTTAACTGTAATGGTTTCTGTGCAAGCTGTTATTAGGCCTTAAGAGTCAAGCCTCTAACTATATATAAGAGGTTAGTCTAATATGTGTAGGAACCAGGTTATGATAAATGAATGAATTGACTGAGTTGACAACAATTCTAAAACTCTCTTTCCATTGTTTCTCCCAATTTCTTCTACAATTCTACATCTTCCTTAAATAAAATGTTGAAACTTGATGAAGTGAATTTGACTAGTGTTTGAGGTTCATATTAAGCGAAGTTCTCTAATTTCTGTTAAAAGTCAAGTGGCGCTTACACGAGTGAACAAACTCGTTTAGTTGCTGAAAGAATTGTAAGTATCGTTATTTGTTATTTTTTAGTTACTAAACATGTTTCATTACTAAGCTTCTCGTTATCTGTATCTTACAGGAAGATCTTAAAAAGAAAGAAGCAGTGATCTTTTTGTGTCGATGGGAGGAATGATGTTCGATCGTTGCGATTGGAAAATCGGATCACGCGGGCGTGTAAGGGGATTAGAGGACGAGTAGGCTCGAAGGAATATTTTGGTAAATCCAAACGTAATAAGCAAAGTATGGTTACCCGGAAGAGATGGAACATACGGCCAAAATTAGTAAGGAAGCATCGGCTAAAGAAGTTTCATTAACTCGCAATGTTTCAATCCCATATGAGCAAGATGTGCAGGAGGAAATGGATAGAATGATGTTGCTTTTGAGCTCTCGTGCAGAGACCAGTGTTCCCTTCACACATTCACTCGCACCTATGTAGCAAAGCACTAGAGGGAGTTGCATTGTTGGACAAATCAGAGCAACCTTGAAACCTTTATGTGGAGGATCCTCGTAGACTATTAGTTGCAAAAGGGGCTACCTACAACTTGGGACCAACTATACACCACCAACAAATGGCTAATGATGAAGTCAAAGTGTCGCTTGAAGAGGTGATCATTGATGCACTTGTCCCTTTCCCAACCGATTAGTCAAGGTTGTGAGTAATGTAGGGAACCTTCATCTCTTAGCTTGTGAAGCTTGTTGAAGCTCCAACCCCTCCTGAAGTTGTTGACACAGCTAAGTTGAGTGCCAAGGACAAAATTGTCCTTATGGTATTCAATAAACAATTTGAAGTTAAAATGTGGCCTCGTCAATTTAGAAGCGTGCCTCCGTAATAAGCACCCGATTTTGGTTGACCAAGAAGATTTAATTTCCCTACCGTTTGATAAACAGATCTTACCGATGCAATTATTCTCATGTTTATAATGTAAGTATCTTCTTCTATGAGTACATAACCTAAATGTGAGACACTCACATACATATATACTAATTCCCGATGTCATTATTTAGGTTCATGCATCGTGAATTAGAACAACAGGCGTAAGCCAAGATATTGGATTCTTGTGCCCATGATGACATAAGTCAACCACCCTTATCGAGAGACAATCATACATAACATCAAGGTTGACTGGAAATATGAAAAAGTGGTACTTGGCACCATACTACAATAGGTACATATCATAATTTTTGTCCGCAATTCCCTTAATTCTCGCTACATATTACCGAGTACTTATCTCGTTGTGAATTTTCGCCGCCATTGGCGCTTGGTCCCGATTTGCACGGATGAGAATAAAGTGGTCTCTTTATGCTCCATTCACAAAGATCTACGCCTACATTGGAGTAGATCGTGAACAAGTACGCATGTCATTTTGATTGTATAGTTTGAAATCTCTCGTTGTGAATTTTCAAAGGACCATTACTGAGTAAATATGTGATTTCGACAATAGGCCCTTGAAATCATACCAACAAAAGGTCAAGAAAAGGCTTGGGTTTCATTTCAAAGAGCCTACATGGATCATACCAAAGGTAAGTACATATTTGGACACTAGCACATTGCCTTGAAAACTTGGTCAGTAAGCAATATATGCTCTTATATATTTCTTGTTCATTTTTAGACCCGTCGGCAACCAAAGGAGTCCAACTTATGTGGTCATTATGTCTTGGCACACATATATAATATTGTCATGCAACCAATGACTGACATCAGTGAAATGGTAAACGTATTTGATATTACATACGTTTGCCTGTACGCTGACCCCTTTCATGCAAGGAAGCACGACTAATATATTTATGTCTTTGATGTTACGGGCGTTTGACTTGTCGACCCCTTCCCGATGGTGATATTGAGCGCACACGCGATGTGTTTTGTGAATATTTGTATGATTCGATGATCTCGGAAAGTCGAACAATAAATGATTTGTGGATTCATTTGTAAATATATGATGTAGCAACAATCATCTTTGATCTATAAATGAACAATTGTACAATTTGTTTAATGAACAATAATAATTTGTTTATTCCTTTCAAACAATTTCCTTGTGTCCATTTGTGGTTGCTGAATGTATTGGATGGTGGATAAAACTATTTATTGCTTATACCTTTAGGACAGACGTTGTAAATGAGCAAGACTAAATGTATTGGATGGTGGATATATAAAACTATTTAGTGCTGAATTTTAAAAAAATATGGTGAGATTTTTAGGACCGTATATTTGTTAAAGGTTCGGTCCTAAAAGTCTTCGTTTAATTTTAAAAATATAGTGAGACTTTTAGAACCGTATATTTGTTAAAGGTCCGGTCCTATAAGTCTTCGTTTAATTTTAAAAATATGGTGAAACTTTTAGGACTGTATATTTGTTAAAGGTCCGGTCCTAAAAGTCTTCGTTAGTTTTAAAAAAGGGTTAAGGTGCAGATTTTCCAACCAACTATTACTCGAGGAGCATCTGGCACAAAAAACAATTGAGGGGACCAAAATTACAAATCAACAATTAAAAAGTGAAAAAAAACACCAAATAACTATCAATAAAAAACAGCTATCACAATTAAGTTAAAATATGAGGCACTGGCGTAGGACGGTAGCGGAGACCACCGGAGAAAAGAGCGATTAAGCCTTATTGTTGGATAAGACAAACACCAACAGAGATGGGACCCATGGGAGCAAGCGCGATGGGCGACGACGGGTGCTGCTTGTGGCATCTGAGGGATGGAACCAGGGTGCAAGGCGCGTGCTAGTCGAAAGCTGTGGACTGCTGGATGAGTTCAAGAGGGTGAGTGGAACACCCAGCAACAATGGAAGCTTTGGAGACGCCGATGTCACCGACACTGTGACAGTCAATAGAAGACGGAGACACCAAGATAGTGATGGGGTAATAGTTCGTTGGCGACCCGCACCAAATTGTGTTTTTTTCTTTTGGGTTAAGGTGCATGATTTACCAACCAACTATTATTCGAAGAGCGTCTAGCACAAATAACAATTGAGGGACCAAAATTGCCAATCAACAATTAAAATGTGAAAAAAACACCAAATAACTTAAAAAACAAGGGAGAATCCATATCAAGGCCTAATTAAGGCCCAAAACTGCAAAAAAGGGCCCCAACTACTTTGAGCTCCTGAGAAGGCCCTAGGGCCCTTTTTGACATCTGACTGTTAAGTGAAATGACAAAAACGCCCTCGAATACACAAACAAATAACATGCTTGGAATTCTTTGTTCCAACCCTTTGATTTGTTTTTGGCTGTCTCTAGTGTTTTGTTATGGATTTTGTGTCTTTTCTTTGCTGGTTAATCTCTTGGGTAGTTGATTCTATACGGAGCATCGGAGCTCTTCTTAATGAAGAGTTTAGGTGTTTGATTAGGATTAGCCTAGAATACTTGTTTTGTTTGGGGTCTATGCTCATTTGAGCTTTGTGAGTGGCTATGTTACAACTTAGAAGCATCAAAGAAGCCATTTGTAGGCCTTTCGATAAAGGCTTAGGGTTTTGGAAGAATTAGTCGCCTTAGTTCTTCAATGCTTAAGAAAAGTTGAAAAATGCTTATTAAAAATATATTTAAACAGTTTATCCCTAAGTTGCCAATCGGTCGAATACTTCCAGTTTCAAGAAGTCCAAAGCACTGTTTGTTTTGATGTCTTGTTTATTTTGAAGGTTCATGAAATCCATAGATTTCATTGAGGACATTCAAAAACATACATTTAAGTATTACTGCGCGTTACGCTGGTGATGTTAAATGTGCTTTAATCCTGGGGATAGTCTGTTTCGGTTTGTATTGATTGCTAATTCCGAATCAATATATCACTTCTGCAGATGGTTAGGATCTTTGGATATCTTGGCCGAGTATATGTCACTTAGAGGATTTCAATTCCGAGCTTGATGGCGAGTACAAAGGCGAGTTACGACGAGCAGTAATCGAATCATTTTAATGCACTGCGGTGATGACTTTTGCTTCCTTCTTTCAACAAGATAAAAAATTTACATGGTGTTATACATGAATTTTGTATCTATATTTTTCTTTTACTCATGCACAGCTGTATACTCTACTCGCTTTATTGTGACTAATAATTCTACATTCATTTTCTTCTGAACATGCTTTGTAGGTCCTCGACCATTTGGTCATTCAAAAATTAAATGCTGAGGGTAGACTGGAGAAGAAAGAAGACAAAAAAGGAGGTCTTTTGACAAAGTAGGGATATATGTGAAAATTGATTAATTGATAGTTTATTAAAATGCTTCCATTGGATTGTGTGATACCATTGTAGATGATATTACAGGGTTAGTATCATCCACACGTTTTTAATTCGTGGAACCTATTGAGTCATATTGGTTCCACTCTCTAGGTGTTTGCTTTTGATTTATTACCTCTTGTATCAAACTTGTGCTTATTCCATGACAGAATGAAGCGTCAGCAATTTTAAGATTTGGAGCTGAGGAGCTTTTTAAGGAAGAAAGAAATGATGAAGAGAGTAAGAAACGGCTTTTAAGTGTGGATATAGATGAGATTCTTCAAAGAGCAGAGAAGATTGAAGAGAAGGAAGTTAAGCGCATGAATTATTGAGTGCCTTTAAGGTACAATTCAGGGACAATATCTGATATTCGAGTTCTTTTGTGTGTTTTGATCTTTTAGGGTTACTTTTATTTTGCATATCGTAATTGAGTTGGGATAGGGTGCACTTAGTCTGCTGCTATTTTGTTTTAATTGCTTTTCTCGCGGGTTGCTAATTTGTGCAATGATGAAGATGATGGGAGTTTACGGAGTCGTTGGATAAAAACCGAGGCGGTAGCCCAAGCCGGAAGTATTGTTCGACAATTCTTATTTCCCCCATACTCCTAACTTTGTTCCTAGAATATTGCTCGGGTCAAGATATATGTAATATTATTTTTTCTGTTTTCTTGTCTAGGAAGCTTTGGCTCCACGTGGCGCAAGCAACCTGTATAATGATATGCATGCAAACTACTTGAGCTTTGTTAGTCCCTGTAAATGTGATTTTCTTTTCAACCCTGCAAAAGAAGAAACTAGTGTTGTTCATTCTCACAGCTTGATTCCATGGAGATTTTGTTTGGAATTACATGAATAAGATTAAGAAAGTTGCAAAGATAGTGGTTTGCAATATGATTGACCTAGAGTAGATTTTGGGCACTAGGTTTCAATATTAATCATTTTCTAATCTAGCTAGCTTGCATTGATTAATAAAAATTGTTATTATTTTACGAATGATGATGAACTAAATTCACGGGGAAGTAATACGTGGGGTACTCTTGTGTTACTGGTGATCTTTTATTTAGATTTCACTGTGTTGGTTATTTAGTCATCTTCTTGCCTCTCTCTATGTGGTTGCATCTGTCCCATGTGATGATCTAGCAAGGAAAATCAAATTGGAGGTCTCGATAACTCCTTAGTTTTTGTTGGTTAAATTATGATTTTTATTTGAGTAAATACCCTTTTTGGTCCCCTGGAAAAAACACGGATGCCCTTTTTGGTCCCCGAAAAAAATAAGTCACTTTTAGTCCCTAAAATGGAAAAATAAGGTCCATTTTAGTCCTTTTGATCATTTTTTTTGAATATTTTAATCCCTCAGAAATTCTCAAAAAGGTCATTTTTAGTCCCTAAAAAGGACCAAAATGACATTTTTTTACTCGGGGACCAAAAAGGGTCAAATGTGTTTTCCGGGAACAAAAGGGTATTTACTCTTTTTATTTTTATTTGTATATATTTAGTTTTTGTTTTGGTAGTTAATACCCTAACTGGATTGTGATTGTGATGTAGTGATCAATGTGATGTTTCTTAAATCAAGCTTCGCAAAATACAATTGTGTTGTTGTCTTTGGTTTTGTGTTTTTAGCATCCCTCTTCTTTTAGGATTTTTCTTCTAAGGTATATTTGTTACTCACAGAGAATAGAGGTATACTTGTGATTGTGGAGTGTGCTCTTTATTCTTATGATCAAGGGTAATTTTATTTGAACTTCATTGACAATTGTTGTAGGTGCACAAGCAAGAAGGGTGTAACATAAGAAGAAGCAACAACAATGAAATCTACACAAAGGGACACAAGGTTCTCCGGTTCACTAAAGAATTCTTCAAGCAACAAGTGCAAAGCCAAAAGTGTTGTCCATCATTGAGGAGTCCCAGAAGTAGATGAGACATTAGGCAGCATAGTTGTTAGGACACATTGTAGTTGATCACTTGTTGTGTACACGTGCATATGTATTTATGACAAATTTGTATTCATGAGAATGACCTTCAACATCTGTATTTCTGTAAATTGTCGACTGATGCTAACTTGACAATTTGAATTCAATGACAAGAGGAAATTTTTCCTTTTTTTATGATATTTGTTCATGATATGAGAACAAAAAAAAAAAATATGCAGGTTGTAAATGAATGTTAGATATAATACACAATTGTCACTGACAACAATATCAGGGGGTATTAACAACAATAACAGGGGGTATTAACAACAATATCAGGGGGTATTAACAACAATAACAGGGCCACTGACAACAATATCAGGGGTATTAACAATAATAACGGGGGTATTAACAACAATAACGCAGGATATTAACAACAATAACAGGGTATTAACAACAATATCGGGGATATTAACAACAAATTGTTATTGAATTAATATGTTGACTAAAATAATATGTTGACAACTTTGTCATAAATACAAGTTGACATTTACACAAAAATTGATGGACTAAACATGTCTTCTAAATTCAATCACTATGTTTTTGCCAATTGCCAATTCTTTCGTAATAAAATGTCATACAACCACCGAAATTTAGATACACTTAAAACAAGTCAGCCTATGCACATAAAAGGATTGCTTCCTAACGGCTCATCTTCCGCTTTGGGAGTCCTCAATCTTCGCATCATTATTTGTCTCGATGCGTGTTGTTTCGATGACTCGACCAACCACCACAACATGCCAATCTTCGGTTCTCGTAGTTCATCCATGGAGTAGGAAGGCATTGTCTTTCATTGAAGAGTCTCGAAGAAGATGAGATATTAGGGAGCATACTTGTTAGGAGACATTTTAGTTGACAACTAGTGATTTACACGTGCATATGTATTTATGACAAATTTGTATTCATGAGAATGATCTTCAACATTTGTTCTTGTGTAAATTGTCTCTTGATGCTAAAAACAAAATTTTAATTCAATGACAAGAGCAAATTTTTCCTTCGTTATGATCTTTGTTTATGGAATGAGAACAACAAAAGAATAGACAGATTGCTCTTCTTTCGTGGCATGTTAACAACAATAAGAGGGTCATTAACAAAATAACGGGGTCATTTACAACAATATCGGGGTCATTTACAACAATATCATGGGTCATTTACAACAATATCAGGGGTCATTTACAACAATAACATGGGTCATTACAACAATATGAGGGGTCATTTACAACAATATCAAGGGTCATTTACAACAATAACAGGGTCATTTACAACAATAACAAGTGGTCATTTACAACAATAATGGGGTCATTTACAACAATAACGGTGGTCATTTACAACAATAAGAGGGTCATTTACAACAATAACAGGGTCATTTACAACAATATCGTGGGTCATTAACAACAATAACGGGGGTCATTTACAACAATATCGGGGGTCATTAACAACAATATCGGGGTCATTTACAACAATAACGGGGTCATTTACAACAATATCGGGGTCATTTACAACAATAACATGGGGTATTAACAACAATATCGGGCGTTTCCAAGCTGCATTTTTTCTCATATCATGAACAAATATCATAAAAAAGGAAAAATTTCCTCTTGTCATTGAATTCAAATGGTCAAGTTAGCATTAGTAGACAATTTACGTAAATACAAATGTTGAAGGTCATTCTCATGAATACAAATTTGTCATAAATACATATGCACGTGTACACAACAAGTGATCAACTACAATGTGTCCTAACAACTATCTTTGCCTAATGTCTCATCTTCACTACGGGACTCTCAATGATGGACAACACTTTTTGCTTTGCACGTGTTGCTTGAAGAATTCTTTAGTGAACCGGAGAACCTTGTGTCCCTTTGTGTAGATTTCATTGTTGTTGCTTCTTCTTATGTTACACCCTTCTTGCTTGTGTACCTACAACAATTGTTAATGAAGTTCAAATAAAATTACCCTTGATCATAAGAATAAAGAGCACACTCCACAATCACAAGTATACCTCTATTCTCTGTGAGTAACAAATATACCTTAGAAGAATAATCCTAAAAGAAGAGGGATGTTAAAACATAAAACCAGTACAACAACACAATTGTAGTTTGCGAAGCTTGATTTAAGAAACATCACATTGATCACTACATCACAATCACAGTCCGAGATTAGGGCATGCCTTCAAAACCAGAAAACTACAAAAGGGCTTTACATGTCTTAATGCTCCCAGAGCCCTTGAAGTTAATAGCTAAAACAAATATCTAAAGTTTATCATTCAAACACTGCCACTAGAGATGTCAAATAGTGTATTCCAAATGCTTCTATCTAGAAGAGCACCAACATGGAACTAGCTAAGAATTTCCTAAAGCATAAAAAAAAAATGCACAAAGAGGAAGCATAAAAGATGAATCAACAAAAAAGAGCTGCAAGCCATTAATTTAATTGACCTTATAAATAGCATGGAGGTCATATATCTTTGACATAGTCCTAACTCCAAAAATCTTCAATTTTCAATAAACTAAGATGGTTTCCCATATTAAATTGAGAAAAATGAGCACAAAGATATATAGTTCCTCGGCTATGGCTTTGAAAACATAGATGGGTCAAATAAGAGAAAAACATGAAAAGGTTTTTATATCATACCAAGAGCCCAGATTTAGTTTTATGCAACAAGTGATCTTCGCGCGAGGAAACGCGTCCAATTTCTTAATGACTTGTCTCACACCCATCTTCACCTTGTTACACAACCCTATCCGCAGCTCAATCTGTCGCACCATATTCGGCATAAGAATAAGGTTATCATATTTGACCAAAACAATTAGGCGCACATGCAATAACAATCAATCCACAATAACAAGGGACACTGTTCTAAATGTGAAATAAGCAAACAAGGGAAACGCTCAATTCCAAAGGGCAAAAGTGGATATTTTTGAAGCAAATAAGGCGAGTACATTGGAATTGCATTCTACCTATAAACACACGATTCACGAATGAATCGTGGCGTGAAGAATTCGACCCAATACAAAAGTTTTCAAAGAGACGTAAAATTAACGTAAAAGACATGATCGTAAAATGATTGTGAATTGCGATGAGCGAAAGGCAAGAAGAAACGAGAATCGAGAGAATCATTCAAATGAAGGAAGAGTATCGGAGGAGGAGGCGGTAAAATCTGCCCAAACGCGTCGCCGACACTGTGACAGTCAATGGAAGACGGAGACACCAAGACAGTGATGGGGTAATAGTTCGTTGGCGAATCTACATCAAATTATGTTTTTTTCCACTTTTTAATTGTTTTTTTTTTGTTGAGAAAGGTGATCAACAAGGATCGAAATGGTTACAACGAGAGACGAGCTCTCCCATACCTTCGGCATCATCCCGAAGAATTCCATTAATACCAACTGAGTGGACCGGATAAGGAATGATACCCTACCTCCAAACTCGGGCATAAGTAGCCAAGAAATCCGCACTTGGTTTCTCTCTCGAAATACATGTGATCTGGAAGTATGCGCCGGTCTTGCTTGAGCAAGTGTTGTATTCTTTGGACTATACGCATGTGAGCATTCGAGCCTCCTTCCATCTTCTCGTACCATGCATACGGCTACTAGGCAATCCACACGGACAAGAACATCTCGTAACCCTAAAGACCGGGCCGGTTCAAGACCATCCATTAGCGCCCATAATTCGGCTTGAAGAGATGTGCACGCTCCAAGATTTCTGCAGCACCCCGCTTGCCACCTACCCTCACTATCTGAATAATGCTTCCCCTGACCTTCATTGTATCAAGCTTCCTTGCACCATCGCAATTCAAAGACACATAAGGGAAAGGAGGTCGGATCCGGCGAACAATTATCTCTGTTTCCCCATGCTACCGTCGCGTCCTCTACCGGTAACATCGCAACTTGACTATTAAACCCGGTAAAGATCTCAACCTCGCGAATGATACTATCCAGGATGTATGTTTATTCTCAAAAAGTGCCACATTTCTTGCTGCCCAAAGCTTCCAGCAGGTAAGACCAAAGGAACATGCCCAGCTGGCCTTACCCGAGCCCCCTCTATGTTTTTCCAACAAATTGTTCAGCATCCACTCCTGGAGAGGTAACTGAGATTGGATCCGGACTCGCTCCACCGGGTAGGAGACGACACCAAACTTCCCGTGCATGCTTACAGAATCTGAGAACGTGGTCAACATCCTCTGGTCCTTCACCACACCGAGAGCATACATCCTCATCAGCCATATGTCTTCTGCGACGTTCCGAGTTTGTCAACAATTTACGACGCCCGGCCGACCCAAAGAAAAGTACGTATCCTTTGTGCCCCCTCCCACTTCCAAATTTCCTCCCACAGACGTGTTCTATTTGTTATCCCATCCTCGGTCAGCAGGTCATAGGCGGAGGAAACAGTAAAACAACCGTCAGCCGAAAGATCCCAAAAACACTGGGCTATCCCATCATCCTGCATAGGGGTTTTAACACCTGCTATATGTGAGAGGACATGGTGTGGGAGATCCCTCTCAAAAAGGTTCCAATCCCAATTTCCGCTAGTTGTCACAAACTCCTGAACCGAGAGAGAAGCCTCCCACGACGCAATGTCTCTAAATGCAAGCAGTTTAAGAGGACCCACCTCAGGTACCCATGTGTCGGACCAAAAACGAGTTTGAGAGCCATCCCCAATATCCCATCGCATCCCAATTTCCACATCGACCCAGACCTTCTTCAAATGCCTCCATAAATAAGAACAATGCTGGTTTCGCTTATGAGGGCCTTTGTAATAATCCCACCCATACTTAGACCTAAGGACTTTGACCCAAAGGAGCTTCAGTCTAGTCCGAAGATGGAAACCTATCTTCATCAGAAACGCTTCATTTTGTAGCTCCATTTTTTTAAAGCCACATCCCCCATCCTGATACGGTTTACACATGTCCTCCCATTTAACTAACGAAGGCTTGTGGTCAGCCCCCGTCCGCCCCCAGACAAAGTGCCTAACATGTTTCTCCAATCGTGAACACAATCCAGGTGGAAGCTTCGTCGTTTGCATAGCATAAGAAGGGATTGCTGCCAGGACTGATTTGGCCAGAGTAATGCGTCCTGCAAGAGAAAGAGTCTTGGCCGCCCAGCCCGACAGCTTACTATGAACTTTTTCCTCCAGGTACTCATAAGTTCCAATTCTTACCCGCTTGTGTAGTAAAGGAACACCTAAATATTTTCCCAGATCATCCATCCTTTTGAAGCCCATTTCATCACTTATCCCCGCCTGTGTGCCAAGTGGGACATTCCTGGAGAAATACACCGCCGTTTTGGATCGACTTATCTTATGTCCAGAGCTGGCACAGAAATCATTCATAACATTGTTGACCAGAGAAACCTGAGAAGCATTAGTAGAGCTGAATAATACCAGATCATCTGCAAAAAATAAGTGAGAAAGAGTAGGGCCATCTTTCCCCATTCGGATAGGCAGCCACTGATGCTCTACCACCTTTTTAGAAATAATTTGAGATAGACGCTCCATGCAAAGAACAAAAATGTATGGAGATAAGGGATCACCTTGCCTTATACCCCGGGACGGAAAGAACTTCTCCGACCTTACTCCATTCCAGACCACTCTCATGCTGCAGGTCTTAATACACAACATCACTGCTTGTACAAACTTATGCGGAAGGCCAGCATCATTGAGGGTTTCCTCTATAAAGTCCCACCTCAAACGGTCATATGCCTTTTCCAGGTCAACTTTGATGGCCATCCACCCTTCTCGCCCTTTTTTTGACCTCATGGAATGAATCACCTCCTGAGCTATTATAACATTATCTGAAATTTGTCTTCCAGCCACAAAGCTTGATTGGTTTGGGAGGACAAGGTGAGGTAACCATTTCTTCAAGCGATTAGCCAAGACTTTAGTGATTACCTTATAAGAGACCGTACAAAGACTAATGGGCCTGAACTCCTTCAGCCTTTCCGGGGATGGAACCTTTGGAATAAGGGTAATGAGAGTTTCATTTAGATCCGGGTCCAGAATCCCTGCATTAAAACATTGCTTGACCAGATGATGTATAGAAGGCCCCACTATTCTCCAATATTTCTGAAAGAAATCAGCATGCCACCCATCGATCCCAGGCGCCTTAAGAGGCTTCATTTGGAATAGGGCACTGTGCACCTCACCAAGAGAAATGTCCATACGAAGAGAGCAAGGCATAGCCTCGTCAATATCCAGGAAAAGGCCCTTGCCTTGGTATACGAGACAGACTCCTTCTTTACTATAAAGGTTTTGGTAGAAAGAAAAAGCCCACCCTCGCAATGTATCCCTGTCAGAACACCACACCCCATCATCCCCTCTGAGGGACGTGATTAATTTCCGTCGGCTTCGTCTCATTGCTTTGGCATGGAAGTAGGCAGTATTTCTATCCCAGATTTAGCCAATCACACCTCGCCTCTCGAGCCCAAGTCACACTCTCCCGTTCACAAATTACTTCAAACTCCTTCCGTAGTTCACCATCTAGTCTATCAAGATGTGTAGAAGGCCTATCTTCCTGAGCTTTTTGAATTCCACCTAGCCTAGCTAGGATTCTGCGCTTCCTCCAAGAAATGCTCCCAAATACCTCCCGATTCCATACCTTAGCCGATCCTGATAGCCTCTGAATATTCGCATTAATAGAGTCTGAAGTAGACCAATTCTCTTGAACCACCTGATCAAAAGTAGCATCGGAAGACCAAGCAGCCAGGATATCTAAACGGTGGCGCCCACCCCCAAGATGAGCTCACCACTAGTATGGATACAAAGCGGTCGGTGATCCGAACTGAGCTTTGGTAAATGTTTGACCACAGATGCCCCAAAAGAGTTTAACCAAGCATTGTTCCCAATAGCCCGATCCAGTCTCTGGAGCAGAGTACCTCGTCGCCATGTAAATTTAGGGCCACTAAACCCAAGGTCAGACAAACCACAGTTAAACATGAGTGATCGAAGCGTGCACAACCTTGAGTTCTCACCTCAGCACCCCCACAACGTTCACCTCCACACAGGATTGCGTTGAAGTCACCCGCAATAAGCCATGGGGATAAAATTTGACTTGCTAGATCCTGTAGTGAACTCCATAAATCCCTGCGTAGTGTATAATTCGGGCTCCCATAAATGTAGTAAACAAAAAGGAGACGAGGTGTAGCCGACAATCTCAATTTTAGTATGAAGAAACTGCAGATGACACACTTCTACTGAAACATGCAAGGTATCCTTCCATAACAACCAAATACCACCAGAGAAACCCCTAGCCTCCAACCTGTAGGAATGATCAAAACCAGATTGTGCCACAAACCTATCTGCTTTAATACCTGAGATACGTGGTTCAACAAGTACTACCATACTTGGCTTATTCTCCTCCACAAAATGCATGAAGGTACGAGTGAAACTCCTACTCGCTGCTCCCTGACAATTCCAAACAAATATTTTTGTAGACATTAAAAAACTATCAATGGAAATCAGACACGCACACCTGACCCAGTAGGATCCTCATCTTGACTATGCACCGGAAGAGTCTCTCCGACGAACAACCACGGATCCAAAACTAACTCAAGAGGCGTCACAAGCTCTTCCTTCAACACCGCAATGGCATCTTTAGACATATGAGGGCTAGAAGGTTTCTTACGGACTTTTAAGCTTTTAGCGAGAGGAAGAACGAAGATTAACACCATGTTGTCCCTTTATAGGAGGTAACGGCTCCATATTTATATTCTCCTTTCCTTTCGAGAAACACCAACCCGCTTCTTGATCCGTTGTTGATCCCCAAACGAATCAGATCTAGTCGGTTCCACATCTGTCAGAGCTGGTCGATCCTGGCGAAGCTCAACAACCATATGATTATTACTATCTAATGTCGTGGCTAACGGACTGACTACCTGATTCGGAATAGCAGGAGGAGTCACATTATTTTTGGTCTTCTCAATTCCTGTTTGTTCTGGGCTCAAGACCAGGGGCGCTTCCATTGGGCTCCTCTCCATTGTGATATTTCCTGGTTCAAGAGTAGGGCTACTAGAGGAAGAGTTGATGGCCGAGCTAGACACGGGCTGGGTAGATGGAGGCCCATCATGATTGTGTTTCTTTCGGTACTCATTCACCATGACTTTGGACGTGGAATGGCTCGGATTGGGCCGCCTAATAGTAGGTTTTGACATGGATTCTTTGCCCATTAAATCAGCAGGATTCTTTCCAATCCCATTCCCATTTCCACTCCCGATTTTATTTCCATTATTCCTTCCCCCATCCTCCTGATTTGGCGCCTTACCAGAAGCCTCCACATCCTCACAATTAAATAGAACATTAAAGCGAGATACACCTTCAATATGCAATCCCCCACCTTTCGCACCTGTCCCGGATTTCTGCTTATTCCCTTTTTTGGGGTACCTCACCTGCATCCACTCCCCAAACGGCGCTGCCCCAGGCTCCGGTAGCCGCCCACCGGAAAAAGTCGAACGTGTTTCTCCCACTGTCAAGCCTGAATGTTCATCTGTCGGAGAGGTTTGTGAGCCTGCTGCCAGCACCGTAGCACTTGGTGTTCTAAGACTACATTTATCCTTCGCATGACAAACCTTCCACACTCAAAGCAAATAAGTGGTAATCCTTCATACTCAACACCATGCGTCCTCCCATCCACCTTGATCCACGGCACCAAGGGTTTCTGCAAATCTACCAAGATAGCAATTGAGCATATCTCCCCCTCCCCATGGTTTCTGTTGTGTAGTCTATTTTAATCACCTCTCCCAACAGTCTACCAATTGCTCTCAGCGTGCCTTTGTGATAGTAGCGGAAAGACAAACCGGAGATCCTCAACCAGACCACAGCGTTAGACAACTTGGCCGTCCTCGGATCGAAGGCGATAGTCCACGGCTGCACAATCAGGTATGCCCCAAAGATCATCCATGGCCCCCCTATCAACACCTTCGTATAATCCTCTTCTAGGTCAAAGGTAGCAAAGAAAAAACCCCCTTCCCCATCTATCAACTGGAAGGAGCCTTTCAAGCGCCATAGGGTTCGAGTTCGATTCAGATGATCGAAATAAGTGACTGATCTCCCTAATAACTTGATAACTAAGGTGCGCTCCATTCCTTTAGCCAGGACATCCCTTACTCCCTTGAGAAATCAATGGTGGGGATATCCCCATCACTACCGATCTTGAAATCCTCATCGGTAACAATAACTTAGCGAGCTCAGCTACCCTTACCCCCATCACTCAAGTTTAGAAGTTTGTTTCGATAAGAGGTTCCACCTCCTCCTCCTTCTCTTCCATCACAACATCCGGTGCTTCCACTCCCCCGAACCTTCCTCCAATCCATCGGGGTGAATACGAACTTTTTTGGTCGATCCGAGTTCATCCGCCGATGATGGCCTAGCATCGTCTTTTACGCTCACGAGACTCCATTTAATTTAATGGTTATTTTTCCGCCCTTAGTTACACACTATTTTACTCCTGTGTACGTCTTATTTGATTAGATTAACCAATCCTTCATGATAAAATATAATGTCACCTTGGAATACCACTTTTTAATTGTTGATTGGCAATTTGGTCCCCTCAATTGTTATTTGTGTCGACGCTCCTCGGGTAATAGTTGGTTGGCAAATATACACCTTAACCCTTTTCTTTTTAATTGTTGATTGGTAATTTTGGTCCCCTCAATTGTTTTTGTGTCGGATGCTCCTCGGGTAATAGTTGGTTGGAAAATCTGCACCTTAACCCTTTAAAATATATGGTGAAACTTTTAGGACCGTATATTTGTTAAAGGTCCGGTCCTAAAAGTGTTCATTTAATTTAAAAATATGGTGAGACTTTTAGGACCATATATTTGTCAAAGGTCCGGTCTTAAAAGTCTTCGTTTAATTTTAAAAATATGGCTAGAGTTTTAAGACCGTATAGTTGTTAAACGTCCGGTCCTAAATGTCTTCGTTTAATTCTAAAAAATATGGCGAGACCTTTAGGACCATATATTTGTTAAAAGTCCGGTCTTAAAAGTCTTCTTTTAAATATAAATAATGGTGCCACCTTTTCAAACTATGCATAAGACAACAGGGTTCTGCTCAAGGTAGGTCCTTCATTGTCATCGTTTTACCTCTCCGGATATTGAACGGCATTATCGGCCTCCCTTTTCTCTGTCTTTTTTCTTTTGTTGGAAAAAATGAAGATAATGAAAAGGACAACGAAAATGATCAAATGCGGGTGAGGTAAAACCGACGACAACAACGGTCCAACCTTGAGAAGAATTGTCACTATATTTTTTCAAATAAGGTAAATGTTGTTTTTTTTGTTTTTTTGTATGGTCTTAACGTTGTATTACGTGAATTTTTAATGTTGCTCGCACATGAGGACAATGTTTTGTTTGTTTCTTTTTTGTCGGAAAAAAAGGAAAATAGTGAAAAGGACAATGATCGAAGATGGGAACTAAAAATTTTATTTATTATAGTTTTTATCTTTGCCCGTTAGGGGCAACACTATTATAGACAAAATAAAAAAATAAAACATCTAATCCTCCCATCGTTGTTGGAGGAGGAGCCGGCGAGCGTGTCGAGAGGAGTCCTCGTTAGAAGGATGGTACTCCACGTCATTGGCATGGAGTACCATGTTGAGCTTGTTGTTGACGGTATGAAAAAGCTGAAACAATTGGCCCAAGCGTCGGTCGATGTGATCGACCGCGAGCCACCACGTGCTTCACCATCTCGGTAGAAAGTAGGATTTGGAGGCAACGAGAGGAAGGCACGAGGTTGAGGAGGAGGAGGAGGAAAGGAGGATCTGGTGGAGCAGCCATTATGGTAAAGGCTAGGCGGTGGAGGACGTCGTGGAGGTTGTAGAAGTGGTGGAGAAGAATGTGAAGAAACTAAGGTACAATGGGTTTAAATAGAGAACCCCATCCTAAAGAATAAGAAATGCTAGAAACTTTAATGAGGAGATGCATAGTTCCTCGAATACGAGGAGACACATAGTTGGGAAGTTTACACGGAAGCCGAAGAGACTACGAATCATTCGAGTGACGAGTATAAGATACAACTCGCTATCTGAGTAATTTGAAAAGAATGAACTTGTAATAGGATATTTTAAAAGATCCTAAAAGTAATATTTTTTTTTAAGAAAAAATTCTTTCTTTAAAAAATTGAATTGAAAAATAATAATTGACCTTTAGGATCGGATAGATGATAAAGGTCGGTCTTAAAAGTAATTGAATTGATTGAAAAAAGTAAATCATACAAATTTAGGACCGGATATATGATAAAAGGACAGTCTCAAAGTAGAAACTTTAAATTCATTTATACCAATTGAATCCCATTCATTCTCATAATTGATTGCGTATCTCTTTGCCCTTACTAACTCCTCACTACCTCTCTGCCCTAACTCCGCACTTCTTAACTCTCTTGTCCCTAACTGCTCAAACAATGGTTAGATACAAGATAACCCTCGTAGGGGTACTCCTGAAGCTCGTGCCTTCCTTAGATTGTTATATGAGGCACCTCAATCGAGAGTGCGTGCTATGCTAACGGAAGAGTCTCGGGTCGTTGGACCCATTGTTATTTCGGATGATGAAGAGATGGCCGGACCCCTCTATGATAATTTTCAGTTTGTTTTTATTTTTTCTTTTGTGTGTTCATGCATATTCTCCATTAATGTATGAAGCATTAAGAACAAAGCTTAATTGTGTCTTGTTTTTGTTCATATTCTCCATTAATTAAAGAAGCTTATTCTCAAGTTCTATAGTAAATGAGAACCTTTAGGACTAGATATTTTATAAGTCTAAAAGTATTTGACTTTAGGACCGGATATTTTATAAAATCCCGATCTTAAAATTAAATGAATAGTAACACGTTAGGACCGGATTATTATAAACCTTTGGTCTTAAAAATTAAATGAATAAAATGTATACCTTTAGAGATGGACACTTTATAATTAACGAGTTTTAATATAATCCAAAATGCTAAAAAGTGTACACACATTTAATTTGTGAAGGATTTTGTAAGACCTATATAGTATGGGTATGACATGGTGAAAAAATACCAAGTGCATCTCAACATGGGGAAGTGGCCTTTGATGATAATGACACGAATATGGATGATCGCATAGAGGACATTATTCGTGATGTAGGAGAAGAGGCTTTTGAGCAATCACATGCATATGGTAATATGTGCAGTGATGCGAGACACCACTATACCTTGGGTGTAAAAATACCAATTGTTGAACGTTGTATTGAAATTGGTAAGCTTGAGCATACGTCATAGATGAAGCAACAAGAAATTTCTGAAATGCTTAAAGCTTTTAAGGACATGCTTACGGATGATAATGTGTTGCCGCATCGATACTATAATGCTAAGGAAATACTCCGTCCACTGGGGATGGAGTACAAAAAGATCCATGCATGCCCAAATGATTGAATATTGTATAGAAAAGAGTTTGAAGAGAAGCAGAAGTGTCTGGTATGTGAAACCCCAAGGTACAAATCAAATAAGGGGTCTGCAAAAGTGTTATGGTATCGTCCAATCATACCAAGGTTCAAGCGGTTGTTTGCTAATGAAAATGATGCAAAAAATTTGTGGTGGCATGCAGATGAGAGGTTTTCTGATGGAAAGCTTCGACATTTGGCTGATTCTTCTCAATGGAAGAAAATCGATCAATTATTTCCGAACTTCGGCGAAGAACTTAGGAACCTTAGGCTAACCCTTAGTACGGATGGCATGAATCTTATGGTAGCCTTAGCGGTATACATAGTTCATGACTTTGTACTCATGAATATTTACAACTTATCTCCTATGTTATGCATAAAATGAAAGTACATCATGTTGCCTATGTTGATTTATGGACCAAAACAACCGGAAATGACATTGATGTTTACCTTGAGCCCTTGATCGAAGACTTGAAGGAGTTGTGGGAAGAAGGTGCCGATGTTTTTTTTTCTTTCAAGAAGTAGGTTTTTAAATTGTGAGCCATGATATTCTTTACTATAAACGACTTCCCGACATATGGTAACTTGTCGGGTATAGTGTAAAGGGCCATAAAGCATGTCTGGTTTGTAAAGAAGCCACATGCTACCATCAACTTCAACATAGGAGAAAGGCGATTAATCTTGGACATAGGAGATTTTTAGACTAGGCCACCCATATCGTCGATTAAAGAAAGCCTTTTTTGGTGGCTAAGAGTATGAAGATGATCCGGTGGCATTGGTGGGAACAAGTTTATGAAAAGTTGAAAAATATCAATGTCATCTTTGATAAGATTGCAAAGAGTATAAACGAAAAAAAAAATTATGGAAAAAGAGATTTGTATTCTTCAATCTTTCATATTGGCGCAATCTTGATGTGAGGCCTTGTATTGATGTCATGCATGTAGAAAAACGTATGTGATCGTATTGTTGGCACGCTTCTCAACATATAAGGTAGTTCCAAGGATGGTGTGAAGGCAAGATTGGATTTTCAAGCAATGATAATACGCGAAGACTTACATCGAGGCCATATGGTAAGAGAACTTATTGTCCCCAGGTTCTCATACTTTGTCTAAGGATGAAAGCGAAGTTTTGTTGGTGTTTACATGGGGCAAAAGTTCCCTCGGGGTATTCTTCAAATTTTGAGAGACTTGTGTCGATGAAGGACTTGAAATTAGTAGGCCAAAAGTCTCATGATTGTCATGTCTTAATGCAACGGCTACTCCCAGTAGCTATTCGAGCATCGTGAATATGATCTTCAACACATTTTGACTAGGCTTTGTTTCTTCTTCAATGTGGTTTGTAGTAAAGTTTTGAGATTGAAAAGTTGGATGAATTGGAAAATGAGGGATGTCTTATATTGTGCGGCTTAAGAAGTTTTTCTTCCTACATTTTTGACATAATGGTTCATCTAATTTTTCATCTAGTGAGGGAGATAAAGTTGTGCAGCCCTATCTATTTATGATGGATGTACCCAATTGAAAGATCTATGAAATTTCTTAAAGGTATGTGAAGAGCATAGTGGCCGGAAGCATCAATTGTTCGAAATATGTTTGAAGAAGCCATGGAATTTTGTCAACTTTATTTGGCCAAAGTAAGACATATTGGGCTTCGTAAGCGTCGGCATGTTGAAGGGGGTAGACGAGGGGCTTGATAAAGAGTGTAGATTTTGATGAATTGTCACAAGTCCACGTATACATCTTCAATAATGTTGATGAAGTTCAAGCCGACATAGATGAACATAAAGAAGGCTGTAAGGAAGAAAATCATCGAATGGTAGAACAAAGGTTAATTAGGGAGCATAACATAAATTTTGCAAAGCTGGTTCAAACAAAGGTCGAGGGATCGAATGTGTTTTTGATACAATAAAATGGTTAGCACGTGGTCTGAGGTAGATGTCATAAGTTGGAATTCGTATGTGATCAATGGCTATACATTTTACACAAATTCCTAGATGATGGGAACCTTGTCCAAAACAATGGTGTTATGTTAGAGGTTTGAATCTATGCACTTCTCGAGTTTGAAAGACAAGAGGCCTAAATTGGCGGTCATGTCTTATTATGGGGTTATTGATGAGATTTGAGAGGTGGACCATGCTAAAATTAAATTCCCGTTTTCAAATGCAAGTAGGTTAATGTCAAAAATGGTGTTCGAGATCGATCGGCTAGGTTTTACATTGAGTCGATATCAATAGTAGAAGTTTTGAATATGAATCTTTTATTACGGCAAACCCGGGCGAAACAAGTGTTCTATATCATCGATCGGGAAAATAAAATGTGGTGCGTAGCTCTCCAAGGAAAAGGGTCATTGATATTGATGAGGAAATTCATTCAAATTATGGTATTCTTGAGAGAACTTCTTTTTCAAGGGGTCTCCCAGGACATGAGCGAAGAAGATGAAGTGGATAATGAACCCGGCATCATAAATGATCATCGGGTCTATATTAAGCGATTTTTAAGACCTAATATTTTTAATGTCGGTCTAAAACAGTTTCTTTAAGACCGAGTTTGAGTCACGGTCTTACAAATTCTGAACTTTTAAGACCGCTTTGGAACAAGGCCGGTCGCGAGATCCGTTTTCGATGCCTCTTTGGTCGGTCTTAATAGCCTTTTTGTACCGTGCATTATCATTTATCACATTTAACGAAGAAATATCTATAAAATTTATATATAATGCATTGAGTATGATCAAATAAAAAAGTTAACATGAGTTTAAGAGTAAATTAACACGGTTTTATAAGTTAGAAGCGTAAAAATGGTAAATTTGGAGAGTTAACTCGTGAGTTTGACAATAATGGTTATATCTACTAAAAATTTGCATTTCACTTAGGTATTTTATGAGCAACGAATTCATTTCTCTTGATCTATATACCCAAAAATCAAGGTGTGATCTTGATACCTATGAATGAGGACTACATTAAATTGTTGATTTTATTTATTATTGGGAAAATTATAATAAAGGACCTAAGAAAAATAATACTCCCTCAGGTCCTAATTATAAGACAACATTTGAGACTTGGTCTTGGTCTAATTATAAGACAACATTCTAATTTTTGTCAATTTCTTCTTAAAATACCCTTATTTTATTCTCTCAAATGTGTTTGATTTTTTATATATGTGTGTGTGTGTGTGTGTGTGTGTGTGTGTGTATACATATACATATACATACATATATATATATATATATATATATATATATATATATATAGGTGCGTAGACTCTTCCAATTAGTGAAACTTTTATATATGGGTATGTTGTGTCTATATATGTATATGTGTGTGTGTTTACACACAAATACACACACATATGTGTGTGTGTGTGTCTACACATAAATATATATAGACACACACATATGTGTGTATGTATAGATATATGTATATCTATGTGTGTGTCTGTCAATATATATGTATACATATATAACACACACACACATATATATATTTACATATATATATATGTGTGTCTATCACTAGTGTAAAAAGAGCTTTAAGGCGCCTCATTTAGGCCAGGATTATAGAGAATCGGAGTCTTAAAAGTATAATAGGTGGCGATTTCGTAAATATAAAGAACTTTTGGACCGGATTATAAAGGATCCGGTCTTAAAAATATGGCCGGTAGCACTTTAGTAAATATATAGAACTCTTTTAAAATAGGACTATAAAAGATCCGGTCTTAAAAATATAACCGATGGCACTTTCGTAAATATATAGAACACTTTTAAGATCGGACTATAAAAGATCCAGTCTTAAAAGTATGGCCGTAGCAATTTCGTAAATATATAGAATACTTTTAAGACAGGGCTATAAAATATCCGGTCTTAAAAGTATGGCCGGTGGCAATTTCGTAAATATTGTGAGAAGACGCGATCGGAGATGAGTCAGAAAATGCGATGATTTATTCCTTCGCTTAATTGAAATTATATACAAATGCTAATAAGTAAATAATCTTCGACCTAGGCGGTTCCTATAATCTAGGGATTACAATCGGGAATATAATTACGAAATTCAAAAAGCCATGATCGCTAAATTAATTCCTAAAATCTCTCAAGAACTTAATTAAGATTATTACAATCAAGAATATAATTATGAAATTCATAAAACCATGATCTGCTAACAATTCCTAAAATCATCTAACATCTTAATTAAGATGATTACAATCGGGAATTTAATTACGAAATTCAAAAAATCATGATGTGCTAACTTAATTCCTAAAATCTCTCTAATAACTTAATTAAGATAATTGCATAATATAATCGTATACGCTAACTAATTAAATCTTAACTTCCAACAAATATATATAACACTTTTAAGGCTAGGATTATAAAGATTCGGTCTTAAAAAATATAACCCGATAACAATTTCGTAAATATATAGAAGACTTTTAAGCTGGATTATAAAGATCCAGTCTTAAAAGTATATTGATATTAATTTCATAAATAAATAGAACAATTTTAAGGCAGGTTGTTTGAAACAATAGGTCTTAAAAGTGTAAAAAATAAAAAAAATGACTGTGGCAATTTCGTAAATATATAGAACACTTTTAAAATGGCTTTTTAAAACAACCGGCCTTAAAAGTGTTCTATATATTCGAAAGTACCATAAATCATTTTTATATTTTACACTTTTAAGACTAATTGTTTAAAACAACCGGTCTTAAAGTATACTTTTAAGACCGGTTGTTTCAAAAAACCGGTCTTAAAAGTGTAAAAAAAAACTAAATTCGCTAAACCTGTTAAGTCCGTAAGTTTGAAGATTTGGTTGCTTTAAGCTTGTGATTTTTTTGTAGATATGGACTTCAAATTCGATTTTCATGGTGAATGATTTGTTTCTTGTTATTTTTGTTTATTTACGGACTTTGTAATCATCTTTTTGTTTTTCTTGTTGTTGTTGTTGCTTCCAATCTTCTCTTGGTTCTCGTCGTTGATGATGGAGGGACATTCAAAATGTTGCGGATCTGGTGATTTGGGACCGATTGTTTCATTTGAGTTTTTTCTTTTTTTTATTATTATTTTGAAACACTTTTAAGACCGGATGTTTAAAATGTCCGGTCTAAAAGAATTTCTTTAAGATAATATACTGTTTTGTCTGGTCTTAAAAGCCTTTTTCCACCGTGTATGCATATGTATGTGTGTAGATATATGTACACACACATATATCTATATATATGTATGTATATACACTCACATATGTATATATAGTAAGACCAATTAGATAGCATGTGGAAAGGGAAATTTTAGGTTGGAGAGATATGTGGTAGGAACTATTGATTCACTTTTACTTATGCCATTTTAAATTTATATAAGGGCATTTCGGAAAATAAGTAAAATTAACTAATTTAACTTCTTTCATTAGTTTCTACAAAATCGGTTAAATATGTCTTATAATTAGGACACGAGGAGTATTTAATAAGAAGGACCATAAAAATGGTAATTATTTTGAAGGACAAAAAATAAAAAATAGAAATAGAAAGACTAAATTATCCTTAGTCGAAATTATTTTGAGACTTGTTCCTATCTCTTATTCTCCTCCTCCTCGTAGTACTTCCCACTCTTCTTATCCATCTTTCAATCAAGCTATTTGCCAGAAACACAAATCACATAAGAGTTCTAATAGTTGATTCTTTGCAAGGGTATAACTTTAGTGTCATGTTATTACAATGATATCATATATACATAATGCATGCAACACACCAAATCACATCTCCGAACATGTGCATATGCAATTTACAAAGATGCAAAGAATACTAATACGAGCAAGCATTTCAGATGAAACATCTAGGATGAAATGGAAAGTGATAAAGAAACTAAAGAAATCTCCCATCTACTAGATTTCTGGTTTGCTCACTTCTCTCCATTTCTTGTTCCAAAAACCCGGAAAAATCATGTCCATGGAATCGTAGCGCCACTTTTGAAGTAGTTCACATCGGTTTGATTGAAAGTTGGATAAGAAGAGTGAACGGTACTACGAGGAGGAGGAGAAGAAGAGATAGGGACAAGTCTCAAAATAATTTATGACTAAGGGTAATTTAGTCTTTTATTTTAATTTTTTAATTTTTAGTCCTTCAAAATAATTACCATTTTTATGGTCCTTCGTCTTAATAAATATTATTTTTAGGTCCTTTAGCATAATTTTCCCTTTATTATTTGAGTTGATTTATTTAATTAAAGGTAGCTTCAAATTAGGAGTGTGAGATGCTGATTCTAAATTTTTGGACTCAATAAAAAAATTTCTAGAAAATCACCTCGGCACCTTCTCGTTTCTGTTTTCATATTCCAAACAAAAGTGGCTCAGAGCAAGTGATGGATGGCTATATTATGAAATACTATTTCAGGATATTGAAAATTATTATGAAGAGGTTTAATTTCTGAAAAGTGACCTAAATAATAATAAAAATATTTTCTAGAAATTAAAAGCGTGTTTTCTCAGAAAATTTTAAAAAAATAGTTAGAGGTAAATTTTTAGCACGAAAATCTTAAACAACTTTTTTTTTTTAATGCTAAAGAAGCTAGTTGAGAAAGAAAATATTCATAAAGTGTTAAGGATAAATTTATAAAAATTATTTCATGGTTTTAGTATATTAAAACAGGAATAAAATGTTGTTGGAAAGGCAAAATGGTCCAACGACCATTATAACTTCAGCCTCCCCGTCACCAACCTCATTCACATCCCACAAGACAAAAAACACCTCCTCCAAAAAAATTTAGAACGAAATTAAATTTTAACATTAAAAATAAGATATGCTTTAATACGAAAATCATCACCCGAAATAGAAGGAAGATACTTGTCTTCGTCTGAAGCATCCTAAAGATGATTTCAGCAAACATATCAAGTCCGTAGTCTCAAAAGTTTGCAAAACATTATCCAATCGAAAAGTTTGCACATGCCTCATAGTTTTCACAATTCATTGCAATGTTATCGGCAAATCTTCTGCCTCTATCTATCTCCCTAAAATTGCTCAAATACAATATAGTAAAATTAAACTGTTTATATTATTTACTTTTTTATATATTTTTATTTTTAAATATTTGCAATAAACTCATATCTTCCTAATAGAAAAACTTAAATAATTATCTTTATATGTTTATGGTTCAATCGTTACTCAAGCAGTTCAAAAATTTGGACTCAATTATATAAAAAAGATGAGGAAATTGATAGATATGCTGATCATATATATGATTCAAGTTGAGTGGTTTAAATGAAGAAAGACCACGAGAGTTATTTGTTATCGAAAATACCTAATAAGTAAAATGGAAGTTGTATTGGTATAGAATACGGATGTCTAGCCGATGTGCTAGTGTATTGATATTGGATCATATAGTCTCTCCAAGATATCTATAAGGCGAGATACCAAAGAGAGGATGATTACCAGAGATATCTATGAGGAAGATCGAGGATAATGTTAGATCCTTTGTGCACATATGGCGTTTAGCCAAAAGGGAGTGGGGTATGTGCATAGTGAAATTTGAATACTAAAAGATGATGAATAGAGACCGTGTACCTTTTAGGTTAAACTCCTATTTATAAAAGTTACCTTAGGCTTTGGACTCTTGGGCTTTGTGTGCCTCTGGCCCATGCAATTGTCTTTGCCACACCATGATTATAGCCTTGATTATAGGGTGATTAGGATCTTCCTTCATTATAGGAAGTTCTGGTACCAATTGCCCTTGTTGGGCCACTCAGCAATTGGGCCTCATATATGAATCCATAACAGTTGCCCCCACCCAGGTAGTTTAGGTCTACGAGGCTGTAGGGATCATTCGTTGCCTATCCAGAGTCTTGTTTCCAAGTTGTTTGAACTTTCGTCAGAGATCGATGATCCTCGAATTTATTTGTGTTGAAGTTGAGGATTACCCCAATTGCATAGTCAGGGTTAGTTCACTTCGATCTCTGTTCCTATTCATGATTGTTTGGATTTCTCATGCATCAACATCCAAGATCCCGAGGTTCCCAATTTGGATTAGCATGAGCGGGGGCCATTTGAGTCGTTCATGTCTTGTCAGAGCTTTGCCTATGGTGATCCCGGCTTTCAATGACGTGCGATCACTAGACTAGGATGGAATTTGAGAAGTCGCGTACGTCTAAGTAGGCTTTCGGTTCGCTTCTCATCTAATCAATGGCCAGATTGACGGTGACACTCTTGACTACCAAAAGGAAAATCACCATGCTTAGCAATCTGCGGTATCTATGCGCATTAAATGCGCACATAATTTCTCGCATGTCATCTTCGCTCTTCTAGTGAATTATTGATCGAACCATATTTTTATATAATTTTTATAATTAAATTGGGACTCTTAATGCATTTTGTTATAATTATTGGCCTTAAAATGCCTTTCTTGAGATAAATTGAGATTAAGAGTAAATACATTAAATTATGACTAAAAAGGGTAAAATTTGAAAGTGGAGTGAATCACCAAGAGGGGTTGAATTGGGGATTCTCAAAATCCTTTCGGATTGCTCTGTTTTGCGTGGTAAAGCAAGTAAAGCAGTATATTGAAGAGAAGCAAGACACAAGGATTTATCTTGGTTCGGTCCAATCTCTTGACCTACGTCCAGTCCCAGGACTCTGGGATTTCTCACTATCAAGATTGATTACACACCTGGATGTAGAATGGAAACATTAATTCCTTCAAAACGTGTGGAGAATGATTGTCTAAAAGCATGCAAGGTTTCTGCACTTTGCATTTAATGTTCTGACTTTTCTTTTGGATTTTTGTAAATTCTCCATTTAATCCTGTCTAAATCATCTGAAACTCACTAACAAACTGATGAAACATAATTAGGAATAGTAATGAGTGATGATATAAACTATTAAGATCAAACACAAACATTTCGCAAATTCGTGTAACTTGAAATTTGAATTCGGCGATGTAAACTCGAGTCGGTTCTTCCCAACTCGAGTTTTCATGTTCAAACAAGTTTTCGTATAGCAGCAGAAAATCGAGTTTCAATATATTAACTCGAGTTTTCACATCTCAGAGACAAACATCGCGATTTGGCATTTGGACATGTTTTGTAAACAGTGCAAAACTAGAGTCATTAAGTGACTAACTCGAGTTTTGGACTTTAGATGAGAAATCACGTGTTAGTCCAAAATCTCAAACTGAAGTTTCCATTTCAAAGCTGGAGTTTTCAAATGTTCAAAATTAGCGAGCTCTGCTTGACTAAAACTCGAGTTTTCAAAACTTAACTTGAGTTTTCTCATTCTTTGAAAACTTTGGAAACTTCTCTATAAGGACGAAACTTGATTTTCCAAAACTAAACTAGAGTTTCCTCGTTTATGAGAAAACTTTTAAAAACTTTGTCGAATCGAAGTATGAAGTTTTCACAAGATTAGAATCGAGCATTGTTCTCTTATGATGAAAACTCGAGTTTCCAAGTAAACTCGAGTTTCCAACACTCGTGGAAACTTAGAGAACTCTTCGTATAGCCCAAACTCGAGTTTCCAAATGGAAGCTGGAGTTTTGGTATCTTTGAAAAACTTGGTTGCTCTCTGTCTTGTCAAAACTCGAGTTTGTAAACGAGAACTCGAGTTTGCTTTGTGCAATGAAAAACTCGAAGCTCTCAGTATGGCCAAAACTCGAGTTTCCTAAGCTGAAACTCAAGTTTGCCTTTGATGATAAGTTTTCAACTTACAAAGACAAACTTTTATCCGAGTTTACAATTGTCCGTTATCATCAAAACCAATAGAGAACTAACAAAATTGTCAAAGAAATTGTAATTACTCTTAATCATTGATTTTTATGAGAATATTTGATGTTAGATTAATTATTTTTATTGTAGATGCTTGAAAAGATTAGATCAAATTTGAAAATGAAAGTTTGAACTCAAATTGCAAAAGTTACAATTTAGTCCCTCACTGAGAACTTTTAAACTTTTCAAATTGGTCACGACCAAAATTCTGCGTTTTGACTAGGAACCAATTAATTAGGTTCAGTGAGAGCTTTAGCGGACAGAGAGGACAGACCCGGTTGGAGACCCGCGGGCGAGGAGAGGTGGAGATTAGAAACGAGGCGCCACGGCTGGATCGAGGCTAGAGACCTTGACGCGTATCACCTTCCTTCCTCTACCTCTATCATCGGTGACCTCTCCTTCTCCTCCGTCGTTTGCGACCTTCAACCTCCTCATTCGTCAACCACTATCATTCTCACCGGTGGTGAGAACCAGCGAGCTTCGAGAACGGGCACCATCGGAGACCATCGAATCACTTCCACCCTTCACCTTCGTCCCTCCGGTCACACCTCCACCGTCGACGTTGATTACGCCTTCACCACTATCGGAATCACGATCACCCACCATCGCCAGTTAATCACTTTCTTCACCATCATTTTTCACCACCACCGTTAGACTCCATCCTCTCTCCTTCCTTCTCTATTAATCTCTCCTTTCCACTTTGCTTTGCTTCATTTCTATGAAAATCATAGCCTCCATTCCATGGTGAATTCAAATGTGCAGATTGTTTGGGGAGTCTTTGATTGCAATGTGTGGGAGACGTTTTGCTTCTTGGTGGTGAATATTGACTTGAGTTCCAAAGCTTTAACAAAGGAGTTTATTTGTTCAATTTATTTTCTCTAATTGAATGTGGATTTTCTAGTTTTAAGAATATCTTTTTGTATTGTTGAGACTTAGTTTACCCGGTTGGATAACATTGTGGATTGAACCTATGTGATTGGATTGGATTTTTGTAGCTTGTTGGATTTATATATATGTATATTTTCCTTATTGATTCAATTGTATTGTGCTTTCTACGTGGTATTGCTAGATAGTATGATTGAATTGGATTAATTGAGTGCCGTGTATCGTATTCATATCAAGAGGAACCAAGTTGCATTAATCTAATCCTAATCACACACTAAGTGGTTTTAAACAATATCTCAAAAGGTAGTAGTTTGCTACGGTAGTAGGAGCTACTATTAATTGAGAATATTGGACTCAAGTGGTATCTTGGGGTTTTTCATCTAGACTTAGTGAAAATTGACTCCTATATTTAATTGAACTATGATAGTCACTATTCTATTTTCAAGAGCATCCATTCATTATACATTTCATACCCCATTCCATTTTATAAAGAAAATACCAAAAACAATAGTTAGTATTTAATTTAATTGCATTCTTATTTTAGTTTGTTAATTTGAAAAGCCAAAACCAATTTTCCCTTGCTTTCGGTGCATTTGCATGTCATTTAGATTACCTACGACTAAAAAAAAGGCTCCTCGAGAAGAGAATGATCCTCGGTTTTACCTATACGCAATCCTTGGTTACTTTTTGATTGTGGACCCCAAGGCTAAAGACAAAAAGGCCCTCATCACCTTTTTGATTTGTGTCTCTCTGGAGAATGATTTTTGGGTTTTACGGGTAGATTTCGATGGAGAGTCCAGAGTTTCGCTTTGGATTTACAGGTTTTCCTTCAATATGTCTTCGAGCATGAACATCCTTGCGTCTTAACCCCTGTCATTTAACTCTCAAGTATCATACCTTAACTCTTTAGAGACTCAACTTGCTATATCTCCTTCTCCCCTTCTTGAACAAACACATTAGCATTTAGTTTAACTTCCTTTATCAATGGAGAGGGTTAAGATAACTCCGGAAGAAGAAGAGTTATCTTTGAAATGTCCCTCCAGAGAGCTAGGTTTTGGTTTTGGGGTATTCCCCCTTCTAAAGAAGAGAAGTAGGCAACATTGCTTCATGGACAACATAGTGGGAAAGGTAGGAAAAAGGGGCCTCCTCCTTTCGTGTCTAGGAGCCGGGGTGAAATTAGAACTCGGGGTGAGGCGCCATTAATGCGGGATCTTCATATCCAAACACTTGGGTTTCGAGAGATGGAGTAAGAGCAAAACCATCCTGGCCTTGCTTACTTCTCGGCCAAAGGTCTATATCAATCTAGACCGGGATCCCACTTTGGGGACGTCGTTGATCCATGTGACGATTGTGCCTATCTCGGTTGTGATCTCATCACCGAGGCCATTTCTCGGAAGGCTGAGTCGACTTTAGCCTCTGCGGCATAAATTAACTTCCAAAATCATCCCGGCCCAGTTAGCGAGGACCACTTTTATTCATGTAGTGGCTCTTATGATTCTCGTATGCCTTTCAATTCTAATTTTTCCTTTTTCTTTTTGTTATAGGTATAGATGAGTTCACCTTCTTCACGCCATACCGAGATATCAATGTTTGGGAGTCTACTTTTAAAGGTCCTTTGAAAGCTTCGATGAACGTGGACCCATGGGTCAGGATGAGGTGTTACACGCGGGTGCACAATGACCGCAGAGCTTGCCAAGCTCCCCGTACATGATGGAGAGGGCTACACCATTCGCTTACCCTGGATTTCAAGTCCATATGCACTGTAGGAAGGGGATACTTTGCATTTCTTCTTCTTCCATCGGGACTGATTACCCAACTCGGAATTAGCTTCCCATTTTTCGAGCTCCAAATTGAGCTTCTAAACCATCTGCATCTCGCCCCTTCCTAATTTCATCCTAATGGTTGGGCTTTCTTGATTGCTTTCGAACGTTTTGTGAATCGAACAATCTAGCCTGTACAATTATGCTTTTCTTCTACTTTTTACCGTCCATCAAGCTCGTGCAGGGAATGATCCTCCAATAGAAAAGGTGGGACCTCGCATCGAGTGTTGTTGGTGGAAACTCTTCAAAGTATTCAACGACTCGTTCAAAAATTTCAAGTCGGCCTTTTCAAGGTTGCTACCAAGCCGGACAAGCGCCTTGGTTCTTTAAAACCCTCGAGTGTGGGAAGTGGAAGGGAAGTTCCCCTTGTATTGGTCTCGGGACCATCAAAACTTTAATCCTTCCTCATCTTGCTTTCCCATGAAGAGCTTTTGTGATTACGAAGCCAAAGTGGCATCTTTCATTTGTGCATACGTTGAGAAGCATAGGCTGTTATCTCAGTGATTTCATTCCCGGCTTAGGCGGGTTGGGTTCGACATTGAGTATGGAAATTGATTTTGGTGTTTGCACTATCTTTATATCCGATTGTATTGATAAATAACCTTTATTCTTTTGGCACGCAAATCGACAAATGAGAAAATGACCGTCTTATCTTGCCACCATGAAAGGCCCCAAGGTTCCAAATGCAAAGGCGGCGGGAAACAAACGACCCCGAACACGGGACGAGTAGCGGGCGATCTAGGTTAAGAGGTAAAAAGGCGCGGGCGATCTCGACCCTAAAGTCCAAGAGCTCTTGGCCTCGGTTGCTCCATCCTCTACACCAAAAGTCCCTCTTGCTTTTGCTCCTTCTCGGGATCCTCCTCCTCCTCTGCTACTTGCTAGGCTCCCTGGTAGGATCATGCGGAGATGTGGGGTACTGATGAGCTTAGTCTTGCTATTTGTCTCCCATCGTGTTTTCATGGCCCACATCCGTTTGCGAGGCCGAGTGCAAGAGTTGGAAAATATTGAGAGTATGCCTTGAAGGCCGCTGGATTAGCTCAAGCCTTGGCCTCGACGAATGAGAAATACGCTTCAAATTCGTCGAGTGTAGAAGGTCGAGATTGGAAGCTAACGAGCGATAAACAAATCCTAGGAAGCAGGTGCGGGCGGCCAAGGTGGTAAAGACGGGGCCTACAAGGTGGTGCGAGAAAATAAAAGAGGACCTTAGGAAGGTGAACTCAGTTACTCCGTATGCGGGAAGCTCATGACCAAGATGCGGAAACCTTGACACTACTTCGGTGGAGCAAGACGAGTTTAAGATTGAAATGAACTAGACGAGAGCTGCCCTTGAGATTGCCAATGCCGATATTGCTATAAAAGGAGTTGCATTAGGAAAGGCTGAAGAGGTTTCAACAATGCCTTAGAGAAAATCCGGCTTTTGAATCCGGTGTCGATCTCAACACCTCAGGTTTGGATTATATTGCTTACGTTGATGAGGAAAACTAGTCTTGTTCTATTCTATTTAGCATGATGAATTTAGTTTATGAACTCAAATTTATTTTCAGAGTTCTATTCATTGACTGGGCCAAAGTCAAAATATATTGCGCGAGAATGCGCTAAAATATACATTCGGTATTAACCCGAGAATTATATTTGGTGAAGATTCTTAACTAAACCTCCACATTGCATTCCGGCTCATTTGACCAGAATTTAATCAGAAATAAGGGCGATCCGTCACATGTTCAAATTCAGTTTTAAACCAAACTTTAAACATTTCGACACGATCGGAGTGACATGATAATTCACCTCATTACCCCAAAATACAAGCTTTGATGTATCACAACTTTATTTGAAACCGGGTTTCGTTACCTGGATTCATTTATCCATCGCTCCATGTTTATTCGAAACCGGGTTTCGTAACCTGGATTCATTTATGCATTGCTCCATGCTTGATTTGAAACCCGGGTTTCGTAACCCCTGGATTCATTTATCCATCGCTCCATGCTTTATTTGAAACCGTGTTTCGTCACCCTGGACTCATTTATCAATCACTCCATCCTTTATTTGAAAACGGGTTTTGTAACCCTGGATTCATTTATCCATTGCTCCATGCTTTATTTGAAACCGGGTTTCGTAACCCTGGATTAATTTATCCATCACTCCAGCTTTATTTGAAATCGGGTTTCATAACCCTGGATTCATTTATCCATTGCCATACTTCCCTTTTGGTTCATACCTTTTATCCCAAGATTTAATATCCGGGTTTCCTCCATGGAAGTCTAGCTTATGGCTCTCGGATTGTTCTTTGCCTCTCGGAGTGGGCTCTTCCTCCTCTCCTTTTCTAAAGCGTTAGCTATCTCCATTTGCTCCACCTTGGATATTTCTTCAAGCGAGTTCTAAAGTTGACCAAACTCTTGATGAGATTTTTGAAGAATGATTGTGCTAGCCGAAATGATGCATCCGGGCCGGCTACAGTAAGAACATGTGTACACTCTCGCAGTCCTCGCACTTGCGAGCCACACCTTAAAATTGATCGAAATATTTACGGAGCGTTTCTCGGGTTCTTCTTAATCTTTACGAGAGCGTACCCGGACTTCGGATGCTTCTTGCTAGTCGCAAGTTCAATTCAAACTTTTCTCCCATATCTTCAAAACTACGGATGGAATTTCTGGCGAGTATGGAGCTATTTTTGTGCGGCTCGCCGGTAATGTGGCAATGGGCCCTTGAAATCCTCTCACGAACATGACTAATTCGAAAGTATCAAGATGGGATCTCGGATCCTGACTTTCATCTTACTTTGCGGAGTTTGTGATGAGCACTATTTATGCCATGTTTTTCCTGTACCCCATGAATGAATTGTGGGGTAAACATAAGCTTAATTGCATTTAATTCGAGCAAAAGTCATTAATTCATGGGAAAATTACACTCGAGGTCCCAAGGAAGGAAAAAAATTACAAAAAGCCGTTGAAATTAAAATTACAGAAAAGTCCCAAGGGACTTTTTGTTGTAATACATGCATTTCTGTTGTAAATGGTTTGGGACTTTTTGATATTATTTGTACTGAAATTAAAATCCAGGTTTTTAAATGTTGTTGTAAATACATATATTTTTGTTGTAAATACATACATTTCCATTTGTAAATGGTCACCGTTTAAATGTTGTTGTAAACACATGCATTTCCTATTGTAAATGGGTTGAGACTTTTTGATATTATTTATATGGAATTAAAATCCGAGGTTTTTAAATGTTGTTGTAAATACATACATTTTACGTTGTAAATACATACATTTCTTGTTATAAATGGTCGGGTGTTTAAATGTTGTTGTAAATATATGCATTTCTTGTTGTAAATACATGCATTTCTGTTGTTAATACAAATAATATCAAAAAGTCCCTTGGGACTTCGATTTACAACGAAATGCATATATTACAACAACATTTAAAACACGACCATTTACAACGAAATATATGTATTTACAACGAGAAAATGTTTGTATTTACAACAACATTTAAAACACGGATTTTAATTCCGTACAAATAATATAAAAAGTCCCAAACCATTTACAATAGGAAATGCATGTATTTACAACAAAATTTTCTTGGGACTTGGGTAATTTTGTGATTTCAAGGGACTTTTTGTAATTTTTCCTTCCTTGGGACTGAACGTAATTTTCCCTTAATTCATTATATGGGGAACTTATTTGAGAGTAAAAGACCACTCCTTACAGCCAGACTCAAAAGGAGAGTGAGAAAAGTTACAAAGTACGAGACATTCAGGAGAACCTAGCATCCTTCCTTACAAGTGAGATGGAGATAAGAAGATGTGGAGTTATGACGTGACATGGCTTCTTCCACGCCGTCGAACCTCCATCAAGCTTTCTGTTTTGCTTTTATTTAATTTAGTTAATCTTTTAATCATGGGCTATTACATTTGTACTACGGTTTAGTGTCTCTCTCGTCATTCATGAACTAAACTTTCTTTGGCTAAGCGAGGATAATGTCCTAAGTGTGGAATAAACCCAGTTCCTAGTTTTAGTTCAATACATTCGGTTTGCTTATCGGTGATTTAATTTCTTGTCGATTAGCGAGAGCGAGAACTAGATCGGTGGCTTCGGTTTGCGAGAGGCAATCGAGGTTAGACCTCTAAGAAACAGTGATCGCTAGGCAGGCTGGTGCAGGGCTTGACCTATTATTGTAGGCTTCAGAGATAGGTCTACCACTCATAACCATAACACCTTGAATTGTAATGAACAACTTAACTAGAAAATCGCCATAGATGTATGGGAGAAGTAAGTTAGGATTGTACGTATCGGACACAAGAGCTTCGATAGATTAGAGTGGTGGGTTAACGAATAGGCTGTGTTAACCGTGTCTATGATGTAGCATTGCGAGAGCTGTGCAGCATAGATGCTATAGCATTGTGTGTGGGGCAAGCGGGGGATCGATGTGCTTAGGGAGGATTACGAGCTCGGCCTAATCTCTTACTGATATCCTTTCAACTACGACCATTTGTTTCTTTTCTTACTTTTAGCATAGCTATAAAACCTCAAACCAAATCAGATTTATTTTCTTTTCAAACACAACTGAATTTGTGATTAGGCGTTAACATTTGGTATCCGGTCTACGTGGGACGATATTATTTTTTTGGATAATATTCTACTTACTCTTTATTACTTGTTTGGTGGTTCACTTGCCATCAAGGAAATCGACCAACAAGTTTTGGCGCCATTCTTAGGAAGCTTGTAGATACCTTTAGTGATGACGCAGTTATCATTGAATAGTTGTGAATTATTTAATAAAGCTCACTCCTTCCCTTTTCTTGATTTTCAGGTACATTCTGTAGTGTATGTGTAACTCACCTTCAGTCAACCTAGAGCCCTACGATCCTGAAATAGAACGCACTTACAAGCAAAGGCGCAGGAAGCAGAAGCGAGGAAGTCAACTTTTGACTCAGTGAACATGACGGATGTACGGAACAATCGCGATCGGGTACAAAGGAGCAAGCGCTCAACGGGGACCACCGGGTCCTCCACCGCCACCTTGAAACCCAGATACGAATAAAGCTATCATGGACTTCGGGATTCGGACTTAAACAAGCTGGTCGGCTATCAAACCTCAGGCCTTTAATGCAGGACACTTTGAGATTAAGGGTGTCATGATTCAAATGTTGAATGCGGCCGGAAAATTTGGAGGACTCCCGTCAGAGGATCCTCATTACACCTCAAGTCCTTCATGGAGGTATGTGACTCATTCGTTATTCCGGGAGTGACGCCGATGCCTTCCGGGTTAAATTGTTCCCATTCTCTCTACGGACAAAGCTCGAACATGGCTTAACAACCTACCAACCAATTCAATCACCTCCTGGAATGATTTGGGAAGTAAATTTCTACTCAAGTTCTTCCCACCAACAAGGAGCACAAGCGAGAAAAGAGATTACTAGCTTCGGGCGGAATCACGGAGAACTAACACATGAAGCGTGGGGCGATTTAAGATTCTCGGCGAGGTGCCCACAACACGGATTGTTAGAATGGGCTCAAATGGAGACCTTTACAGTGGACTAAATGACCGGACATGATTATTTGTAGATGCTTGTGCGAATGGATCCATTCTCATGAAACCATATAACATGGTATGTCAGCTGCTAGATCAAATAGCGACACCTGACCATCGGTGGAATGATAATAGCATAACAACATCGAGGGAAATTCCGAAATATGTGTATCACATCACCACCTCACAACTCGGATAACATGTTTGACCAATGCCATTGAAAGATTAATTGTTCTGTCAACCACGCCATGCTACGGCCTTCATTGCGGCGGGTTTCTTGTAATGGCGGTTACCCTTATTTTGGCGGTCCAAGGACATCAATCGATTAACCATGATAATAGCTCCCGCCGGTGTTGGTACACTAGAAACTCGACTCATCCGGACCATCAAACCAAAAGAATGTGCTCGGCAATTTGGCCGGCCAAGAGTTGATTCGGGCCCAAAAAATCAACAGACCAACTCATCCCATAACGGTCCTTTTTAAGGAACACATAGTAAGGAATGACTTTATAATTCAAAATCGGCTAACCCTCACGGAAGGCTCGAGAACCAACTTGGAAAGCTCGCGACAACCCTCGCGATAGACCCCAGAGACCCCACTGACCAGCAGGGTAAACCCCACAATCACAGGGAATAAACATGAAACACTGCCACATCAATCTAAAATGATAGCTGGCACTACAACATGTACATCATTAGACATGATGGACAACGAGGCACCAACATTTGAAGGAAATGCTACAACAGAAGGATCACGGCAAACTCCTGCCCCAGGACAACCTCAATTTCCAGCCCAACACAGCCAGTAAAACCCCAGCCAGCAATTTCAAGGCTTCTTAGACTTAGCACAACAGTTCCACATACACCTTACCCTGCCGCAGCTCTGGAACAGATGCCGAACTATGTAAAATTCCTAAAAGACACTATGTCCACAAAGAGAAGGCCAGGCGAGACATGAAGCCATACCCTTACCACAGAATTGCAACACACGGCTCCTACCGGGCATGCCAATTGAACCACGAGGACAAGAGTTATCTTGAAATCTCATGCATAATAGACAGTCGCATTCCAGTAAAGGCTTATTGCGATCCAGGATCAAAGGTAAATTTTATGTCAAAATCTATATTCCATAGACTAGCATCCGGTGACAAACAAGTCACTACAGCAACTTTACAGTTGGTAGACAGAACCATCATCCATCCAGACGGTGAAATACGTGATGTCCTGATCAAAGTAGGCAAAATTGTTTTCCCCATAGACTTCATCATACATGATCAAGAGGGAAAACACAATGCTCAAATCATCCTAGGAAGGCCATTCTTGGCCATCGGACAAGCATTGATGGATGCACATGATAGGGAGCTCACACTCAAAATGAATTACGAAAGGATCAAATTCAACTTGCTTAAAGCAATGCAGTACATAAATGATACAGAAACATGCTCCGTGATCGATACCATGGATGAGGTAAAACAGGAAGTCTTTTATGACTCATATAACTAGGCAATCAGGGAGATCAGACAGGCGCTAGGTGACAAAGTTATTAGTTCGGTATTGTCTTAAATCTTAAAGACAACATCGACCACAACGAGCAATGTTTGAATCACTAGAGGTCGACCAACACCAGGAAGCACACGGTCAAACCATCCATAAAAGTACCACCAACATTAGACCTCAAGCCTCTGTCCGATAACTTGAAATATGCCTACTTAAAATCAAACACTACTAGTAATTGTCTCTGCTCACCTCAACAGTGACCAAGAGACCAAACTTCTGACAATACTCACTAGATTCAAGAGGGCGTTTAGTGGACCATCGTGATATTAAGAGATAAGCCCATCCTTATGCATGCACAAAATCCGCCTCGAAGAGGGATGCCGAAACTTCGGTTGAGCGTAACGAAGGCTAAATCCCATCATGAAAGAAGTAGTACGAAAGGAGATTATTAAATGGCTAGATGCTGGGATCATCTACCCTATCACCGTGGTAGAGAATGATAGGAACGAACTAATCCCCACACGCACGTTATTGGTCGGAGAATATGTATGGATTATCGAAAGCTTAACAAATCCACATTAAAGGACCATTTCCCATTGCCATTCATCGATCAAATGTTGGATAGGCTAGGCGGCAAGGAATACTACTGTTTCTTAGGCGGATGCTCTGGATATAACCAAATTGCCGTAGCACTTCAAGACCGACTCAAGACCACATTCACTTGTCCTTACGGCACCTTTGCATTTTGGCAAATGCCCTTTGGATTGTGCAATGCCCCAACAACATTTCGGCGATGCATGATGGCAATATTTTCGAATATGGTGGAAAAATCCGTAGAAATTTTCATTGATGACTTTTGAGTGTTTGGTCAATCTTATGACAACCGTCTACGAACCTAGAAAAGTCCTGCAACGTTGTAAGGAAACCAATCTAGTGCTAAATTGGGAGAAATGCCATTTCATGGCAATAGAAGGAATAGTTTTAGGACACAATATCTCAAAAAGAGGAATTGAAGTCAACCGTGCCAAGGTGGCCGTTATTGAATGATTACCACCTCTTACCACGGTGAAAGGAATTCGAAGTTTCTTAGGACATGCCGGATTTTATCACCGCTTCATTAAAGACTTCTCAAAAATCACTAAACCTCTATGTGCACCGTTGGAACTCGACACCCTGTTCAATTTCGATACCACATGTCTCGAGGCATTCCAAACCCTAAAAAGAAGCTTACTACCGCTCCGATCATACCGGCCCCTAACGGAATTTACCTTTCGAACTCATGTGCGTGCAGGTGACTCAGCGGTTGGCGCAGTACTCTGTCGGAGGCATGACAGGATGTTCCATTCCATTTACTACACAAGTAAGACTCGTGTAGTGCCCGGGAAAATGCACCACTACGAGAAATTCGATCGTACTTGGTAGACACCAGGGTAATAGTGTTCACGAGATCATGCGCCATCAAATACCTACTAGCAAAGAAAGATGCTAAACCGAGACTCATTATATGGGTTCTGCTACTACAAGAATTCGACTTGGAAATTCGGGATAAGAAAGGAACGGAAAACCAAGTGGCAGATCATCTGTCAAGACTAGAAGGGCACGCTTCGGATCAACCAGGAATCCCAATACAGGATTTTTTTCCAGATGAACAACTTTATGCCATCGCCTGTGTCCAAACCCCTTGGTATGCTGATATTGCAAACTTCTTGGTCACTGGCGAAATCCTTGTGGACCTAACGTGTCACCAAAAAAGTAAATTTATGTTCGTCAACTGAAAATTTTTCTGGGATGAACCCTACTTGTTTAAACAATGCCCGATTAGATGGTTCGATGTTGCATACCGAAGATGAATCAGAGGGCATCTTGAGACATTGCCACTCATCACCCTATAACGGGCACTACGAAGGCATTTGTACTAAAGCTAGGTACTACAATCAAGGGTTCTACCGCCATCTCTCTTCAAGGACGCACATCAATTCACGTCAAAATGCGACAAATGCTAGAGAACTGGGAACATATCTCGCCGCCACGAAATGCCCTTAACACCTATTCTCGAGGTAGAGCTTTTCGATGTCTGGGACATCGACTTCATGGGCCCTTTTCCTCCATTAAAAGGTAACCAATATATATTAATCGTTGTCGACTATGTCTCCAAATGGGTTGAGGCAGCCGCCCTACCAACAAATGACTCACGGGTCATTACCAAATTCTTGAAGAAACAAATATTCACGAAATTCAGCACCCCTAGAGCCCTAATTAGTGACAAAGGATCTCACTTTTGCAGCCGCCAAATTCAGGCCCTGCTTGCTAAATACTCGTCAAGCATCAAATCGCCACTGCCTATCATCCATAATCAAATGGCCAAGCCGAGGTCTCAGACAGAGAGGTAAAACGTATACTAGAAAAAGTTGTTCACCCAAACCGTAAAGATTGGTCAGACAAGCTAGACGACTCCCTTTGGGCATACCGAACTACGTACAAAACACCATTAGGGGTCTCCCCAAACCAACTGGTGTTTGCAAAAGCTTGTCATCTTCCGGTCGAATTGGAACATAAAGCCTACTGGGCAATAGCACAATTGAACATGGACGCCTCCGCAGCAGGCAACAAACGGATATTACAAATGCATGAAATGGACGAACTCTGTTTACATGCATATGAAAACGCCAAGCTCTACAAGGAAAAGGTCAAGCGATGGCACGCAAAGCATCTAATTCCTCGCTCTTTTGAGGTTGGCCAAAAGGTATTACTATATAACTCTCGTCTCAAATTGTTCCTACGTAAACTAAAATACAGGTGGTCCAGACCATTCGAAATTCACACCTTCACACCACACGACGCCATTGACCTCCGAAACCCAACAACCAGGGACATTTTTCGAGTCAACGGTCAGAGAGTTAAGCACTACTGGTCGGGACCAAACCGAGAGATAAAATGGCCATTGACCTCATGACACCTTTAACCCATGAACTTCGTCTGGCTGACAACGATAAACCAAGCGCTAGAGGGAGGCGGCCTGAATAGTTTAATATTGTTTTCTTTTGTGTTTATGTTTTCTCCCAATTCATAGGAGTCCACTGAAGATTTCAGGACCAGCAATTTGGCACCAATATGCTATAACACATCTGTTTACATGACTACCGCAACCTCACTTAGCCCAGGTACGTCACTACATCTATACACAGCCGCATACTCTTTGATCCATTCAACGACCCATTTCCATCTCCCAGTGGCCCACCTCGCTAAGGAGGGCGTTTCGCCTTCATCACTTTTCCCGCCTTTCCCCCTACTTGGCATTGTGATCGTCGTCACTACCTTATTCACAACCCTCCACCAACCCTCACCCGACCCCGGTGCGGCCGGTCTCCTTTGCGGCCAAGAGCTCATCCCTACATCCGTCGTCGCCCACGCACCCTCCCCATGCCCAATCGTCCTCCACCCCATTCCCCTTCACCTTCCTCTTCCGACACCCCTATGTCATTCTCTCCCGATGACATGCACGATGATTACGCCCGGAACCATTTTCGGTCTCCCGAACGCCGCCAGTGTTTCCCTCCCGTCTAGGAACCACAACCCTCCTTCTATCCGCCTCCACCACCACTTTCAAGTCGTTTCGCTCTCTGGGCGATCCCTCCTTCCACCCCGGTTACGGATGGTACTCCCATTCCGCCAGATCACACGAAGGTGTTATTCATAGCCCACTTCCTTTTCGGCTGCCGCTTGGACAACGGTCGTGCACCTACTCCTCCAGACCTCCTAGATGCGTAACTGTTTGGTGCCCTTTTCTTTTCTGTCCTTTTGTTGTGTTTCTGATTAAGGTTGCTTGTATCCTGCGCCGTGACTAGCCCGCGTTCTTTGTTTGACTCGACTCTCTTAATGGCTATATTTCCTTTTCGCTATTTTTTTGCCACGATCGGCTGTCCCATCGCCGGTGAGACACTTTGCCCATTCCGTTAGGGAGGGTTTCATCGGGCATTATCTTGTGCATTGTGTTTGTTTGCCGTGTGAAGCGATTATGAGTGAAGTTTTACGGACAAATTGATGCTCACTAGAATTAACTGTTGCCCATTTAGCCTTTGCACACACCGAACATTTTTGATATTGCATAATAGGGCATGAACAAAAACCTATAGAAGTAGGATGAATATCTCAGAGAAATTAGAACAACATGATTGCACTGAAGGGAACCGAACCGTTAGGCTTGAGAAATTGACTTGTGCTAGTTAACGTGGTGTGTGGTAAAGTAACGGTAAGGAAGAATGAGAGAGAACCCAAAATGGAAGGATTCCTTTGAGCCTAATTATTTCTATTCTAGTGTGCATGTCACTAACTTATGTTTGATCTTTGATTGTCTTAATTCTACGATAAACCGTGTTGGCATTTGAGCAAGTAATTCAAAGGATAAAGGCATTCATTCATGCCCCTCATTCCCATACACAAACCATAGAACATCATTATCCATTGCTTCCCCTTTGAATCCTATGAGTTATGCTATAGCAGAACTAGTTAGACAGACGAGTATAAGGAAAATTTTGAAGAAATGCTATGGCAGGCTGTCTCCAGTAACAATGCTACAAGAAAGTTGTTATGCTCAGTTTGTTTTAGAGGCATGATATCAAGAAAAGAAAAAGAAAAAGAAAGAGAAAGAATTCGAATAAAGCGCAGCAAGGCACCACGAGTTTAATGGAGGCATTCGGCTAAGTTAAGGCACCTATCTAAATTCCTTCTTGAAAGTGGAGCTTGAATCACCAAGAGGGGTGAATTGGGGATTCACAAAAACTCTTTTTGGATGCTCTGTTTTTGGGTATGAAACAGAAGTAAAAACAAAATATAGAGAAGAGAAGCAAGACATAAGGATTTATCTTGGTTCGGTCCAACAAAGCGACCTACGTCCAGTCCCCAGACTCTCTGGGATTTCTCACTATCAAGATTGATTACACACTCTGCACTCAATAGTAATTCCCTCTTTAGAACTTAATCCCCCTTACAAGTTGTAATCAATAACTCAATCTCAAAGTCCCCTTGACTTGAGATACTTTTAGAATAATAATTTACAATCAAGAAAACTCTCTCTAAGAGTGGATATGATAAACACTGAAGAATGAATGTATCAAAAGATACTTTACACAGAAAAACTCAAAGACTAGTTGAAACTTTAATGATTTTCGTTCTTGCACAGATTGGTTGTTGAGAAGACTTGAATGCATCTCTATTTATAGGTAGAGATCATTAAATGACCGTTATAAATCCTCATATAACCGTTGGAGACATTAGAGGATGATTAGTGAAGGATTTGGTCTTCTCTCTCTATTCTTTGGTTAATCCAGCTTTGCAGAAGATCAGAGTTGACTTCCTGACTTTTAATCCGTTGGAAGGACAGTTTCTGAATGTGGACGGCAAACATTAACTTCTACAAAACGTGTGGAGAATGTTTGTCCAAAAGCATGCAAGGTTTCTGCACTCTTCATTTAATGTGTTGATATGCTTTTTGCTTTTGCTTAATCTCAATTAATCTGTTTAAATCATACGAAACTCACTAACAAACCGATTAAACATAGTTAGGAATAGTAATGAGTGATGATATAGAGTATAGAGATTAAACACAAACATTTTGCAAATTCATTCGATTCGAAATTCAAATTCTGCGATGGAAACTCGAGTCTGTTTCTTCGAAACTCGAGTTTTCATGTTTCATGAACTTTCGGTAAAGACCGAAACTCGAGTTTTAAATCAAAACTTGAGTTTTCTCTTTCAGAGAAAACATTGTGATTTTGCATTTGGACATATTTTGTGAATAGTGCAAAACTCGAGTCATTAAGTGACTAACTCGAGTTTTGGACTTTTAATGAAATCATGTTTTAGTCCAAAATCTCAAAGCTGGAGTTTCCAAATCATAACTCGAGTTTTCAAATGTTCAAATTTATGAGCTTTCTGCACGGCCAAAACTCGAGTTTTTATATTTTAACTCAATTTTTCATATTGTTTGAAAACTATGGAAACTTCTCTGTAAGCTCGAAACTCGAGTTTCCAAAACAAAACTCGAGTTTTCTCTCTTAAGAGAAAACCTTGAAAGACTTTGTCGAATTGAAGCATGAAGTTTTCATATGGTTAGAGACAGGCATTGTTCTCTAATGATGCAAACTCGAGTTTTCAAATTTGACTCGAGTTTCCATAAAACGTTGGAAACTTAGAGAACTCTGTATAGCCTAAACTCGAGTTTCCATTTGGAAACTTGAGTTTTGGTTTCTTTGAAAACTCGGTTGCTCTGTCTTGTGAAAACTCGAGTTTTCTAAATCAAACTTGAGTTTGCTTTGTCTCGTGAAAACTCAGAAGCTCTCTGTATGGCTGAAACTCGATTTTTCAAATCTTAACTCGAGTTTGCCGTTCTTTATAAAAATTTGAGCTTTTCTCTGTCAAGCCAAAACTCGAGTTTCCAAATGTAAATCGAGTTTTCCTTAGACAAGTAAGTTTTTCAACTTACAAAGACAAACTTTAATCGTGTTTACAATTGTCCGTCATCATCAAAACCAATAGAGAACTAACATTCTCCCCTTTTTGATGATGACAACACTTGTATACCGAGTTGCTTCATTTTTTAAAAGATGTGAGATTTAAAGACGGCTTTCACAAAGTGGTTTGAAATATGGTATGACAGCTTATGCATTTGATATGTTTAACACGTAGATGTATGAGCGATTGACACATAACAAGATTAAGCCATAACATTGCATTTCAAACTTAAAAGATATTGTTCATACATAAAACCATAAATGCAATAACCAGAAATTCAGAAGCACATAATTCTAAAAAAAATTACAAACTGAACAAAACAAGAAACAGTTAAACTCTATCTCTAAACTCTAAACTCGTTCCTTCAACTCAAGACCGCTCTGGTTTCTTCTCTGGTTCTTCTCCCCCTTTGTCATCAACAAAAGAGGATGGAGCTGAGATCGAAGGGTCATTTGAAGGGGTAGAGAGCTTGACGGTTGAGGCGGGGATGGAATTGGGATTGATGATGCAAGTGGGGTATGGAGAATCTCAAAGTGGTTGGTGAAGGGACGAAGTTCGAGGTAGGTGCTATAGGAGTGGTGAAGGCAAATGATGGTGAGATATGAGGGGAGGATTGAGTCTTCATTCCCAGTAGGAGTCCCAAACCCAGAAGTAGAACCGGTATTCAATATGTTAATGAGAGCATTTACTCGATCATCCAACCGTTCATGAGAAACGATTAAATTGGCCAACTGAGCATCTTGATCGATCAAGTGGGTAGAAATATTCGTTAAGTCGACCTGCATCGCATCCTGAGTATCAATCACATCTGAATTGCCCTTCATTACTTCAGATAGCAAGCGATTTACTTCCACTTGAATTCGAGTAGTCATATCCTCAAAAGCTTTATCCACAATTGCTTGAACTTTGGCATCAAAATCAGGTGGGAATGAGGACTGGGGAGGTGCAGATTGAGCTTCCTGAGCTCTTGATCTTGTAGGGGCCCGAGATTCATCCGAGCCTTCGTGCTCAAAGCTAATCCTCATCGATTCAAGCGAAGCTTTCCCAAATACAGTGGGAGCCTTCATTGAGTCAGGAACACCCACATACCTGATTTTATGATAAAACGGGATGACAGATACAAAGGAAGGAAAAGGGATATGAGAAGGCTTTCTGGATGAAAATTTGAAATTGACAATCTCTTGAAATAACCAATGGCCGAGATTTATGGGAACTTTATTCACGATAGTAGCAAAACGTGAATAATCTTTGCTTGCAAAGTGGGTGAAGTTTCCACCCTTCTGAATCATGTTCCTGGAATAAATATACCATAGGACTCGATGAATGGGTGGCATAGACCCGGGAGTGAAAGACGTATTGACCAATTGATTTTTAGGAATCGATTCATTTGGCCTTAGAAATTCAAAAGTTTCCCTGTTTGAATATGTAACTGTGGGAGGAGGAGGAGGATTGGAGATTTTCAGAATGGAATTAATAATGGCTGCAGATAGAGTGAGTTTGGCACCCCTAACGTAAGTAGAAACTCTTTCATCTACCAAGTTATGGTCTCTATCCTCTAAATTGTCCCATTCCATATTGAAATAGAACATCTTAGTGACATTAGAACTAAATTGGTCCTTCCTCTGCGGGTTCTCATCTTCTTGCGATGGAGGGAAGGAACACTTTCTTGTTGTTTTCCTCTCGATTCTTCATCTGAATCGAAGCTCGTTTGGATTGAGCTTGGGACGGTTCTTGGAACGAGACACTTCAAGGGTTCAGTGAAGAAGTTGGAAAGAGATTTGCCGTGTCTCCCAAAATAACCAAGTTCGAAAATGATTTGTAGAAATAGGGAACCCGGGTCGTTTCCCAACGAACATGCAACGGGCTTAATTAACAACAATAATGAAACGAGAATGGTAAAATGGGGGATTTGGTTTAACAGATTAAAACGAAATTGAACAGAAACAGAAACAGAATCAAATAGATTGAAACAGATTAAGAGAACGACCAACCCAACGTCTAGATTCCAGAAACTTCCATCCTTGAGCGAAATATGAACGAACTCGCGTTTGGTTCTGGATGAACCGAGATCTCTGCATCTGTCCAGAAATTCCCTCGACTAGACGATCGCCTAGCATTGTTCAAGCGTTAAGGTAAAAATAGTGAAGCAATGTAAAACTGGAATTTTATTATTAAAAATGGTTAAAATATAATCAAAGGCCCAAAGCCCAAATAAGTATAAAATTCATTATTTATTAACTAAAGAGTCCTAAATTATTAATCAAGAAATAAAAAGAAGTGCATGAAATATTCAATTATCGAAGTCGACTGATGTGAAGGAATTCCAGGGATTTGCTTGTTAACTCCAAATTTATACCGTTGGGGAAAGCTCTTCATCCGTGGGGGTCGATTAGGATGAGGAGGTTCAAGAGACGGAGAAGAAGCTTCATGATCGGCGTCTTCCTTAGAGGATTTCGTGTGAGCCATTGATGACTAGAAGTGAGAAGTGAGATTTGGGTTTCGAAAATGGATGAAGATGATGAGAAGAAGATGAAGAGAGCAGAGAAAACTCTAGGGAAAACTTGAGTTTTGAGTGAGGTTTAGACGAAAAATGAACAAATCAAGTTTAAATAGGGCGCGAAATTTTACCTAAACTTCAAAAGTGTATTGTGAACTTTTGAAATTCATGATCAAAACTTGAGTTTCCACTTAGTGACTCGAGTTTTGTGGATACCTCAATAGGTGTGTTGCTCTCGTCTGCCCAGAAACTCGAGTTTCCATTTTATGACTCGAGTTTCCAATCTTCGAAAACTCATGTCTGGCTTTCTGAAAATGTCAGCCAGTTGCAAGTGAGTGGGGATGAACATCACTTTAATATCTTTCTTTTGTACATGATCTCTGATGAAGTGATGTCTCACATCAATGTGCTTTGTTCTTGTGTGTTGTACTGGATTTTTCGCAAGACTGATTGTGCTGATATTGTCACAAAGGATTGGAATTTCTTTCAAATGAACTCCCAAATCGGATAATTGTTGTCTTAGCCACGGGACTTGGGCACAACATCAAGAGACGACAATATACTCGACTTCGGTTGAAGATACGGCCACGGTGGTTTGTTTCTTGCTAAACCATGATACTAGTGAACCTCCAAGAAATTCACACCTTGTCCACTAGTGCTCTTTCTATCAGTCTTATAACCGGCGTGATCGGAATCGAGTATGCAACCGGGAATTCTTGTTGACCCTTTGGAAACCGGAGACCAAGCTCCTTTGTATCCGAGAGATAGCGAAAAATCCTCTTTACATGCTCGGCATGTGATTCCTTTGGTGCAAATTGGAATCTTGCACACATGCCCACACTTGAATTGTATATCCGGTCTACTTGTTGTCAAGTAGAGTAGTGAGCCGATCATCCTCGATATTTGGTTATGTTGAAATATTTTCCTTTCTCTTCATCAAAGCATCTAGAGAAGCGGTGGAGCTCATTGGTGTGTCGGCACCATTGCAATGTTTCGGCCCAAACTTCTTGAGCAAATCCGGAGATATTTTGCTTGTGAGATAAATATTCCATCCTTAGTTGTTGGATTTGTAAACCAAGAAAGTACTTCTCATTGACATTTCGAATTCACTCTGCATTTTCTTTGAAAATTCTTCACACAGAGATTCGTTAGTAGAACCAAAATGATATCATCTACATATATTTGCACTACCAAGATTTCATTAAGCTTGTCATTTTTAATAAAGAGTGTTGTGTCGACTTTTCCTCTAATGAACCCTTACTCTAAAAGAAATTTACTAAGTCTTTCATACCAAGCTCGTGGAGCTTGTTTAAGACCATATAATGCCTTTTTGAGACGATAAACATGATCAGGATGATGTTCATTTTCAAAGCCAGGAGGTTGTTCTACATAGACTTCCTCTTGTATAAAACCATTTAAAAATGCACTTTTAACATCCATTTGATAAAGTTTGATTTCTTTGATGCAAGCAAAGGCTAAAATCTAGCCCTGGAGCATACGTTTCCTCGTAATCAATTCCTTCTTCTACGATTATAGCCTTTGGCAACAAGTCTAGCCTTATTTCGACTATAATTGCAAATTCATCACTTCGTTCTTGAATACCCATTTAGTGCCAATGACCAGATGGTCCTTAGGCCTAGGTACCAAGTCCCAAACTTGATTTCTATCAAATTGATGTAACTCCTCTGCATTGCTATCACCCAATCATTGTCTGAAAGGGCTTCATCAATTTTAGAGGGTTCGATTTTCAAAATAAAAGCAGAAAATGTAATTTCATTTAAAGTCACGCTTCTTGTCCTCACACCTTGATTAACATCACCTATAACTTGGTCAAAAGGATGAATCCTTACAAATCTCTTTGAAAACTATGGAAACTTCTCTGTAAGTTCGAAACTTGAGTTTCCAAAACAAAACTCGAGTTTTCTCTCTTAAGAGAAAACCAAGAAAGACTTTGTCGAATTGAAGTATGAGTTTTTCAAAAGGTTAGAGACGAGCATTGTTCTCTAATGATGCAAACTCGAGTTTTCAAATTTAACTCGAGTTTTCATAAAACGTTGGAAACTTAGAGAACTTTCTGTATAGCCTAAACTCGAGTTTCCAAATGGAAACTGGAGTTTTGGTTTCTTTGAAAAAACTTGGTTGCTCTCTGTCTTGTCAAAACTCGAGTTTTCTAAATCAAACTCGAGTTTGCTTTGTCTCGTGAAAAACTCGAAGCTATCGCGTATGGCCAAAACTCGAGTTTTCAAATCTTAACTCGAGTTTGCCTTTCTTTATAAAAAATTAGAGCTCTTCTCTGTCAAGCCAAAACTCGAGTTTCCAAACTGAAACTCGAGTTTGCCTTAGACAGTAAGTTTTTCAACTTACAAAGACAGACTTTAACTGTGTTTACAATTGTCCGTTATCCTCAAAACCAATAGAGAACTAACTTTGCTATAGCATTGACCATCGTTCTTCACCTCTACACATATATGGTCGTCACTCCATTCCAACCCAAACAAAGCCCTTTCAACAAATGAAAACTCGGAAGTGAAAAGTAATCTTAGAATTTTGATAAGGCTATAGAACTTCTAGGTTGGTGTGGCAAGAAAGCTAAATACCCGAGTTAAGAGAGCGTAAACTCTGAATCTGAGAGTCTCTTGACAATTCCTTGCCGGAACAATATCTACATCACGAGCCGCTAGTACTGGGCAGTGGGATTGCCTGCATGGGGACGTAACCTAAAAAGCAATTAAGCAAGCATACGTTATGTAGATAGACGTACTACTACTATTAGTCAATGTTCTGCTCTGTTATCTCTGTCTTTATTTTGCCCAGAATACAAAAAGCTAAGTGTGGGGGTATTTGATGAGCACTATTTATGCCATGTTTTCCCTATATCCTATGATTGAATTGTGTGGTAAACATAAGCTTAATTTCATTTAATCAGAGCAAAAAGGCATTAATTCATTATATGGGAACTTAAGCATGAAGTTTATAAACATGAATAAATCACATACGCATCCCGAACATGTGCCATGAAAATATCGAGTTTTGAGGCGCACAACATGGGCGATATAATGCTATAGCATCGGGACAGCCTCCTCGAAGTGCAATACAATGCATCCCTGAAGCTATAGCAGAGTAAGTGAAGCAATGTTATGCGACATTTGTTACGATCTTTTGTCAATGTTATTTCGGGAAACAAAGAGAAAATTGGTAAACGGTTAAATTGCGACATATTGGAATAAAAGATGCGGAATATCGAAACTAAAGATTTGAAGAATCCCACAATATCGCGAGAATCAATCTACCGAGATTCGAAAAGGAAGATACGATTGGACCTCGATAGATTAGAAAAGGCCTAGTTCGTTGAACGTACACAACAAGTAATCCCGACTATATAAGGAAACAAGAGCCAACCCTAAAGGTCGTCGAAGTCATTGAGAGTAAAACACCACCTCTTACGGCCGGACTCAAGAGGAGAGTGAGAGAAGTTACAAAGCACGAGAGATTCGGGGAGAACCCAACATCCTTCCTTACAAGTGAGACGCAGGTAAGAAGATGTGGAGCCGCGACGTGACGGGGCTTCTTCGACGCCAAGCGTAACACCGCGGGGGTGCCGCATACTTGCCATATTCTTACGCAGTAGTGTGACAAAATCGAAATAGTTTTTTTTCCCTTAGACGCCAAAAGTGTAGCTCTGCCGCCAAAAGTGCACCATAGGGGGCACTTTTGGCGTCTAAGTCTGGGAATTAGACGCCTTAACGCCTTAAGTCGACTTAAGGCGTCTAATTCCCGCACTTAGACTCCTTAAGTGTACATAAATTGGATTTAAGGCGTCTAAGATATTTGTTAGACGCCAAACGCGCCTTAACTTTCCCTTTCTCCATCGTTCTTATTCGATCATGCCGTCTGAAATAAACACTCTCGCTTATCTCTCCAGCGCCGCCCCTCCTTGATCGCGAAATGCTCATTTGTCCCTCTCTCTCTCCCACCGTCACCGTCATGCCTCCAGCTTGCTTCCTGATATCCACCGCCGCTAAGCTCCGACTCCCTCTCTGTTCTCGTCGTTCTCGCGTCCTCTTGCAATCCGATAACCCTAAATCGCAACAATTATTCTGCTAATCCTTCTAACTACAAGCTTCTTGAAGAGGTTGGTTTTGGTGCTAGCGCCACCGTTTACCACGCGATCTATATTCCTCTTAATGAACTCGTTGTTGTCAAGTGCTTGGATCTCGATCACATCAATTCTAATCTAGTTTGTTCTCTTACCTCCTTTATCTAATCTCGCATGACTGTTTCTTGTTACTTGCTGCGGATTACTACCATGCTTCAATGATCTTTCTCATGCCTTGTGTATTTATTTGCTCCACAAACTAGATTTTAGGTTCTAAAGTAACAATCGATGCACCATCCATCTATGTTTTAAATAGAAACTGTTGAGGAGGAAGCCATTACAAAATCCTTTATATTTCAATTGCGCTCTCTAAATGTCAGATTAAATTGGTGGTTAACATTATCTTTGACCTATACTGCTTTAATGAATGCTTATCCAGAAGAAGCTGAATTTTATACCGCTACTTATTTTAACATCCACTAAAATTTTCAGGATTCTGTAATAAAGATACTTGATGCTTTCTATCGCGATAGACACTATGCAAGATTTTTTGTGCTTGAAACTATTGCAAGAGTTCCTTACTTTGGTAAGTGCTATTTATTTAATCTTTTTTCTTGTTTACACTAGTCGGGGAAGTTGGGACTTTGTAATGTTCTTTTGTTGTTTGTTTCTAAATTCTCTGATAAACACATGACAACATTTTTCAGTTTTGTTTTTTTAAAGACCTAGCTATGAAAAGATATTCTGTTATGCTTTTATTGGAGAACTTGATGGCTAGTAGCTCAAAAAAGCACAAAAGTTTTTCCTGTAAAATCACATAAGTGGATGTGTATCTCAGCTCCAGCTTTTCTTTTAAAATACATCCTTATGTTGGGATCTGATATAATTTAGTGAAAAATACTGCATGGAAGTTCTTATGGACTCTACATCTTAGTCAAACCACTGTCGTTGTGATATATAAACATAATAAAAAGTTAAAAGTTAGTTTGTTAGGGAATATAGCTGTTGGTTAGTTAGTTTAGGTGTGGCTTGGTCATTAAGTCACTCTAGCCTATAAATAAGGACCTAATCCCTATTTTAATTAGATTTGTGATATGGGTTGATAATGCATATTTCGGGTTTCCTCTGTTTCTCTCATTTTCTCTTAATTTATCTCTGCCTTCTTCTTCTTTAACCCTCTTTTTCTGGTTCCTTCCTCTCTTTTATCTCTTTATTTCTATACAGAATTACAATTCTGTATCACATTGCAGCTATTGATTTTTACATCTTTATGTATGGCAGCCTTTATATCTGTTCCCCACCTGTACGAGAGTTTTTGCTGGTGGAGGCGAGCTGACTATTTGAATTGAAAGTGCATTTTGCTGAGAGCTGGAATGAAATGCATCATTTGCTCATCATGGAAGTAAGTTCTTTCAAAAGTTTTTATCATCTAAGGAAACTCAAATCATATTGCTTTTTTGATATGCTATTTGATGAAAGTCTCCATACTTGTTCATCCTTGTATCATCCTTATTTAAGGAGGCTTAGTGCTTGGATGTTTGTAGTAATTGTATTAAAATGCTCAGTTCTAGTAAAATGGAGTCAAACAATATGTGTCCCTTGTATAATTTTTTTTTTTTTGTTATTTGGGTTGGGATCTGGATCACTAAGGGGTATCCTTTGAGAAGCTGTTGCTCTGCAGGACTTATTGTTATGCCACATCTCCTAAAGATCAATATGACATTGTATTAGTAACATGTATCATACAAGAAAACTGAGATTTAGTTTTTAGGGACAAGTTGCAAGTTTATGTTATTTGCTAGAAAATATATGCATTTAATATTATTTACAAATATTTTTTTTTGGATTTGAGAACTTAGATGCTTGTTCATCTGATTGCAGGAACTAGGGGGCAATTCATGGTGGTTTGACCGATTTCTTGCCCAACATATTGCGATAGTTTATTATTTTATGACAGTTCTTATGTATGTTATAAGCCCAAGAATGGCATGTAAGTAATAAGTATTTGAATTTATCACAACAGTATATACAACTTACTCTGTCAAAATCTCTCATGCGTTAAACATGTATCTATTCCCTTTTTATATTAATAGGGATACAATTAAGATCTCCTAACATAACTAATAGCCTATCTGACTAACTAACTAACCTCACAATACCTTTCGTGATATTTCTCCCATCCTTTCTTTTATAATTGCTGTTTACCTGTGTCCTCTGTCTTTGTTTTCAGGATGGCACCAGAGGTACTGCAACCAAGAAGTGGCTACAATTTCAAGTGAGTCATAAACCTGAATATTGATATCATAACTGAAACCAAACTATACCAAGATTTGGACTCTTGTATAATATTTCAAGTATGTATCCTAATAGTTATCCTCCTAAATGACTCAATTCTCAATGCACTGGTTCTGATCTCATGCTTCAGTGCTCCACCACCTCAAGGTTTGGTTGTTGTAATTGTATATTGGGCATTCTATACTTCACTAAAGGAACTAATGCATTGAGTGGTTTGATCTGGTGGCAGTGGAATTTCTTATTGATGTAGATGCCAGAAAAGTGATGTTATTATGTTTGTCTGCAAGTTGGCATATTTATACATTCATGTCAACATAATAGATGTTTGCATCTACTTAATTTATAAATAACATATTAGAGTTTCCCATTAGCCGCTGTTCTTTCTCATACACTTATTTTACCATTGCTTCGAACCATGTAAAGGACACTTAAAGAGAAAATTTATCAAAGAATGTTGGGTAAAGTGTGGTGTGTGAAACAATATGGCAATAGGGTTGTCCAACGGGAGGAATCTCATTCAATTTGCAGGTGGGGGCTTAAGAAATCTTATACAAGTGCTGATTTAATTGTTGTTTTTTCTTTGCAAAATAGTGCTTCTACTTTGACACGACATTAATGGATCGGTTGTTCATAAATGCATTTGAACTCATACATCTTTTCTCTCAATCTTTTGTATTTTAGGTATTTTTTACTTCAGAAGGAAAAGGATGGGGTCTTCGTACCTTAGAGGAGCCGCCAAAAGGTGCATTTGTGTGTGAGTTTGTGGGAGAAATTGTTAGGTACTTATTAGTTTTTAGCCATTGATATTATCTTCACCATAATTTGAATAACTAAGTGACCATTTTTTGCTCTTAATAGGATTTGGATCTAGTAACTTCAACAATTGAGTATTGTTGCACAACACTGGTACATATGCAAATATTGTTTATTTCATGTTTAGATCAAGCATTAATTTATACTTCATGTATGAATCCTAGTTGTGCATGTTTATCTCGTATTCATGTTGCTATTTTCCTTGCTTGAGGGAGGATATTTTGGCCTAAATCCTCGCCTAGTTCTAAGCGGTTCCTTGCAAAAAGAGCTGATTTTTTTTTTCAAAAAAATAGACTTACGACGTCTAATTTTAAAAATTAGACGCCGTAAGTCCTAACTTATGACGTCCTATTTTGATAATTAGACGTCTTAATTATACTTTGGAAGGTCATTTGTGCCATACTTAAGGCGTCTAATTCTAAAAATTAGACGTCGTAAGTTTTACCTACGGCGCCCCCCAGATAGGCGTCCCTCGGAAAAAGGACGTCAAATATGCTAAAAATAGGACGTCGTAGCCTGTTTTGTAGTAGTCTCCTCCTTGAACATTGTGCATCACTTCTCTTCCGTGCTCACCGCCTATTGGTTGGTAGTGGAGGGTGAGATTACGAGGAATCAAGTAGCGAGACAATACCCTACAATACATGCAAGATAAATGCTAATGTATGATATACTTGCCTTGCACAAACTCATGTTAACATAATGATATATCTCGCATCCTCAATGTTTCATGCATCATACTCATGACCATAGCATAATCATAAACGAGCTTCAATCATTCAAATATGTTAAACATAGCGAGGCAAGTATAACAATCAAACATATACATACAAGCAATATTATCAAATATATGCAAGTAAGGTAAACACTACCTTTTAAGGACTACCGTCCTTACACGGGTTCCTCTTTCACTAACCGTTAGGGTTGCTTGAAGTTCATTCCTTCTCCTTCGGCCCTAAGGACATAACCATACCTTTAGAACCAAGGAAAATGAATGTTTATATTCCTTTTTATCCCTTATTACATTAGGGTTTAATAAAGTAACTTAAACTTGTTACTTTTCCATTATTTTTAATTAATTGTAGAAAACTCATTTCTGAGTGATTCCAACTCTCACGTTCTATCTGACTTCTATAATTTCAAGTAAAAATATTTTGAGAAGCCCAAATACACCATAAAAACCTTGGTTTCCAATTTTGCCCTTCTGTCCAGATTGGTGTCCAGAAATTTGACTAATATTTGAAAATCCATGTAAAATCGTATATAGCTCCAAAATTTCCAAAATTTATATCAAATTAAATCTTGACCAATCCTATACCAATCTGTAAAATTTTAGGATTTCTAAAGATACCAATCATTCCCAGTTTAAAAACAATACAGATTGCTCTGTAAGTTTTCCAAACCCATCGGTTCAATTTAGAAATTAGAAGATCACTGACCAGAGCTTCAAAAAGTTAAAAATTTACATTTACTAAACTCTCAGTGAGTCCTATGCGTGCATGTTAAATTTCACCCCATTATAAGAACTTTAGCCCAGTCAATTAACATGTTTAAATAATCTGCCCAGTTTTGATGTGCAGGACGCAGGGTCGTTTTTGAGAATTTAATACTCACTGACCAGATATCAATATAATTCAAACGACCCATAATTTTAAAGGTATTGATGTCCTATATCCCATGGAATAGTTTCATAATTTTTTAAAAACATTAACCCCTTGAAACCACACTTACAAGCTACCTGGGTTCAGTGGTTCAAAACTGGCAGATTTGCCTTTTCCTTTGAGCTCTTTACTTTATGTGTAAAAGTACCTTTAAAAATTCATAAAAATCATATTCCCACACAATGTTTTATAAGTAAAATTATGGTCAACTCAGAATCACAAAAATCCATTTATTTCCTTCATCAAAATAAACGTGCAAAGGAAGATGAAGAAGAAATTGCAACTTCACTTGCAATTTTACCTTGATCTTCTTGTGATTTCTTCTTCCTATTTCCAACCGTGGCTCTTCTTATATTTGATGTTGATGATGATGATGGTGTTGGAGAGGGAGTAGTGTAATCTGATTTTGTGTGTATATTAAAGTGTGTGTACGGTGATGTTTAGAGAAGAGACAAGTGTGTGTGCGTGTATATTGTGTCCGTAGGTTTAGGGAGGAGGAAGTGACAAAATTGATTTTGTAATGTGTGTGTGTGTTTAGCCCGTGGAGAATAATGAGAGAATGGAAGATCTAATGTTTGGTGAATGGAGAAGGGAGTATGCCGTGGAGAGGGAGGGAGTTGTGCAAAATCTGATTTGTTGATTGTATGTGTGTATATGCCACGGCAATTAAGAGGGAAAGGGAGATTCAAATCTAATTTTGTGGTGTTAATATTAGTGTGTGACAAGTGTCTTATGAGGTGTCAATTTGCATGAGTGTTTAGGTGTCTTGCTTGTGTGGTGACAAGTGCTTGTTTGTATGTGTGTTAAATTCAGATTTTGCCAAGTGTCCATGTGTGTGTGTTGGTGTGTTCGGGTTTTTCCTCGGTTTGCATGTTTGGGTTCCAGTGTTGTTGTCTCGGCTTACGTATTTGGGTTCTGTTGTTTTTGTCTCGGTTTGAGTGTTTGGGTTCGGGGTTGTTATCTCGGTTTGCGTGTTTGGACTATCACTACAAAAAAGCGACAATTAGTAGCGGTTAAAATGACCTATTTGTAACGGTTTTGACGTGACAAACGACATTTGTAGCGGTTAGGGAACCGCGACAAAACGCATTTGGCAAGCCGATTTGTAACGGTTAAAAAAACCGATACTACATACACATAAACCGCTACAACGTCATTGCGGTTCAAAAAAACCGTCACTAAATGAGCGGGGCGACGTGTGTTTCGAGACATTAGTCACGGTTGTTAACCGTTACAAATAAACTTGTAGCGGTTCTAGTAACGATTTCATAACCGCTATGAATAATGTGTTGATAATTTTGCCACCATAAATTTTTATTATTTTGAATATTTGTCGCGGTTACAAACCGCTACAAATATTCCTGCCATTTTTTCGCCAAAAATTTGCCGTCATCGAATATTTGTAGCGGTTTGCAACCGCTACAAATATTCCCGCCATCATGTGCTTTTGAATATTTGTAGCGGTTCCAAACCGCTACTACAACCGCTACAAATAACCCGTCATTTTATTTGAAATTTTGTACAAGTTATTGTAACCGCTACAAATTCATTACGGTTTTTTAAAAAAATTATTATTTATCGGCGTAATTCGTAATTATTATTAATATATCTTTTTATTAAAAATAAAAGTAGTAAATTATGAAATTTAAATATATAAGGTGCATGTATAGAAACAAAATAATAAGATTATGTAAGTAGAATAAGTACTAAGAAATGAGGTGATTAAAACAATACTCAATATTTAAAAATTATATGTACAAATCAATTGAATAATGTATATGAAAGAATAGGGAAAGTTGAAAGATATATCCCGTTCAACCGCAAAATAACAAACTTTAATTAGTACAAGAACTATAAATTAGTATGAGAAACATTAGAATTGATCCAGGTTACACGGTGCTTACCCCTTTCAAACTCACGATGTTTGAAACGTAAAAATATTTGAGATGAGTGAGAGAAAACGTGGGTAGAAAAGAAGTTGAGGCATATTAAATGAGGTTGGGTGGGGTAGTTATGGTGGGGTCTGCGCATCATTTTGTAGCGGTTGGTTTCTCACTTTTTGTAGCGGTTATTGTATTTAGTAGCGGTTTTGGGTTTTGTAGCGGTTCTTGTAGCGGTTTAATTTGTCGCGGTTGTTATGGGTTTGTAGCGGTTATATAAACTGCTACAAATTAATTTCTGAGTTCTTTTTTTTTTAAAAAAAACTTAAAGGGTTTTTTTTTTTCTGAGTTTTTTTAAGTGTTTGTAGCGGTTATATAACCGCTACAAAGTAATTTATGAGTTTTTTTTTAAAAAAACATAATATTAAAAAGATTTCATATTGCGCGATAGGCATTAAGTGTTTCTCTCAATCTTCTTCACCATCCCTACAAGGAAAGTTTGCATAAAATGTTACGCGTGAGTCAATATGTTTGAACACAATTAAAACTTTAATTAAATGTTACTATTTTATAAAGCATAAATTTAAAAACGTCTTAGAACTATAGGTAAATTGTCATCGCCGTGCAGGAAGAAGTCTTGAAGGTAGAGACTTCTTATCTCTCGACATTCTTGGGACTCCTCCTGAATTGGGCTTAGTCGTCTTCCTAATTTAGGCATATTCTCAATTCCCAGGGCCCAAAATTCGGGATGTTACAGAGTCGAACCTCCATCAAGCTTTCTATTTTGCTTTCATTTATTTTAGTTAATCTTTTGATCATGGGCTATTGTTGTACTCTGTTTAGTGTTTCTCTCATCGGTCATGAACTAAACTTTCTTTGGGCGGCGAGGATAATGTCCTAAGTATGGAATAAACTCAATTCCTAGTTTTAGGTCAATACATTCGGTTTGCTTATCGGTGATTTAATTTCTTGTCGATTAGTGAGAGTGAGAACTAGATCGGTGGCTTCGGTTTACGAGAGGGAATCGAGTTAGACCTCTAAGCTTGATGATCGCTAGGCGGAGCTAGTGCAAGGCTTGACCTATTATTGTAGGCTTCGAGAGATGGGTCTACCACTCATAACCATAACACCTTGAATTGTAGTGAACAACTTAACTAGAAAATTACCATAGACGTATGGGAGAAGTAAGTTAGGATTGAACGTATCGGACATGAGAGCTTCGATAGATTATAGTGGTGTGTTAGCGAATAGGCTGTGTTAAGTGTCTATGATGTAGCATTGCGAGAGTGTGCGGCATAGATGCTATAGCATTGTGTGTGGGGCATGCGGGGGATTGATGTGCTTAGGGAGGATTATGAGCTCGGCCTAATCTCTTGCGATATCCTTTCAACTACGACCATTTGTTTCTTTTCTTGCTTTTAGAATAGCTATAAAACCTCAAGCCAAATCAGATTTATTTTCTTTTCAAACACAACTGAATTCGTGATTAGTCGTCAACATTTGGTATCCCAGTCTCTGTGGGACGATATTCTACTTACTCTTTATTACTTGTTCGACGGTTTCACTTGCCATCAAGGAAATCGACCAACATTACGCGGATCGAAATCTTACGGATAAGGCGCATTCACGATTAGATAGAGAAAGGATTTGTTGTTGTGCTCCTAGTGTACTTCATCTTATATTTTCCTAAAAGTTTGTCGTTCGGGGTACCCCGTCACCTCTAGTCTGCTTCGTGGCGAGTTGTTCTCACAACGTGGATTCGGTGGTAATGAATCCGAACCCTGGACTTCCATTTCTTTGTTTCAAGTAGGTCTTCTAGCACCGGTTTGACCATACTCCAGGTGCATCAACCACCTTTTCCTTCCCACAGCTCACGCTCACTTAGGTCTATTATACGGCCGGGGTTTCAACTGTCTCGAACGTTCTTCCAACAACTATAGTATTCGGCATTTTCTTGCCTCACGGAGGTCGCCTGCGGTGATCCATCTCTTCTATCCGTCATAACATAGCACCCATAGTGTTTTGCAAGAGGCAGATATGTCGGATTCTTAATTGGTATTTGTTGTGGTATCGTTGGGGTGATTTGACGAGACATGCTAGATCACAGGGTTCGAGTATTTCTTTGCTATTCTTTGGAGAAGAAGTCGTATCGGACACGTCACGAGCAAAAGGCACGACGTTAAAGGCTGGAATGATTGTATTCTTTGGTTCTTTGCGATGCTAGGGCTCTACTGCTCATGATCGTCTTTGCGGTTGATTCGCCCCTCCCGATTTGGGTTTTTGGGTAGAGGGATCTAACTTCCACTTCTTGTTCCAACCATCATTGGTCACGGGAATCAAAATTTACAGTTCCCCACAGTCGGCGCCAATGTTCTAGTGTAAGAACACAGATGTCTAGCCGATGGGCTAATATATTGATATTGGATCGAGATAGTCTCCAAGATATCTATAAGGAAAATACTAAAGAGAGGATGATTTACCCAGAGATATCCATAAGGAAGATACAGGAAAATGTTGGATCCTTTGTGCACATATATGGTGTTTAACCAAAAGGGGTGGGGTGTGTGCACGAGAGAGGATGAATAGTAAAAGAGGATGAATAGAGACGGTGTACCTTTTAGGTTAAACTCCTAATTATAGAAGTTACCTTAGTGTTTGGACTCTTGTGCTTTGTCTGTCTCCCGACCCATGCAATTGTGTTGCCACACCTGATTATAGCCTTGATTATAGTGATTAGGATCTTCCTTCATTATAGGCGAGATCTGGTACAAATTTCCCTTATTGGGCCACTCGGCAATTGGGCCTCATATATGAGTCCTTAACGAAGTATTATTGTATTGTTATAAAAACAACAATATTATATGGTAGTGACGATTGGCTTTGAAGGGGCGGAGTGTCAAATAGGGGTGATTGAGATGAGGATGTTGAGATAAATGTATGACCATACAATAAAAGATAAAATTCATATGGAATATATAATATGAAGAGTTGGAGTGGCTTTATTGAGAAGAAAATGGTAAGAGATCATTTGAAGTGATTCAAACATACAAAAGAATATCATTGGATGTGCCCGATGAGAAGAGTAAATCAAGTGTAACATCCCAACTTTTCTAAAGCGGTATATATATATTTTTCAAACATCATTTCAAAATGATCGGAGTAGAGCAACGAGCGATTGAGTAAGCGATATGTATATATAAACGCAGTAAGTCGGCAAGTTACAACGACGATGCGTAACAGGAGTGTTTCAAAAGAAATGTACAACGGCAAAAGGGAAGGCTTCCAGGTTTATCGAAAGGAAGTCTTCACGGAACTTCTACTCGGGCGCTTGCCTCTCTCCTCGGTCCTCGGTCCTCCCCGTCCAGGATGCTATGTTAAGAGGCGCGTCTAATGCATACGGACCCCAGTGTAACGGTTAACCTCATGTTTATGTATACGAACAATGACATCAACAATACTAACATCGCTCTTATCACAATCACAACCCATGCATATGTATTGCCCCGGCATGCGAGACATATTGCACCCATCTGAGCATATTGCACCCAAAGATGAGACGGATTGCACCCAAGTACGAACACATTCTTTAACCACTATATGCACTCAAACAGTATAACACCTCTACACCCATTACCACATACATGCATACCATAAACATCGAGTTAGTGTTACGGACGCGGACGTACCTTCGTTGTCGGTAGACGGTACTTGGTCGGAAATCGTACTTTACGGAAAAGCTGCGAAACGTCAACAGTGGCACGTCGGGTAGCGTAACGGCGACGGATCGTAGTTTCGATATCCTATAAGGGTAATATCACTTTCATTAGTGATTTGACATTACGGCGGCATTTTAGGTAAAAATTACCATTTTGCCCCTATACTTACTAATTGGCGAAATTTCGCGGACTTCGTTATTTTGGCTCAGATTTTCCAAAATTTTGCGGAACTTTGACCCAATCATAATTTTCGAAATTCTAACTTAAAATAGCCCTATCATATGATATCTAATCATACTTGAAAGATTAAAGGCTATTCTAGCATTTCTACTCTAACTACCGAACAAAACTACGGAAGCTTAAGTAGAAAAACTTACCCGAGCTTCGCTCAGACTTTTCTCCGAGCTCCTCTCTAAAACCTCTCTCTAGATTTCGAAATCCACAAGAAGGAATGGTGTGGAAAACCAAAGGGAAGGGGTGTATTTATAGGTGAAGGTGTAGGATTTCGTCCGTCGGATCAACTTTGTGAGAATCGATGCGGGACCGTCAAAACATAACTTTGGAAACAAGTTCCTTCCTCCATTTCCATCCACAAAAACGTCCTCCCCATGTCATGCTTCAAAAGATGATGTCACCTAGGTGATGTCATCTACTTGTTCAAGAAGGCGACTTACAGATAAGTTTTCCGTCGGTGTCCGAATCGCGTAATCTTGTAAACTCTCAAAATTACGGATTAGACAATTCCAAGATATTTCATTCCTCATTAGGAATGTTTAATTTAACTAACTTTTTAACACCTGTCAGGTCTTCTCAGGCTGACGGAAGTTTAACGAAAAACGTGTCGGTTGCGAACGAAATTCGGAAGCTACGCCTATGGACAAGAATGCTGCGATTCCAAATATGTCCGGGAAAACTCTCAATTCTTCCCCGAGATGTCGCAACATGACATTTAGATCTTTAACTTTCAACTTGGCTATTTGGCTTTTCCGGAATTTCCTATTTCGTCTTATTAGGAAAATGCTCTGCGCTTCGTAATTAACTTAGGAAAAGTCTAACGGAGGATAAAAATCCAGCGATCAATATTTTACCTTGACTTTGAAAATCTCATTCTGGTTCTCAGGATAGGATCCGTTTCCTATTTATTTTATTACTATTCACTCTAATTAATTATATTAATATAATACTAATAATATCATGATATTTTTTTTTTCAATTCCTTCTTATCCAATTTTGATCCAAATTTTCGGTCAAAAATTTCGATCATTTTTTTCGTTTTTATTTATTTTATATAAAATAATTATTTTATAATTATTTTATATAATTTTCACAAAATTCCCTTATTGGTCCATTCTTGTATTTAAGCTCGAAAATACCTAATCTCACTTATTTTTCTCAATATTCTCCAATTAATTAGTAAATATATTTTTACTAATTTTTAGCCATTAATCACTAATTTTAGAGTTTTACACAATTATTCTTGAATTTCCTTTGTTTATGCTTAAGTAATTAGCCAATAATTACTTAATTACTTTCTTATCACTTTGCTTCTAATTTTCTTAATTAGAATGCCTCATTACCTCAACTTTTGTATTGACATTTGTGTTTTCATGTCTCATTCATTTTACTAGAATTTACGGGGGCATTATGGTCATTATAATACTTTTTACTTTTCCCCCTTTATTTCTTTAAGGTAATAATTTAATAAATTACCTAAATTAGGGACAATATTCTTCCCTATTTCAAATAAATATTTTTCTTGCCTCTTTATAATTTTCCCGTGGTATTTTATAACCGTAAATGCATTTAGGGACCTACTTGCACATTCTTAAACGTTTTAGGGACCTATTTGCACATTATCTAATTTTAGGAGTAATTACCCTAAAAATTCACCACAAGGTCTTGAGACCATATATTCACCTATTTCCAATAGGCAATATTTGCTCAATATGATACTTATCATAAATGAGATTTTCGGGGTATTACATCAAGTAGTATGGAGCTTACGGAAAAGCGGTAGAGAAAATATTAAGATTTTAAAAATTAGATTTTAAAAAATTAGAAGTTGGATTAAAGGTTTTTATTAGTATTTCTTACTCTTTTACCTTACATCTTTTTATTAAAATTTTATCACCTCGGCTCTCCAAACTTTTGTAAATCAAACTCAAAAAAAAAAAAAAAATTCAATGTCTGTTATTAACCCTTTTAACATCTTTTTTTATGGGGATGTCTTTATGGGAGATGTTGTAAGGATGGGACTTTTGACGTCCCAAAAACAATTAGGATGTCTTTGTTGGAAATTATGCCCACAGGGAAGTAGTCATTGTACTTTAAACATTTTGTTATTTAAAGTATTTCTCCATTTCATTATCATTTCATTTGCATGTTTATAGTGATAAATGTATCTTTGGATGTATCTTATAGATTATCCTAAATGTCTCGGGCCGCTCATCTACGCAGGAGCAAAGATGAAATAAGACCAATGTGACTTTGATGATGTATGAAAATACGAATCAAAGTCATAGGCACTTGTAAGAGTACACAGTCTTGGATCGACCCACTATGAGAAAGCTATATGGATTAAGTCCTAAGCTTTTCTCATGTATAACCACGCTCACAATGCCCTTTGACACGAGATCATCATGGATTCCTACATGAGAGTGCTAATCTTTGATCTAGTCAAAAGTCACCTTTGACTCGGGTAATGATAAAATCTTTAATCGAGATTAGTGGTTTTCATGCAAAGGAATGTGAACTGGTCAAGATGAAATTTGTCCCTCACATTTTGTAGAGAGATATCTGGGCCCTCGATGAGTGAGTCGAGAAATGTATGGCCATACTACGATGGAAAGGAGTTTCCATTTCAATTATTAGACCACTCAAGAATCGAGAAAGTAATGGTCGGAATAGGAGGATGACACTATCCATGCTTCATCCTTGACCAAATTATCGCGTGACAAAAGGGACGTGACATGGTTATATGATAGGTAGTATCGTATCATCGATCCCCATATGAGTTAGGTATTCGTAATGTCTTGCTAGAGGTCGCTTGCGACTAAGGGCCGGTACAAGATTCGCTCCATTGCCAATCTCATGTGGGCTGGCGCAGTGGTTGCATACAAGAATAGCCCAACACGAGTAATAGTGTCCGGATTCATTGAATCTTAGGTATGTCTAAGATTTAATGAATACAACGCTTAATCTATTATGGAGAAACATACATACATACATACATACTTGTTTTGTATTTAATTTATTTGATAAATTAAATAACCGAAACAAATAGAGATATTGTGTCTCGATTTAATTTTCGAAAGAGATATAGTATCTCAAAATTAATTAAATAAATAGATATCATATCTTAGATTTAATTTATAAAGATAAAGTAAATCGACAGTGCTTTTATTTTGGATTAAAAAAAAAAAAAGATTAGATTAGATCCGTTGGACAGATTTAATTAATGTTATTTTAATCTAAAATTCGAATTCAAGATTAATTGAGATTAATTTTGAATATTTTAATAAGGCCCAATTAGGGTTTTAGAAACTCTATAAGAGATATTAATCTAGTCGTATTAAGATAACGAAAGGCATTTGTGCGCGAAAAGAAAACCCTAGAGGAGATACGTGAGATGAAAAGCTTGAACGCGCTAGCACGTTGCCGATCGTGTTGGAGTGTCAGTTCGGTGTGGATACCGTAGAGGGAGTGGATTCGTAGAGAGTCGGCTACCGCCGATCGAGTAGACGCACACAAGTTCGAATTGAACGAGAGGCTCGCGAGCTTGAAAGGTACCGTTCTTTTCTAACCTAATTTAAACGTCGTTGATAGATCCTCCTATGGGATTCGTAAGTTTTAATGGATGAAATCCTTCCGCCGCATGTATGGATTCTAACAGTTCTTAAGGTCTTTTTAAAAAATAAAAATTCAAGCGCCCAACCTCCCGGACTTACCACCATTTCGCCCACAACCCATGACACAAAGCGATAACGCTCTTCCACAATAACGTATATGTGCAATTAGAGAAGCAGACTGTCTTCGTATCTCGGAGTCACACAAAAGAAAAACCCACAACAGCAGATCTCTATGCAATCGAAGCAAATCTATTTTCGCACTGAGTCACAAAAAGAACCACAATAGCGTATCTCAGTGCAATCGCCGAAGCAAATCTATCTACAAAAATTGATGGAAGCAGTTGTTGTTGATGGTGGCCGAGGTTGGAGGAAGAGATCGATGAAATTCGAAGGACTCGAAGATCGTTGGTGCCTTGCCGTCCTACGCCATTGTTGGTGGGTCGCCGTTGCCATAAGGGATGGAAAGGGAGGCCGCGGCCGCCGCCGTTAATCATTGGTCGCCGACGCCGTCATTGTTGCTCACCCTACGAGTAGAAGTCGTGAAGTTATGGGAGAGAGAGACCAAAGGTGCTAAACATTTGACGAGGAAAAGTTTTTTTTTTCCCGTACACTTTAGGCGCCGGAGCAAGTACGTGCGGAGGATAAAATGACACTTTGGACGTCCTTAAAATTTATTTAGGAAGCTAAAATACCGATTTTGGTGTCCTAAATTTATTACAGACGCCAAAATATGCGATGTTGGCATACCAAATTAAATATAGGACGCCAAAATATTGTTTTTGACGTCCTAAATTAATTGGGACGCCAAGAATACTACTTTTCTAGCCCAAATGGATTTTGGCGTCCTAAATTAAATGTAGGACGCCAAAATGCTACTTTTCCTCCATGTAATTACAAAAATAGCACCGCTTTATATTTTACTTCCCTTCTAAAAAAATACATTTTTAGGGAAGTAATAGACCTTTTTGTAGTAGTGGAGTGGCTTCTATTGAGAAGAAAATAGTAGGAGATCATTTGAAGTGATTCAAACACACATAAATAATATCATTGATGTGCCAATGAGAATAGTAGAACAAGTAGTATAAAGCTTCTTAAAAGCAAGAGAGAAAATTTTAAAAATTAGATTTTAAAAAATTAGAGATGTTGGATTAAAGGTTTTTAATTAGTTTTTCTTACTCTTTACCTTACATATTTTAATTAAAATTTTATCACCTCTCGTGCTCCAAATTTTTTGAATCAAACTTAGAATTTTTTTTTTCCTTTCTCCTACTCACTAGTGCAAAAAGGGCTTTAAGACCGTCTCATTTAGACCTGGACTATCGACGCCTCTGGCCTTAAAGGTATGACCGGTGGTAGTTTTGTAAATATAAAGAACTTCTTATACCGGATCATTTTTTCATAGATCTTAAATATATTATCCAGACTGTCAAAAACAACCAAAATCCTTAAAAATGTTGTTAAAAAAATTGAAATATCAATTACTTTATGGAGAAATCTCATATAGCCGTACTTATATTTTCTACACTCCAAAATAATACGGAAAAATTTAAATATAAAGATATTAAATTTTTAAGACCGAACATATATAATAAATGGTCTTAAAAGTTAGACTTTTAAGACCAGGACATAAAATGCGGCCGTACTAAGAGTTTAAATAAAAATTAATTAATTTTAAGACCGAAGTTATAGAAAGACCTAGTCTTAAAGGTTAAATTTTAAGACGTGTACTAATTTTTCCGGTCTTAAAAATAAGGCGCCAAATATATGTTTCTTCGCACGGAAGCTTTTGTTAGTCTCACTGAAGAAACTCTGTTCACGTTGCGAAACCCTTCCTGTTACATTAATTCTCTTCCTTGCCCACGTACCATTAGCCTATGTTACTCCCTTATTTTCTCGGGCATTCCTCTCTTACCTGTCTCGAAAATGAACGGTGAAAGTGATTCTAGTCATGTTCCCGAACGCCGATTCTTGGTGTGACTAGTGTGTGTCGAACGAACCATCTTCATCTCACAATGAGCCTCCTAACCGCGGAGGCACTGCCGTGGTAGAAGCGCACACAAATGATTGATGTATCCCTAATTCGGACTTGGGACAAAGCTCGAGATTCGGTTTGATGAAAATTTGCAACTCCGTCGGCCCTAATAAAAGCAAATATACTAGTTTTGTCACTGCCTAGCACGCAGAAAGGTTAGCATCTTGAAAGCCGAGTGGAAAATGTGACCTTCGCATAGTAAAGGATCCTATTTGGGACACTATCCGGCTTACATATACTGTCTCTGACTATAAGAAGTTGAAAGACTCAACATTGTCTTATAGTGCTGATCGGTGGAGGAAATTTAAGACCTTTCTAGCTGACAACTATATTTTTGCCAAGGTTCGGCTTGACCATAATCCTTGGGACAAGTACACATTTATTGATGAACAAACTTGGCAACAATTTGTTCAAACCAAGGACCACTCTCGAAGCTCGAAGTGAGTTTATATTTAGTTTTGTTTGCCCTTTTGTTTGCTTATTAACCTATGCGGATATGTGAATGTTATTGTGTTCATCTAATCTCGTTAGTTAAATGGTTTGGTGTGTGAATAGAAGTATACATTTCCTCGCCTTTGTCCGCATCGAGGAGCATGTCCTAGTTCCATGCAAGTCTCGATATGTAAACCGTGTAATGGTGAAAAGAAGGGAAAAAGCACAGGAGATCCGGAGAAAGAATGATTGCCCACACAGGGCTTCTCACGAAGAATATGAAAAGGCCGAAAAAGATTTGATGGCAGCTAAGCGGAAGAGATTGGAAGATGAAGCTGAATCCAATCCTTCTGCGATAGTTGAGCAGCCATCTCTAATACGTCATGAGGAGTTGTGGTTGTATATTCGGCAAAAGCCAAGTGGCACCTACACGAGTGAACAAACTCGTCTAGTTGCTGAAAGAATTGTAAGTATCGATATTGTTAATTTTTTGTCACTAAACATATTTCATTACTAAGCTTCTCGTTATCTGTATCTTAGAGGAAGATCTTAAAAAGAAAGAAGCAGAGGGATTTTTTGCGTCGGACGGGAGGAATGATGTTCTGACTGTTGCGACCGGAAAACCAGATCACTCGGGGCGTGTAAGGGGGATTGGAGGACGGGTAGGCCTAAAGCAATACTTTGGTAAATCCAAACGCCACAAACAAAGTATGGTTACCCAGGAGGAGATGGATCAACGCTTGCCAAATTCGGTGAGGAAGCGGCCAAAGAAGCTTCATTGACCGCAATGTTTCAATCCGAGATGAGCAAGATGAAGGAGGAGATGGAGAAAATGAAGTGTCTCCGAGCTATCGGCGAGAGACCGGTGTTCCCTTCACACCTTCATTGCACCTATGCAATGAGCACTAGAGAAAGCTCAATTGTTGGACAACAAAGCAACATTGTGACTGTATGTGGAGGATCGTGATAGTCATAGACAATTATTTTCTAAAGGGACTGCCCACAACTTGGTATCAACAGACACCACCAACTAATGGTGATGATGAAGTTAGAGTGTCGGTTGAAGAGGTGATCATTGATGCACTGTCCCTCTCCCAACCGATCACCAAGCTTGTGAGCGATATCAAGGGAACCTTCATCTCTTGGCCGTTGAAACTTGTAGATGTCTCTACTCCTCCTCAAGCTCCATCCCCTACTCAAGCTCTATCCTCCTCAAGTTCCATCCCCAACCGCTAAGTTGATCGCCAAGGAAAAATATCCGATATGGTATCCAATGTATATTTTAAAGATAAATCTTGGCCTATCAATGAAGTAGTAGGCCTCCCTAATATTCTACCGGTTTACATTGACCCCGAGGATTTAATGTCCCTGCTGCTTCCTGGACAGGAGGTTACTAGTGCAATTGTTCAAATGTTTATAAAGTAAGTATCTTCTTCCTTGATTACATAATTTAAAAGCATCGTTTAGACACACATACATATATACTAATTCCCCGATCGATGTCATTCTTGTAGGTTCATGCATGATGAATCGGTTCACACAGGCGTAATCAATGATTTTGGATTCTTGTGCCTACCTATGCAAGTTCAAAAACTTTGGAGGAGAGACAACAAGACATATCAAAGAGGTTGTATGAAGTTAGAAGGAAGGTGTACTTGTTTCCATACTACCTCGAGTACATATCACAATTCTTGTCTCGCAATGCACTTAATTCTCGCTACATATATCACGAGTACTTTACTGCTGTGAATTTTCAGCCACCACTGAAAGTTGGTCCTCATGTGCATGGAGGAGCATACAGTGGTCTTCTTATGCTCCACTCACGGCATCAGGGCCTACGTTGAAGCAGCACCATAAACGAGTAAGCATGTCAATTTGATTGTCTTGTCTCGAAATCTGCTCTGCCTTAATTCGGTGAACATTATTGATAAATTTGTGATTTTGATGATAGTGACATGAAGACCTTCCAAATCTAGGTAAAACAAAGCATGCGTATGGTGCCAAAGATCCTAAATGGCTCACACCAAAGGTTAGTACATATTTGGACACTGGCATAACTACTTTATGAACTTCGTCAGTAAGCTATATATACTCTTATATATATTTCTTGTTCTATTTAGACCCGTCGGCAACCAAAGGGGTCCAACTTATGTTCCCGTACGTCATGAAACACATATATGATATTGTGACTAAGGAATGACTAAATTCCTTACAAAGGAAAATGTTATGGTCAATTCTTACTTCTAGCTTAATGTTACATATGAAATATGCACGTAAGTTACTTTTGTTTCGTCTTTGATGTTACGAGAGGTTTTCTGTCTGAGCCATTTTCGATGATGAAGTGGAGCACATACGCAATGTGTTTTGTGAATATCTCGTATAATGAGCTCTTAAAGTCGTGACAATAATTAATGTCCTAAATTAATTCATTTGTAAATATATGATGTAGCAACAATAGTCTTTCGTAAATTTGTTTATTTTTTCGACTAATTCATTCATTTGTAAATATAACGCAATGTGTAATTCAATAATAAATTTGTTTATTTTTTCAAACAATTTTTTTGTGTCCATTTTGGGTTTCTGAATGAATGGGATGGTGGATAAAGCTATTTAGTGCTTGGAATTTGAGGTACAAAGCGGATTTTGTAAATGATCCGTAAGAGACTCGAAAAGCATTTGCGACTTTTAGACCGTATATTTGTTAAAAGTCCTGGTCTTGAAAGCCTTCGTCTAATTCTAAAAATATGGTTAGACTTTTAGGACCATATATTTGTTAAAGATTCGGTCCTAAAAGTCTTCGTCCTATTCTAAAAATATGGCTAGACTTTTACGACCGTATATATGTTAAAGATCCGGTCCTAAAAGATCCAGTTTCGGCGTTCGCTCAAGCTTTGTGCTTCGTTGTTGTTGTTTTTACCTCTCCTGTTTTTGAAGAGCATTATAGGTGTCCCTTTTCTTTGTCCTTTTTTCTTTTGACGGAAAAAGAAGGAAGATAATAAAAAGGACACCAAAAATGTTCAAAGCAAAGTGAGGTAAAATCGACGACAACGATGGTCCAACCTTAAGAAGAATTGTCACTCTGTTTGTTTTTATTCAAATAAGGTAAACAATGTTTTTGTTTTGTATGGTCTTAACTCTTAACTATATTCTGTGAATTTTTAATGTTGATCACAAACGATGAGAACAATGTTTTGTTTGTTTCCTTTTTGTCGGAAAAAAAGAAGATAATGACAAGTACAAGGCGATCGAAGATGAGAACTAAAAATTTTATTTTATTATATTTTTCTCGCCGCCTTGTAAGGGGCAGCAAGAGTACAAAAAACATAAAAATATCTAATTCTCCCCATCGTTGTCGGAGGGGAGGGAAGGGTCGGAGACGTCGTCATCATAAGTATGGTATTCAATGTCCTTGGCATCGAGTATCGCGTCGGCTTGTTGTTGACGGCGTTATAGACTGAAACAGTTGGCTATGCGTCGGTCTATATGATCGACACAAAGCATGAGGTGCTCCATCATCCGGTAGAATGACAAAGTTAGGAGGCAACGAAAGAGGGTACGGAGGTGGCAGAGGATTACGCCGAGAAGGAGGACCTCGTGGTGGTGGAGCACCATTACGGTGGAGGTTGTAGAAGTGATGGAGATGAATGTGAAGAAAATAAAGTAACAATGGGTTTAAATAGAGAACCCATCCCGAATAATGTGAAACGCTGGAAACATTAACGAGGAAACGCATAGTTCCTCGAATACGAGGAGACGCCTAGTTGGGAAGTTTATGTGGAAGCCGAAGAGACTCGAATCATTCATTTCAACATAGGGTAAGGATACGACTTACTATCTCGAGTATTTTGAAAAGAATGAACTTTTAATATCGGATATTGTAAAAGATCCGTTCTTAAAAGTAATATTTTTAACAAAAATTCTTACTTTAAAAAAATTGAATTAAAAAAAAGAGTTATAAGACCTAGGATACAAGATAAAAGGTCGATCTTAAAAGTAATTGAATTGAATGAAAAATAAATAATAGACTTTTAGGACCGGATATTTATAAAAATACGCTCTTAAAGTAGAAACACTAAATTCATTTATACCAATTGAATCCGATTCTCATCATCGATGCGTATCTCTCCTACTCTGTCCTTATTAACTCCTCACTACCTCCTAACTCCTCACTACCTAGCTCTCGCCCTAACCGCTCAAAGCCTCAAACCATGGTTAGATACAAGAGAACTCCTCGTAGGGGTGCTCTTACACCAAGCTCGTGCCATCGTTAGATCGTTATACGGTGCGCCTCCTCCAGCCGAGAGTGCACTCTACGTGATCAAGAGTCTTGGGTAGTTGGACCCATTGTTATTTTGGATGATAAAGAGATTGCCGCACCCCCTCCATCCTTCCGTCGACCACGTCCCTTACCGAGTTCCTCCATATTCTTGATGGTGAAGAGATTGCCCCCCTCCCACCTTCGGACCATGAAGAGGTTCGTGCTCCCCTCTCCAACCGGTTGGCCCAGTGCGCCTACCTCGACCCCTCTCCTCTGTCCTCTAATGTTGCATTGTGGCGATGAAACAAAGACAGGAACTTGCCGATCTCCGACAGAAATTAATGCCGTTAACACCGATATCGCCAAGGCATTGGATGATAATAAGCTTTAGGATGTTCAGTCAGATTCTTGTTTTTGATAATTTTCAGCTTGTTTTTCTTTTGTTTTTTTTTTTCCTGTGTACGTGCATATTCTCCAGTAATGTAAGACACATTAAGAACTAAGCTTGTGTATTTTTTTGGCTATTCTCCAAGAATTAAAGAAGCTTATTCTCCAATTTTCCTTTATTTTATTCATTCAGCTTTCTCTTTGCGCTCACCAAGGCCGTTAAGACCAGACATTTTATAAGTAATCGGTCTAAAAGTATTTGACTTTTAGGACCGGATGTTTTATAAAACTCCGGTCTTAAAATTAAATGAATAATAAAACGTTAGGACCGAGATACTTTTAAACCTCCGGTCCTAAAAGTTAATTATATCTTTAGGACCAGGACAATAAATAATTAACCTAGTATTAATAAAATCCAAAACGTTAAAAAATGTCTTTGTCGCGCGGAAAATTAAATTTCCTTCTCTGTACTTCTCTTGTCGCGCCGAAAGTGATAACTCAGGTTCTGTCTCCAGTGTTTGTGTGTTGCTTCGTCGATTGTATTTTGAAGATTATATTTTCACTTTAGACCTACCCAACTGACCAAGTGTTTTTAGGTTACTCTTGATGTCCGCAACATCAATGTTTGTGGCCGGAGAAGTAAGACTCAAAGAAACACATTTGAATTTATATGCTACGTGAGTTCACAAGACCTTCATGCCATGCATTTAATTTTCTCGTCATGCATTTATTTTGGTTCTTGGATTCACTGTGATGCATTTATGACCAAAAGTGATTCTTTGTTATGCATTTAATGGGCAAGTTCCTCCGTAAAACAAAAAAAAATAAAAAAAATAGAAGACATAACCGACATTGAACATATATTTGCATTTGGAGTTGGCTTATTTTATATGCAAGTTTCAATTTTTTTGGATTATGTATGATCAATGATTTCGTCTATATATAGGAATTCTACTATAGATCACGATTGGATAAATGCTTTACGAACGAGTGTTGAATATCAAAATGGGGTGACGGAATTTATAGAATTTTCTAAACAAAATGCCCATGATGATAGGGAGAATTTTTATTGCCCTTGTGTACAATGTTTGAATGAGAGGCGACTAAGTCCCGAAGTTATACACACACATTTAATTTGTGAAGGATTTTGTAAGACTTATACAGTATGGGTATGGCATGGTGAAAAAGTGCCAAGTGGGTCTCAACATGGGGAAGTGGCCTTTGATGATAATGACACGGATATGGATGATCGCATAGAGGACATTATCCGTGATGTAGGAGAATAGGCTTTTGAGCGATCACATGCATATGGTAATATGTGCAGTGATGCAGAGACGCCGCTATACCTCGGGTGTAAAAATACCAATTGTTGAATGTCAGTATTGAAATTGGTAAGCTTGAAGGCACGTCATGGATAGAGCGACAATAGTTTTTCGTAGATGCTTGAGGCTTTTAAGGACATGCTTACGGATGATAATGTGTTTCCGCATCGATACTATGATGCTAAGAAAATACTTTGTCCACCTGGGATGGAGTACAAAAAGATCCATGCATGTCGAATGATTGCGTATTGTATAGAAAAGAGTTTGAAGAGAAGCAGACTTGTCCGATATGTGAAACCCCACGGTACAAGTCAGATAAGGGGCCTGCAAAAGTGTTGTGGTATCTTCTAATCATACCAAGGTTCAAGCGGTTGTTTGCGAATGAAAATGATGCAAAAATTTGAGATGACGTGCGGATGAGAGGATTTTGGATGGATAGCTTCGACATCCGGCCGATTCTTCTCAATGGAAGAAAATTGATCAAGAGTAAGCTTCGACACCCATATCGTCAATTAAAGAAAGCCTTTTTGGTGGCCAAGAGTATGAAGATGCTCCGGTGGCATTGACTGGGGAGAAAGTGTATGAAAAGGTGAAAAATATCATTGTCATATTCGGTAAGATTGGAAATAGTAGAAAATAAACAAATATATGGAAAAAGAGATCGGTATTATTCGATCTTCCATATTGGCGCAATCTTGATGTGAGACATTGTATTGATGTCATGCATGTGGAGAAAAGCGTATGTGGTAGTATTGTTGGCACGCTTCTCAACATAAAAGGTAGTTCCAAGGATGGTGTGAAGGCAAGATTGGATTTGCAAGCAATGGGAATACGCGAAGACTTACATCCAAGGCCATATGGGAAGAGAACTTATTGTCCCCCTCGTTTGTCTAAGGATGAGAAACAAAGTTTTTGTGAGTGTTTACATGGCACAAAAGTTCCCTTAGGGTATTCTTCAAATTTTAAGAGGCTTGTCTCGATGAAGGACTTGAAATTAGTAGGCCAAAAGTCTCATGATTGTCATGTCTTGATGCAACAGCTACTCCCAGTAGCTATTCGAGGCATCGCCGAATATGATCTTCGAGTCGTTTTGACTAGACTTTGTTTCTTCTTTAATGTGGTTTGTAGTAAAGTTTTCGAGATTGAAAAGTTATATGAATTGGAAAATGAAGGATATATTATCTTGTGCCAGCTTGAGAAGCTTTTTGTTCCTACATTTTTGACATCATGGTTCATCTAATTGTTCATTTGGTGAGGAGATAAAGTTGTGCAGCCCTATCCATTTACGCTGGATGTACCCTATTGAAAGATCTATGAAATTCCTAAAAGGGTATGTGAAGAACGCACACCGGTTAGAAGCATCAATTGTTCGAAATATGTTTCAAGAAGCCATGGAATTTTGTCAAAATTATTTGGCCAAAGTAAGGCATATTGGGCTTCCAAAACGTCAAGATCTTGAAAGGGGTAGACGAGGGGCTTCGGTAAAGAGTATGGATCTTGATGAATTGTCACAAGTCCACTTATACATCTTGAATAATGTTGATGAAGTTCAAGCCAGCATATCTACACATAAAGAAGCTGTAAGGAAAGAAAACCATCGAATGACCGAACAAAGGTTGATTAGGGAGCATAACAGAACTTTTGCAAACTGGTTCAAACAAAAGGTTGAGGGATCTGAATGTGTTTCTGATACAATGAAATGGTTCGCACGTGGTCCTGAGGTTGATGTCATAAGTTGGAATTCGTATGTAGTCAATGATTATACATTTTACACGAAGTCCCTAGATTATAGGAGCACACCCAAAACAATGGTGTTATGTTAGAGACTCGAATCTATGCACTTCTCCAGTTCGAAAGACAAGAGGCCTAAATTGGCGTCATGCCATATTATGGGGTTATTAAAGAGATTTGAGAGGTGGACTATGTCAAAATTAGATTTCCCATTTTCAAATGCAAGTGGGTTAATGTCAATAATGGTGTTCGGATCGATCGGCTAGGATTTACATTAGTCGATGTCAATAGTAGAAGTTTTGGAGATGAACCTTTTATTATGGCGCACTCAAGATTCTATATCACCGATCAGGAAAATAAAATGTGGTTTGTAGCTTTCCAATGAAAAAGGGTCATTGATATTGATGAGGAAATTCATTCAAATTATAAACACTTTAAAATCATTAAAACATTCAAAATCAACTTAAATCCTCATGTTTTTAAAGTCGGCCGAAAATCATGCCTCGTAACACACAACCAAGATTTCATATTTAATAACCAATTCTTCTTATATCATGACCATAGATCCAAACTTTAATCCTATATTTATTCCTTTCCTCAAAAAAGCAGACCCATTTAGTACATATATGCTCAAGAGAACAACCATTACCAACATCAACAACTTAGAAGTTATAAGGAAGTTCAAAGGTTTCTTACTTGATTTAGGATCTTTATCTTCCTTGAGTCTTTGTCACTTGTATTTTCCCCTTCTTTCCTTTGGCCTTCACCTCCCAAAATTCCAAGAGAAGTTGTTCTTGAGATCTTAGCTCACATGAGGAAAGGTAGAAGAAAGTAGAATGAGAATCTAAGACCTTTCCTAAATCTTGATTGTCCTTATGCTTCTTGAATCCTTGAGCTTTCCTTGTGCTTTCTTGAGCTCTCTTGTAGGTGGATTCTTGTTCTCTCCTTTCTCTCTCTCAAAACCGAACTAACAGCCCCAAAATGAGAAGGAAGAGTTCTTAAAATAACCTCCAAAGCTTACTTGCTCCCCAAGTACTTGTGGCTTATCATCTTGTCTCTTGATTTTCTCTTGATTTTCTTCTCATTTTTTTCCCTTTCTTCTTTTATCCCCCTAGGCCGTGGCATTAAGGCTATTAGGGAGGAATTTGGCTTTGAAATTCTACTCAAAATATGTGTCCAATCAACCTCCTTAATGGTTAAAAATTATCCTATTTGTAATACACTAGTACAAATATGCTTTACAACGTCTCGTATTTTGGCCCTATTTATAGGGACATCTAACTCGGGACGTTGGATTTAAGGTGTCCCAAAACACAATTTGGGACATCTAAAGTTTTATTTTAAAGAAAAATCTTGGGCGCTTATCGAGCAACTACCGGCGAAATCACAAGAAACAAAATCCAAAATCAAAAGCGGCTTCAAATCCACTCTCTATGATTGAAGATACTTCAAATTTGAGAACAAAGACCAGAAAAACAATGATCATAGCTAAAGAAAGCTATCATTTTGCTCAAGCAAAATTAACCCAAAGATGAAGCAAAAGAAAACAAAACAACAAGACACAAAACAAAATCCTAACAATTAACAAGGGCAACCAAGATACCAAAGGCATTGCCATATTTTCCAAGTCGTGGTCTCACTTTCCGTATGCCTCCGAGTTGAGTAATGTTAAAAACTTGTCGTCTTTCGAATTGCAGCAACAAACTTGGTAATCCCTTTTCCCTTCCAAAATCCCCTTCTCCGGACTAGTTGAAAGCAAGCCCCAATCGTTCTCATCTCTCGAAAACTCAAAGTCCGATGCCATCCCCACCGTCACCAACACAAGGTGCCACGATCTCCATCACCACCTCGTAGCAAAACCAAGAGTAGTTCGAGGAACTAGAGGTAAACCGAGAGTGGTGAGAGGAGATCAACTAACCTAAGAGCAGATTTGAGGAACTAGAGGTAAACCGAGAGAGGAGATCAAAATTTTCGCCTTTGTCTCCCATCTCACTCCTACGGCCGCAAACTCTCCCGGTAGGCGGCGAGGTGAGACGACGAGCGAGTATAGGAGGCTATAGGAGCGGCGACGAGGTGAGATGGTGAGTGAGTGGCGGATCAAGATTCATGAGAGCGAGAGGGACAAGAAGATCGGTGATTCGTGAGAGCGAGAGGAGAAGACGATAGCAACATCCGAAAATGACGCCGAATATAACAAGCGATCTATTTTTTTGGTGTCCTAAATATTTATTCCGAACGCCAAAAATATTTATTTTGCCATCCTAAAAGACCATTTAGGATGCCTAAATTCCAAAAATTTCCCTCGCACCAAAAAAATCTTAAAATGAGCCAAATAATTAATTTTAGGTGACCCAAAAACATTTTAGGACACCAAAAATTTATTTTAGGTGTCCCAAAATAATTTTAGGACCTCAAAATTCCCCAAGCACCAAAAAAATCTCAAAATGTGTCAAGTAATTAATTTTAGCTGTCCCAAAAATATTTTAGGATGCCAAAAATTATTTTTATGCATCTTAAATCATATTTTAGGATGCCCAAGGCTCAAAATCAAGCAAATAATTACAAGAATGTCACCGCATTCCCTTTTACTTCCATTTTTTTAATAACGACGTCCTTTAGGAAGTAATATCTTCTTTTGTAGTAGTGATAATTTCTTCTTGGTCCTTTTAGCTAATTAAGGTAACTTGTTTTATAAGACATTGTTTACTTCCTCCTCTCTCTCTCTTGGAATCCGAAATATGAGGTATATTTTGGGAAGATTAATTGTGTTTCCAAGGTCTCTCATTTGCCTCTTAATTCTCATTGATGATGCAAGCGTGATGATGTCATCTTTTCAATTTTCAAATTTTCAATTTGCCTCCCAATTCTTCTTCCACAAGCTACATGATTTGACTTCATGATTTTTTTCCCTCTTCCCTCTTTCCTTTTCTTCAAGGCCGAAATGGGCCTTGTTTTTGTGCTTCACAAATTGGTTTTTTTTCTTGCCCAATGGTCTCAAATTCTTAGTCTACAATATGTCCTCTTCTTGGATTTACATAGGAATTCACACTCTTTCCTTCATAAATTTCCCCTTGGCCAAAATATATGAAAAATGAGGGGAAAAATATATGTTTGACTTCTATTGATATCTATTCTCTTATCTTGTTCATAGCCAAATTATTTAACCAAATTTTTAAATAAAAATTCCACATCCTTTTTCTTTAATTAATTATTCATGTTGGAAAATAAATACCGTTGGCTAGAGACTTGATGGAAATTCATATATTCCATTAATTTATTCAATACAATAATTTACATGAAATTAAGGATGTTATAGATTCCATTAATAAAGGCGTTAAAATCTCTTTATCTACCCTCTTAAAGCCACTAATACACTTTACTCATTCTTTTTCAGTTCTCTCTACCTCACTTACACTGCTTCCATAAATTTATCTGAAGAAGTAGCATCAAAGGATTTCGGTTTCACCATTTTACAGGGCTCCAACATCGGCTGCTTTTCAGGCACTTATATTACATTCACACAAATAAGCAAACATGGTTTTTTTATTCTTTATTTTTCGGTTTAATTCAGTTTCTTGTCTTGCTATGTCGATATTGCTTAGAATAATTTGTGAACTGTACTCTCTTTCTACTTGTATTTCCTCTTGCTTTTGTTCTTGTTGAAACATTTGGACGCTATTTTAAGTTACAAAAGCTTTGGGACTGTGGGACTTTGGCTGCGAGAATAATTAATTTGAGGTCCATAGAGGCAATATATTTTTGATAGCACAATACATAGTTATTTTTCACACCTATTTTGGAAGTTCATAGTTATTTTTCTCCTAAAAACATTTGTGTTGGGCATACTTTTCGGAAAAGAATGTGAAATTTAGTTTGAGCCAAAAGAGAGGTCCAAAATTAATCTAGAAAGAGAGTCGTTGAACGGTTGAAGAGTGATTTTCATCTGGGTTTAATGAAATGAAGAAAAAAATTGATGGCTCAAGTTAAAATTCATCCAACACCAAGATGTTCAGTGTGAAAGGCCTATTTTAATTTGCACCAACGAATATATGAAGTAAACATAAGATAGAAGAATGCATGCATTTAAATAAACATTATGGAAATTAAATTAAACATAACAACAGATGGAGAAAATTCACTAATTAAAAATAAGGTATTTTATTTTCAATTTCAGTACATAGGTAGAATACATGCAATAGATGAAGTAAAACTAATAATTCAGTAAAACTTCATACAGACAAGGACTCAAACAATATGGGACAACTGAATATCTCTTACCCTAAAAGAGAGTAATCAAGAAAATAGCGTATTTTCCTTGCTTTTTCTGCTCGAAGCGTATTTTCCTATTAATAGCCACTAATTGCAAGGCTTTCCAGAAGACGATATTAATGAATGTATTAACAATGAAAAAGAAAGACAAAACAATGGAAAGTGTGGCAACACCAAAACCTTTGGACACACCCAATACTGCATATAAGCCCGTCCCAAATGCTATGATCATGAATCCCATTGCGACTATGATTAACATAGTACATACAAATAGCAGCTGTCGAGAAGCCTCCTTGACCGGATCAAGTTCAAATTTACTTGCCAATATCGTATAAAATATTAGAAGAACACTAGAAGTAGAGAGAACGAATGAGAGAGAGTCAGTGATAACAAATGCTCTGAATGCTGCATTATACTTTAATAAGGGAGTTCCTTTGTCTTGATTCAGTCCCCAGGCAACGTAAATCCTGCTGTAAATGTTACTGTTGCAATTAAAATCGCCACTACAGAGAGATATGTTGCTGCTATTCCAGATACATCATCTTCACCGTTTGTTTTATTTCCCTTCTCCTTTTCATCATCTGCAGGATCATTTCTCTTGTCTTGTTCCTTCTTGCTAAGGTGCTTATTCAAAACTCGTCCCCTAACATTGCTCCAATATCTTGCAGTTTCGTAATTAATTTGTTCTACACCATGCAACACATAAAACTCTTTAATTTTTGACATTCATCCTATACATGTTGAATGATGAATAAGTCGTATTCACTTATACACCGTTTATGACCAATGTAATTACGTGTGTGTGTATATTTATTTACCTACACACACGTACACATGTATGTGTGCGCGCGGGCTTGATTATAAAGGCACTCTTCATTTAGAATGTAATAGTTGAAAACTTATATTGAACAAACATAATATTCATGAATATTCTAAATTATTTTGTTCACATTGACTTAACTTATAGCATGCATACCTAATTGTCTTTTACTCTCTCAATCTCTACTACATAAACACTTCTCTTGTTATCAGTAGTGATAGATAGTTCATACAATGGTATTTAGGAAAAGGAGAATGAGTGCATGCAAATGTAAGGAATGTCAAAATAAATGTAGTCAATAAATTCATATATATTTGTGTATTTGTGTGTGTTTAATAAATTTTTTTCAAAATTTTTAGTAACAAGATGTTGTTACTTGTTACCTTAGAAGCTGAATGTTGAGTCATATCAGCAACGGCAACATCGAGAGGATTCTGGCCGTATTTATTGCATGCCATCGTGTCCACTAGTCCTCGGCATTGTGGTCCGAAAAGAGCATGAGGATAATAAGGTTCCCATTTAGGAGCAAGACGGGCTATGTAGTGAAGAGGTGTGTTTCCATCATCATCTTTCTCATTACACAAGTTCCTCATTAGTGGTGCATTGTTTAGAATCTCTTTTTCTTTAAAAGTGATACGATGGAAATAGCTTGCTTCATCCATTGTAGTGTAGTGAAGAGCATTGCAGCCCTTTTCATCCACCAATTCGCAACAATCTGGACAATATTTTAATATCATTTCCATTGCACTCACATTTCCATAAAGTGCTGAGAGGTGAAGAGCCGTCCTTCCCTTGTTATCTCTCATGTATGTCGTGCTTCTATCTTGACTTACCAACAAGTCTACTAATATTTCTGAACATCCAACAATTGCAGCCAAGTGAAGTGGCACCCAACCATTTTCGTCTGCTTGTTTTGCTAATAACAAGTTTCTTGCCAACAAATTTGACACTGTTACTGTAATAGTTACATCAAATTAAACCCCATCCAACTCATATAAAAACTAAATACTTTCTCACATAAATACTAATTTGAAGTGCTAATTTAAAACACAACTATCACACCTTAATTTGGATGGAAGTTTTATCTAGTGATAGAAACGACCCTTCTTTTAAATTATTTCAAAGTGTTTATATGAGTTGTTCTATCAACTTTTTCTTTTAAAATAATTATTACAGGCATGCCAGTATATTGTCATTATTTTTAATACCAAGGAAATCAGACATACTGGATATACAAATCAAACATTAATAATTATGAATGACAAATTGCAAAATCAGACAAAAAAACCTGCGTTATCGAAAATGGTTGCTGCATGCAAAGCAGTTCTGCCATTAGGGCCATTATATTGTAGCAAATGACTCTTATGCAACATCGGATCTACCACTTTCCAATATCGTCTCTCAACAGCAATATAGAGTGGAGTTTCACCGCTATCATTTTGACCAAAATATGAATGATCTGGTTCTTCCTCTATCAAGACTTCCACAACTTCAATGTGACCATAGCGAGCTGCTTCATGCAAAGCCGTGTCCTTCGTTTCATTTAATGCTCTTATCAGTCTTTTCTCGGCTCCAACTCCATCAATATCCCTAAGGCAACCTTTAGCACGATCAATTAATTTTCTCACTATTTTATGATGTCCATACCTTGCTGCTATATGAAGTATGGTTTCATTCTTCACATTGGTCTTTAAAGAAGCGCAGGACACATGTCTAGTATCTTTTCCAGAAATGTGTCCGATACACTGTGAGGATAGTTTGTGAAGTGTATATGAAGGATTGTATTTTTATTTGGGGTTAGTATGGACTCAATTTGCTCACTGCCCTTTCCTTCAAAGGCATCGATGTTACCTTCCATTGCCGCTTTGTAATACTCAGGTTCCATTCCTATAATTGTGAAAATTGGGGTAGCATTTTCTGTTGTTATCTCCATCCAATTCCTTTTCTCAACCGCAACTGTTAATGCAATCCATCAAAAATGAAAACTTTGAATTTTGGTTATGTGAGACGGTATATTTTGTGGGAACTTTATTTTCGTAAATACTAACACCATATTAGACACATATAATTAAAAGTAGGAATGAAAAGTTTGATTTGTGACCCATAATTTATCCCTATATATGTATCATTGATATGAATTCTCCTTAGCAATATTGATATGGCACGACAGAAAATTACATCAAACCAAAACAATGATGCATATATAAAAGGGACAAAATATTGATCTTAAACAAGTGTACCTTATAAATTAAAATGACGTAGCTTGGCCTTATAAAATGAATGGTGAGACTGAACAGCTCTCTGTTGAAAGTGTTTGAGTTTGGAAGAGTAATTTGATTTGTGACGACACACCTTAATGGATTGTATTGCTTCCGTGATGATGTTAAGATCTCTATATATAATACTTCGTGCTGTAACAATGACGCTAGAGCCTAGATCAGCATCCATGTCTAATAAAACACTCAAAATGTATTGTGTTGCGTCACATCGGCTGAAGAGCGAAATGAAAGATGCTTATAAGGGAATGAATACATCCACTCTTCATGCGTTTTAAAAGTGTGAGAGGGTGACTGGGCCTAAAACGGATAATATCGAGAACGAGGTGTTCGGATATTATTGCTGTTACATTTATAATTACATTTATAATTTAAATTCCTTCACATTTATTGAAGATTCAATTGTTTCCTTCACATTTTGGTCTCAAATCACTCAGCTTATGAACCCCATGGGGTCTCTAGAGGACGAAAGTCGAGTAAAGACACGTACGCACTTCCGTCAAAATCACTAAAGAAAGTGTAACATTACTTTGGGTGGGCTCTTACTATATTATTTAATATTCTACTCCCTCATGTCTTAAACATAAAGTCGTAGAGTTGCTTTTTTTTTTTTTTTTTTGGGAAACTAAGTAAGTTACTTAATTATATAATAATAAGTTGTATATCATTAGATTATATATATCAGTTTATAAATTAGATAAAATATTTTGGAGAAAAACAATAAATATAAATTTTTTAAAGTAATTTAATTAATCTTTTTAACATTTCTAAAAAATCAACCCTATCTTCTATTTAAAGAAGGAGGATACCACTATGAGTGGCAAGTTTGAGATTGAGACGTGAGAGCTTCAAAGACAAAATCTAGTATTTGTAGGGCCACTAAATAAGCTGTAACAAAGCAGTGTCTAGAGATTCATGATAGCAGCAATATATCATTGTCGAAGGCAAAATCTTTGGTATGTAAGAAAGCTTCTCTCACAACATTTTGCTTTGCCAAACTTATGGAAGACTACTCTGCAGGCTACTATCTCTTGGCCTCTTTTACTTGTTTGTTTTGCATTCTTAGTTTCTTCGATCTGTGTTTTTCGTGAGATTTTTTGTTTTCTAGGTGTTAATTTTCAAGCTTTATTCTTTCCTTGTAATTGGAGGAAAAATAAAGAGAAAGAAAGCTTCTCTCCGTAACAAAGAATACATAAAGTAAAGAGAGAGATTGTCTAGGAGGAGTCAAATTTATGCTCTTTATTTTCTCATGAAACGGGATTTCTTTTTCTTTTTGCGAATGAGAGTGAGGGAATATTAAAACAACTTAACGAGGGCCCACCCACCGAAGCTAAAAGCAGACAAGGCTCTCTTGCTTATTACTTGACTTTATAAAATGTGGGTGTTGGGGGGCGCTAAATCTTTTATTTCTCAATTTTTTTTTTTTTTTTTTTTTTGTTAAAAAGAACATCAGTTGAAAACTAATTATCAAAACAATATTTTTTTAATTTTGAAAGTAAAAAAATATTTTTTTCTGAGTTTTGAAAATAGAAATTCAAACAAGTCTCCCAAGCATCATATCATATTTAATATTTTTGAGATAAAAACCTTTTATCTTTTGAAATAGTAAATTTTGTAACTTCTCACTTGAAACAATAAAATCACATAATTTAACGATTATTATCCATCCATGGCAAAAATAAAAAAGGCCACGATTATTATCCGTCAATTGAGCTTAGATTGAGGGATCCAATTATTCATGTGAGTATATGGTCAAAAACAATTATTGAGGGATTCAAGGGTAAATGTGAATAACCTTTTATTGGGGAATTATTCGATGAAGTCCAAGAAAAAGGATTTAATTATCCAAAATTCAATAATAACTTAGTAGGGTGAAGTTGCTATGATTCAAAAATTTTAGGCACAAATTTACACTTTAACCCAATACAAAAATGGCGTCGATGACACATGTACCTACTAGCTCATATTTGGTCAACTAATAGTCAAAATTAACTTGAATAACGGCTATGTGACATTGCTATGATTTGAAATATTTGGATGACATTGAATTTAGAAAACTTTCGAACAATATTGCTCCTACGACAATATTAGAGTTAGAAAACTAAAATTATAAAATTATATATACATATATTGTTAGTGTCAAATAATATTTACTGTGTCAACCACTATTATTAAAAAATTAAAGTTAATATTTCAAACTTTAACCATATTTTGTTAAAACCTTAAATTTCATTGACAATACTTTTGTTGATGAAAGTGACGATGTTAGAGTTCGAAAATAAAAAGAATTTCATAAATATATATATATATATATATATATATATATATATATATATATATATATATATATATATATATATATATATATTTCTTGATCACCGGAGATAGAGTTATCTCCAGGTGACCCCAAAACTACGTTGTTTTGGATTAATGAAGGTGTTTCTGTAATTTTGTTTATTTTTTAATCATATAAATTTTACCGAAACACTCTTCATTAATTCACCTAAAATTACTAACACACCCTTCATTAATTCAAAACGACGTAGTTTTAGGGTCACCTGGAGATAACTCTATCTCCGGTGAATGGAGAAATCATTTACCCTATATATATATATATATATATATACACACACACACACGTGTGTGTGTGATGGTGGAAAGTATTTGAGTGAGGAAGAGAGTTTAATAAGAAAGAGTGAAATGGTTCTGATGACATAGCTTGATGGATTTCTCTCGTGATGATGTAAGGGCCTCCCCATATGATGCTTTGTGCAATAATAATGACGCTAAAGCCTAAAAGTAATGTTTCTACGTAGAAATAGAATGGGGTGGTGTAATATCCGGATATTTATCGGAATATTATAAATAAAAGTTGGATATTTCTGATAAGTGAAATTTCAATCTCCGATCTTGTATAATTACAGTCTATTTTCTAAGAAGAATTTCTGCAAGAAATTAGGGAGTTTAAGGGCCAAAGTGCCAAAATGACTAAAATACCCCTGTAAAGGGTAATCAACTTAGGAAATTATGGAAAAAATACCAAAAGGCAGTAAAATGACCAAGTGAATTAGGAGAGTATATTATCCCTAATTATGAAAATTTTATAAATTTTGAACTTGAGCAAGAATACTCAAAAAGTAATAAAATACCAAAATACCCTTGTAATTTCTAAAAATGCAAGAGGCATGAGAATACTAATGTTAATACCAAAGTATGAAGGTAATAAGGCATGGTAATTAAGAAAATTATCAAGAAGTGATAATGAAGTAATTAAGTAATATTGGGCTAATTACTTAAGCATAAGCAAAGGAAATTCAGTAATAATTATGTGAAGCTCAAAAATTAGTGGAAATTAGTGGAAAATTAGTAAAAATGTATTTACTAATTAATTGGAAATTTTATGAAAAATAGTTGAGTTTAGGTATTTTTAGGCCTAAATACAAGAATGGACCAATTAGGTAATTTTGTGGAATTTTTGGGAAAAAGTAAATAAATAAATCATTAAATAATTAAATAAATAATAAATAAATATTTATTAAATTAATTAAAGGGGAAAACGAAATTTTGGGCCAAAGAAAAATAAAATAAAATTGATATAAGAAGCAAGTGGTCAAGTGGGCATTTTTATAATAATATAATTAATTAAAGTAGAAAAATGTGAATAGTAACTTTAAAATTAGGAAACGGATCCTATCTAGAGATCTAGGAATAGGAATCCCAAGGTCAAGGTAAAATATTGATCAGTGAGTTTTTACCTTTAAGTGACCTCTTAGGAAGTTAATTCCGAAGCCGTTTGTGCATTTTCCTAATAAAACAAAATAGGGAAAAATGCATATAGGCATATTTTTTTGAAAAGAGGAAAATAAATTCTAACTCAACATTTAGGAATGGGTTTGAATTTATTTTAACATATTTGGAATCAGTGAATTATTTCGAAGAGATTGATATCTCCGAAAACGAATTCCGACACCGGACGCGTTCGGACACGTTTTTCGAGGAAACTTCAACTGGACTGTTGGAGGCCTATATGGAATCAAAATAAAGGTTGACTTGGACATTTCTACTAAGTGAGAACATGTTTTCAAAGTTGTAAATCCAGAATTTTGTGAATTCTCCGAAATCACGCAAATCGGGTACCGATCGGGGAAAATGGGTTTTTTTTTATAACCCAAAATGCCAAACAATGCCTTATCTAAACCCTATAAATACCCCCCCCTCCTTCAAATTCTGCACACCATCTTCTTTGAGCTCCTTGGCCGAAATTCCTAGGGAGAGAAAGAAGAGAGAGAAGTTCAGGCGGAAGCTCTGCCAGAAGTCTTCAACGGGTAAGTCTTTCGGGCTTTAGTCTTTAGTTTTTAGTTTTTTTTAGTCTTTCGTTTTTAGTTTAGTAGTTAGTAGAATTAGTAGATAGATTTAGAAAGTAGGTGACAAGATTCCTACAAATGTTTTAGAGCCTTGTTTGCGTTGAAAAATATGCAGAGGTGTAAACATAGTAGGGATCGAGTCGCTGAAAAGTTGTAGTTTTTATAGCTCTTTCAAAATTAGGGGTAGTAATAGCCTTTAAATTTCAAGTATGATTGGGTATCATATGGGAGGGCTATTTTAGTCTTTATTTTCAAGAATCATAAATGCGTCGAAGTTCGCGAAATTTTGGGAAGAAAATAGCCTATGTAGCGAAGCGCTGGCGAAATTCCGCCAAGTAGGGGTATAGGGGCAAAATGGTAATTTTTACCTAAAATGCCACTTATAATGTCAAATTACTAATGGAAGTGACATTATTCTCATAGGATATCTGAAACGTTGATTCTGTTGCCGTTACGTTGTCCAACGTGCCATTGTCGGACAAGCCGTTTTCCGTCGGAAAGTACGATTCGCTTAAACAACTACGTACATCAAACGAAGGTACGGACGCGCATTGTAACACTAATCCTATAGCTCTCATATACATATATGTCATAGATATGTTCATATACGGGGCTCGCTTAGGGTCGCCGCTTTACATACTGACCTTGTACGGGTTATAAGACATGATAATACCGCTTTGAGTTTTCCTAGCGCCGAGGACACGTGTTCGTGGCACGAGTAATGTGCAGGCTATATTTGTGTAGGACTTTACATACCGCTTTATGCTTATGTACTGTCTCGTGTCACAATGTTGTTGTGTAGGACCTTACATATTTGCTTCATGCTTATGTTACATGCGTGTCACACTTATCGATGAGATGTTCTTTGTTATGTCATGAATATCTATTGTCTATATACTGTTTTATTTGAGCATAAGGTTAACCGTTACCCGAGATTCAATGCGGTGAATTGAATCTCACCTGTAGCTTCGTGGTCCGGAGGACCGCGAATTGATGTCCGGGAAAGCGGCGGGAGTGACTTGCGGAAGAAGTCATCTTTATCTTATCGCTTTCTTTTCCTTTCTGTCGATTACTTTCCGAACCTTAGGATTACTGTAATCAATACTTTATTACACTATGGTTCATGTTATATTATGATCAGTTACTCTTACGCTCCATTGCTCATCTCTGATTGATTGCAAAAAAAAAAAATTTCCGCTTTAGAAAATGGGATGTTACACTTTATGGTATCAGAGCAATCTTTCTGGCAAGTGTTTAACTATGTTACCACGAACGGTTTGGTGCCGAAGGCAAGGCTAGTCTACGTGGGTGTGCCAATCGATCACCGCTAACCCGGTGAGGCCCCATGGTAGACACTTACACGGCCATTACGTTCGGATAACGGAGTTAGGTTCTTAAGCCTTTTAAACTTTGAGCACGTTTTGAAAATGAGTACTGATATGACCCTGGTGTAATAGGTAGTGATGGACAGAAAAGAAAAGTCGTATACCCTCTATCCCGTAATAGTTAGACGTAACGCGCGTAGATCCGTAATTCCAGACTGGGGGACGAAGACGAAACCCTGATATTTCTGATGACCCTAAACCGAAATATGATCCGACTTAGGGTAGAGTCAATGGCTAGTATGCCCGTAGAACCAGAGAAACCTGTTGGCTCAGATCATTCATCTGATGACGACAACGTGGGGACATACAATGTAACCACTGGTCATAAACCAGTTGGATGATGTAGTATACGTTAGCATGTACATTACATCTAATATGAAAATATATATGACTTGATGCCATGTGTTGTGTTATTGTTCTAACACTTATCCGTTATTTGATATAAAGGAAAAGTTAAAACATGGCCATCATAAGAGGTGCCGGTGCACCAAGAGGTAGGGCCGAGGCAGAGGCCGAGGTCGAGGCGAGGCGCAGCCTCAAATGGACGTAATACCCGAGCAAAATGCTATACCAAATCAACCGAAGGCAGGACGAAGTACAAGAACCGAGGAGAACTCTCCTAGAGCAGAGGGCTCTCATTGATGCTCTGTTAGCAAGACAACATCAACGGGATGAAGAAGCCCAAAGACAATTGGACGCACGTCAACACGAAGAGGAAGAGCATAACAATGAGGAAAACGAGGAGAATGAAGAAGAAGAAGAAGAGGAGGACAATGACAATCAAAGTGAGGAAGACCATGAGGAAAATGCTGAGGAATCCGATAGATCACAATCACCTCCACGACGAGGAAGAAGGGAAAAGAATACCCAGTATTGGGTGAACCAATTCTGTAAGTTGAAGCCACCAAATTTTCGAGGAAAGCTGGATTTGGCGGAGGATTGGTGAAGAGACTAGAGAAAGTATTCGGGGTGATTGATCGCCCGAGAATCGCAAAGCCCAACTAGCGATTTACCAACTTGAAGGAGATCCGACCGTTGGTGGGAAGTCACGGCGAAACCCTACGACTGCACCAATGACTGTCCCGTGACATGGGGAAATTTCGGAGAAATTTCATGAGCAATATTTCCCTCCTTCGGTGAAAATGAACAAGGAGTCGGAATTTCTCCATATCCGACAAGGACAGGAGGAATCTTTCGACGATTACTACGCCGGTTCACCAACTTTGTCCCGATACTCAACACATCTTCGAAGGGGCAACGATGAAAGCAGTATGGTGAATATACTGATTCATGGGCTTAAATATGAAATTGGTGAAAGGCTCATGTCCCAGCGATTCCAGAACTTGACAAGCGCAGTGGAAACTTGTCGGATGACTGAGCGCAATCTCAGAGGCTTCCAGAGATCAAGGAATTTCAACAACAACAATGCTGGTCGAGGTGGATTCAACCGCGAGACCTCTTCACTAAAGAGGAAGGCGCCCTGGAGTAACCCCCGTGGTGGAAACAAAAGGCCGTACCAAGGTGGGCAATGTAACTATCCCGAGCAGCCGGGATCACAAACATGCCCCAAATGCAAGAAGCATCATCCGGGCGTGAACTGTGAAGGGAAGCATATATGCTTGAGATGTCATAAGCGGGACACTATAGCAGAGAGTGTACTGAGAAGATTGGAGAGGCGAGACCTCAGAGCACAGGCCGCATCTTTGCACTAACGAACACAGAGGCCAGACAGTCCCCGGAGATGGTCCAAGGTACTATTTACCTTAACGGAAATCTACTTGAGGCATTGTATGATTCGGGAGCCAGCCATTCTTTCATTTCCTATGATTGTGCAAGTCGCCTAGGAATGCATGCCTGTAGTTTACCTTTTGACCTTGTAGTATCTACACCGCTTGGTGTAAAATCTTTAGCTTCTGATGCATGTATGAATTGTATTGCTAACGTGGATGGACGAGTTTCTAAAGTGGACCTTATCCGTCTACCTCTTCACGGCATCGACGTCATACTCGGTCTAAATTGGCTGACGGCCAACGGTGCGATGATCGATCGTGGCAAGAAGAAGATATCATTTCCGGAGAAAAGTTGAAGTGAGCTCGAACTTTCTCTCCGCTACGTGCCGATCGATGTGTGAAGCAAGGATGCCATGCCTACATGGTATTCTTTTCGATCAAAGCAGAAGCGATCTTTCACTCCAGGATATCCCCGTGGTGAATGATTTTCCGATGTTTTTCCGGAGGATCTCACCGAGTTACCTCCTATCCGAGAAGTGGAGTTCAATATTGACTTGATGCCCGGCACAGATCAATATCAAAGGCGCCGTATCGAATGGCTCCTAACGAGATGCGGGAGTTGAAGAAGCACTGGAAGAGCTTTTGAAGAAAGGGTTCATTCGACCCAGTGTATCACCGTGGGAGCCCAGTGTTGTTTGTAAAGAAGAAGGATGGAAGCTTCCGACTCGCATTGACTACCGTGAATTGAACAAAGTAACGGTCAAAAACAAGTACCCACTTCCCGGATTGATGATCTTTTGGATCGGTTATCCGGTTCCACTGTCTTCTCCAAAATTGATCTGCGTTCGGGATATCATCGGTTGCGAGTTAAAGATGGTGATATTTCCAAGACGACTTTCAGACTGTGTACGGGCATTATGAATTTCTTGTGATGCCCTTCGGATTAACAAATGCACTGCGGTATTCATAAATTACATGAACCGTATCTTCCGACAACACCTAGACCGGTTTGTGGTGGTGTTTATTGATGACATTCTCATCTATTCCAAGAGCAAAGAAGAGCACGAAGAACATCTGCGAAAGGTGTTGAGCATACTCAGGGAGAAGCAACTCTATGCTAAACCGAGCAAATGCGAATTTTGGCTGCTAGGAAGTGAAATTTTGGGCCATGTTATATCTAGCGACGGAGTTGCGGTTGATCCAAGCAAGGTAGATGCGGTTACGGGTGAAATGTGACGGAGATCCGTAGTTTTCTTGGTCTGGCGGGATACTACCGCAGATTCATACGGGATTTCTCGCGTCTAGCCCTTCCATTGACAAAGCTTACGAGGAAGAATCAACCCTTTTTATGGGGAGATGACTGTGAGGAGAGCTTTCAGAAACTGAGAGAGAAATTGACTACAGCACCAGTGTTAATCATCCCAGATCCAGATGAAAAGTATGTTGTTTACAGTGATGCCGGTGGGCAAGGGTTGGGATGTGTCCCGATGCAACAGGGCGAGTGGTGGCTTATGCCTCTCGTCACCGAAGCCTCACGAGTTGAACTATCCTACACACGATCTAGAGCTGGCGGCTATCGTGTTCGCTTTGAAGATATGGAGGCATTACTTGTACGGTGTAACCGTAGAAGTGTATTGTGATCACAAAAGTTTGAAATACTTGTTCGATCAACGAGAACTCAACATGAGACAACGTCGTTGGATGGAGCCGATTAAAGACTACACCCGGAGATCAAGTATCATCCGGTAAAGCAAACGTCGTTGCCGATGCTCTTAGCAGAAGACGGTGCAGGTGGCATATATGATGATACAAGAACAGAAATTGTTGGAAGATTTCGAGATCCGAATCTATCCAATCAAGTCTCGCATGGGTCTTCATGCACCAACCGATGCCTATCTTGCAACTCTTCTTGTTAGTCAAGGGAGTATGATCGAGAGATGAAGTTGAGAAAGCTCGCAGAACAAGATGATTGGGCAAAAGAGATACGTGAGAAAATCTCTCGAGGTGAGACCCAAGACCATGACCTATCACTTAGTGGTTTGGTCAAGTACAAGAAGCGAATCTATGTACCGCCAGTTGATGAATTAAGGCGGAAGATAATGGATGAGGCTCACAAGAGTAAATATACTCTACATCCGTGCATGGTCAAGCTGCGAGCATGTGCCCTTGATTTCAAAGGAAGTTGGGATCAACATCTTTCGCTAGCAGAGTTTGCATATAACAACAGTTATCATGCTAGTATACAAATGGCCCCGTTCGAGGCATTGTATGGGCGGAAGTGTCAATCACCATTGTGCTGGACGATGATTCATCGAAAAGCAATTACTTGGGCGGATATGCTTGAACAAACCTCCGAGCAGATCGCATTGATCAAGAAGAGACTCCTAGCCGCACATAGTAGACAAGAGCTATGCGGACAAAAGGAGGAGACCTCGACGTTTTATGTCGGCGACCATGTATTTCTAAAGTTATCTCCAGAATCGGTGTGGCGAACGCTTAAGAGGAAGAAACTGAGTCCACGGTATGTGGGACCATTTGAGATTTTGGCTAAGCGAGGAGAAGTAGCTTATCGATAGCTTTACCCCGAACCCGAGTAATCTCCACGACGTTTTCCATGTGTCACAACCGAAGAAATACCAGCCAGATCGAGATCATGTCATTGAGTACGAAGACGTTGAAGTACGGCATGATAATACCTTCATAGTTGAGCTGCAATGCATCATTGATCATAAGGAGAAACGGCTCGTAAATAAGACTATTCGATAGTGAAGGTGGTCCGGAAGGGTTTAACACCCGAAGAGGCAACTTGGGAAACCGAGAGTGACATGAAGGAAAAGTACCCGAGTTCATGGCCCGAAGTTTAGTTAGTATAGATTAAATTTCGAGGGCGAAATTTTGTGTAAGGGGAGAAATGTAATACTTGATATTTATCGGAATATTATAAATAAAAGTTGGATATTTCGATAAGTGAAATTTCAATCTCCGATCTTGTATAATTACAGTCTATTTTCTAAGTAGAATTTCGCAAGAAATTAGGGAGTTTAAGGGCCAAAGTGCCAAATGACTAAAATACCCCGTAAAGGGTAATCAACTTAGGAAATTATGGAAAAAATACCAAAAGGCAGTAAAATGACCAAGTGAATTAGGAGAGTATATTATCCCTAATTATGAAAATTTTATAAATTTTGAACTTGAGCAAGAATACTCAAAAAGTAATAAAAAGACCAAAATACCCTTGTAATTTCTAAAAATGCAAGAGGCATGAGAATACTAATGTTAATACCAAAGTATGAAGGTAATAAGGCATGGTAATTAAGAAAATTATCAAGAAGTGATAATGAAGTAATTAAGTAATATTGGGCTAATTACTTAAGCATAAGCAAAGGAAATTCAGTAATAATTATGTGAAGCTCAAAAATTAGTGGAAATTAGTGGAAAATTAGTAAAAATGTATTTACTAATTAATTGGAAATTTTTATGAAAAATAGTTGAGTTTAGGTATTTTTAGGCCTAAATACAAGAATGGACCAATTAGGTAATTTTGTGGAATTTTTGGAAAAAGTAAATAAATAAATCATTAAATAATTAAATAAATAAAAAATAAATATTTATTAAATTAATTAAAGGGGGAAAACGAAATTTTGGGCCAAAGAAAAATAAAATAAAATTGATATAAGAAGCAAGTGGTCAAGTGGGCATTTTTATAATAATATAATTAATTAAAGTAGAAAAATGTGAATAGTAACTTTAAAATTAGGAAACGGATCCTATCTAGAGATCTAGGAATAGGAATCCCAAGGTCAAGGTAAAATATTGATCAGTGAGTTTTTACCTTTAAGTGACCTCTTCCTAAGTTAATTCCGAGGTCGTTTGTGCATTTTCCTAATAAAACAAAATAGGGAAAAATGCATATAGGCATATTTTTTTGAAAAGAGGAAAATAAATTCTAACTCAACATTTAGGAATGGGTTTGAATTTATTTTAACATATTTGGAATCAGTGAATTATTTCAAGAGATTGATATCTCCGAAAACGAATTCGACACCGGACGCGTTCGGACACGTTTTCGAGGAAACTTCAACTGGACTCGTTGAGGCCTATATGGAATCAAAATAAAGGTTGACTTGGACATTTCTACTAAGTGAGAACATGTTTTCAAAGTTGTAAATCCAGAATTTTGTGAATTCTCCGAAATCACGCAAATCGGGTACCGATCGGGGGGTTTTTTATAACCCAAAATGCCAAACAATGCCTTATCTAAACCCTATAAATACCCCCCCTCCTTCAAATTCTGCACACCATCTTCTTTGAGCTCCTTGGCCGAAATTCCTAGGGAGAGAAAGAAGAGAGAGAAGTTCTGGGCGGAAGCTCTGCCGAAGTCTTCAACGGTAAGTCTTTCTGGCTTTAGTCTTTAGTTTTTAGTTTTTTTTAGTCTTTCGTTTTTAGTTTAGTAGTTAGTAGAATTAGTAGATAGATTTAGAAAGTAGGTGACAAGATTCCTACAAATGTTTTAGAGCCTTGTTTGCGTTGAAAAAATATGCAGAGGTGTAAACATAGTAGGGATTGAGTCGCTGAAAAGTTGTAGTTTTTATAGCTCTTTCAAAATTAGGGGTAGTAATAGCCTTTAAATTTCAAGTATGATTGGGTATCATATGGGAGGGCTATTTTAGTCTTTATTTTCAAGAATCATAAATGCGTCGAAGTTCTAGGACTTTACATACCGCTTTATGCTTATGTACCGTCTCGTGTCACAATGTTGTTGTGTAGGACCTTACATATTTGCTTCATGCTTATGTTCTCGTCCGTGTCACACTTATCGATGAGATGTTGCCGTTATGTCATGAATATCTATTGTCTATATACTGCTTTATTTGAGCATAAGGTTAACAGTTACCCGAGATTCAATGCGGTGAATTGAATCTCACTGTAGCTTCGTGGTCCGGAGGACCGCGAATTGATGTCCGGGAAAGCAAAGAGGAGTGACTTTGGAAGAAGTCATCTTTATCTTATCGCTTTCTTTTCCTTTCGTCGATTACTTTCCGAACCTTAGGATTACTCGTAATCAATACTTTATTACACTATGGTTCATGTTATATTATGATCGATTACTCTTACGCTCCATTGCTCATCTCGATTGATTGCAAAAAAATTTCCGCTTTAGAAAATGGGATGTTACAGTGGTAGAAACTTAAATCGTAAAAATGATACGAAACATAATGTTTCTATTACTTAAGGTCGATATAAAATTACATATATATGCATAAGGAAAATGTAAATCATTACTCAAAATTCAATGAACCACCTCATATTTATAAGAATTTATCTTAATTATGTGATTAACTAGAACTTTTGGATTTAACTTAATTATGTGATTTCTAAAGAGTAGAGAGTGGGTGAGGAGTAGCTTGAAGGAGTAGAAGCAATATCAAGTAAGTTCTTGAAGTTTTAATCTTTAAATTCATAGATAGATTGTACTTTGATCTTGAACCTTCAAGAGTAGTTTTGTTTTCATGTTTTATGGTTAAAATTTATGTTTTTATTGTTTTTACACCCCGTTTTTATCCGGTTTTTGCTAAGGAGTGCTTTTACTTGCGCTTTTACATGTACTACTCTAATAAAAACACAAGTTTTTATATTTTTATACTAGTTTGTTTACAATAGAGCCTAGAGGAATCACCCACGCACACTTATAACTTCAAAAAACCAAAAAGACGTGTACTTCCATCAAAATCACTAAAGAAAATATATCATTACTTTGGGTGGGCCCTCGTTAAGTTGTTCTAATATTCCTTCACTCCCACCCGCAATTCCCGAAAATAAATGAAATCCTGTTTCGTAAGAAAATTAAATAGAGAGCATAAATTCGACTCCTCCTAGACAATCTCTCTCTTTACTTTGTTTATTCTTTGTTACGGGGCTCCCCCAAAAAAAAAAAAACAAGGAATGAACAAAGCTTGAAAATTAACGCCTAGAAAACAAAAAATCTCAGAAGAAACTAAGAATGCAAAACAAACAAGTAAAAGAAGCCAAGAGATTATAGCCAGAGTAGTCTTCCATAAGTTTGGCCAAGCAAAATGTTGTGAGAGAAGCTTTCTTACATACTTCATCCGGTCCTAATTATAAGACAACATTTTAAAGTTGATTTTGGTCCTAATTATAGGACAATATTCTAATTTTTGTCAATTTCTTCCTAAAATACCCCTATTTTATTCTCTCAAGTGTGTTTGGTTTTTGATGATTACATATATGTGTATGTATATATGTGTGTGTCTATACACAAATATACATACATATATACATAGACACACACACACACACATATCGTGAGTGTGTGTGCTCACAATATATATGTGTGTAGATATATATGTGTGTGTGCACATATATAAACACATATATATACATATATGTGTGTGTGTTTATATGTTTGTGTCTCTATATATATATATATATATATATATATATATATATATATATATACATATATTTGTGTGTGTGTATTCATATATATGTGTGTAGATATATATATGTATGTGTGTGTGAATGTGTGTGTACATATATAAACACACACGTGTCTATATATATATATATTTGTGTGTGTGTTCATATATATGTGTGTAGATATATGTATGTGTGCGTGTTTAGATATACACACACATACACATATATACAAACACATATATGTGTATATAGTAAGACCATTATTTCAATTAAAAACCGTGTGGAAATGAAAATTCTAAATCAGAGAGGTATATGGTAGGGGTTGTTAATTCACTTTTACTTATGTCATTTTAAATTTATATAAGTGCATTTTAGAAAAATGAGTAAAATTAACTAATTTAACTTCTCTCATTAATCTCTCTAAATTCGGTTAAATATATCCTATAATTAGGACCGGAGGGAGTACTAAAGATTTTGCCTTCGACAATGATATATTGCTGCTATCATGAATCTCTAGACACTGCTTTGTTACAACTTAGGGCCTGTTTGGTCATAAAAATAACTTTGTTTAATCTTTTTTATGATGACTTTTTTCAATATGACTTTTGTAAACTTAAGATACAATAAAAGTCAGATTGTAAATGCGATTTATGTTTGGATTAGTAGTGATAGAAGTGGATTTTTTTTTCAAACTATAACTTGTTTGAATGATTATTTTAAAAGTAAGTATAGATGTAAAATGACTGAAAATGAAATAAATTTTATTAAATAATACATATATATTATAGGTATATGTGATAATTTAAACGAAAATTTTAAATTAAAACTATAATTATAATTGTAAACTAAAAGGATTTGATATATTGTTGAAAAAAATCTGTAGATATTAACAAATATTTTGTTAGATTTATTCAATGAATAAAAATATAAATATTAATTAAAAAATAATATTGAAATTTACGGGTAGTTATTTCTCTGAATGGAAGTGCAACAATTTATAAAAGAATAAAAATATGGCTTCATATTATACCAAAAACAATTATAAATAAATGTATCAAACTCGAAAAAATATATAAATAAATGTAAAGTAAAATAAAATACAAGGGCTAAAAGGGGGAAAGAACTCTCACCATGCTTAGTCTCCCGTAGAAGCACCATGGATGCTGCTTTTTAATAAAAATAAGTTAGGTTCGACTCAAAGTATAGGAGAGGCTATATAAGCCTTTAATATGGATCAAGCCAACTTCCACCTCTAAATGGATCCAAATCCCAGAAGCATAGCTAAAAGAATAAAAAGATAAAGAACGTGAAGCTAGGGAGCATGAGTCTCATCTAAAATTTGTAGGACCACTAAATAAGCTGTAACAAAGCAGTGTCTAGAGATTCATGATAGCAGCAATATATCATTGTCGAAGGCAAAATCCTTGGTATGTAAGAAAGCTTCACTCACAACATTTTGCTTTGCCAAACTTATGGAAGACTACTCTGCAGGCTACTATCTCTTGGCCTCTTTTACTTGTTTGTTTTGCATTCTTAGTTTCTTTCGTGTTTTCGTGAGATTTTTTGTTTTCTAGGTGTTAATTTTCAAGCTTTATTCTTGCCTTGTAATTGAGGGAAAAATAAAGAGAAAGAAAGCTTCTCTCCCGTAACAAAGATATATAAAGTAGAGAGAGATTGTCTAGGAGGAGTCGAATTTATGCTCTTTATTATCTCATGAAACGGGATTTCTTTTTCTTTTGCGAATGAGAGTGAGGGAATATTAAAACATGCAACTTAACGAGGGCCCACCTACCGAATGCTAAAAGCAGACAAGGCTCTCTTGCTTATTACTTAATTTTATAAAATGTTTTTTTGGGGGACCTAAAACATGTTCTTATCTTTTATTTCTCAAAAATATTATTATTTTTTGTTTTAAAAAATAGTTGAAAAATAATTATCAACCAATTTTTTTTTTTAATTTTGAATTTTGAAAATAAAAATTATTTTTTCTGAATTTTTAAAATAGGAATTCAAACAAGTCTCCTGAGCATATCATATAATGATTTAATATTGTTGACATAAAAACCTTTTATCTTTTGAAATAGAAAATTTGTAACTTCCCACTTGAAACAATAAAATCATATAATTTAACGATTATTATCCATCCATGGTTTAAAAAATAACACGATTATTATCCGTCAATTGAGCTTAGATTGAGGAATCCAATTATTGATGTGAGTATATGGTCAAAAATAAATTTATTGAAGGATTCAAGTGGGTAAATGTGGATTTCTTATTTTCTCTATCCTAATGATCTAACTCTTTATCATATTAAGTCTGTAGTGATGCCCAAAGACTAGCCCGAGGGACTGTGTCATCAAGAGGATAGACTAAACAGTCTGGCAAGCTAGGTGAAGGAATACAAGTAATGACATGACGTTTCTTGGTAAAGACTTTGATTATTTGAATCTCGAAATAGGTAAATCCATTGTTAAAAGAAGTATTGATGAAAGAAACGTTAGGTGTTTTGTCAAGGGAATCATAAACATAGGTACCACTCGGATCATACTCATTTAAATCGATATAATCTTGTTACTGGTATGGATCCCCAAAGACTGCGAGCGCCTCGGTTTAATTCAAGCCGGAGTATTAGATCCCAATCCGTAAAATTATGGTGATGATGGGATGTTTGATGATGAATACATGGCCGATACTGATTAAAGTTTGATGTGACAAAGATGTCGCCACAGTTCAATAATGATCCGCTTTTATAAAGTAGATTCCTTTACTTTTATAAGTAGATGCCACCTGCGTCTTTGGAGCAATGTCTTTTCATCTTTAATACTGATTCGTGAGCCTTTTGCTTTCTGATTTGTAATGTTTTTGAATCCGATTCAAGTTAGAATGAAGTCCGCAAAGTAGTACCCGCTTTGTGTATAAATTCGTGGATTCACACCTATGGACACCACGAGAAGCGTAGCTAAGAAATCAACAAAAGGATTTCACGAAACTCGATTTCCTCTCTTCTAAATTTTCCTTTAGATTCGACTTACTGCGTCTAAGTCCTATCTCTATACATATAAGTAGGCACGGAGAGAGAGATATTAGTGAATGCATACTGTTTTAACTCGTTTTCCAAGAGTAAATCAGTACTTATTTGTGGGGGTAGTTCCGCTATGGATTTTCCTTCCACGAAAATAGGTGGTGGTAGAGATGTTGTGGCTGGAGATGCCTACTTTCTATGAGCGGTTGGATCTCAAAGAAAGGGACAAGGTTGGATAAGTGTTCTGTACAACTCTTCGTTTGTTAGGATTTAGGCAAGATATCGTAGCCCTGTTATATCCGGACAAAGCTTTTACCCGAACATGAAGTACTACTGTGCGGACTTCATTCTAACTTGAATCCGCGGATTTGAAAACATTACAAATCCGTGAAGCAAAAGTTCACGAATCTTTATTAAAGTTGAAAAGACGTTGCTCCAGCACGCAGGCTGGCATCCACTTATAAAAGTAAAGGAATCTACTTTATAAAAGTAGACAATTATTGAACTGTGGCAGACATCTTTTGTCATATCAAGCTTTAATCTGTGTCGGCCATGTATTCATCATCAAACATCCCATCATCACCATAATTTTCTAGATTGGGATCTAATACTCCATCTTGAATCAAACTGAGGCGCTCGCAATCTTTAGGGATCCATACCTGGTAACAAGATTTTTTAACAACTGTGTCAAAGGATAAAGAACTGTAATCCTCTGCATATTTGTTGCCAAGTGATTCGTATAGACAAGCATCTTGTAATAACTTATCACACTGTGGTTAAGTTAAACCTTCTTGCTTTTTTCAATAAGTGGTGTAACCAAAAAATGATGGAAATTTTGGCGATATTTCCTTTTACGTAATAAGGAATTTGGGATCGTACTTTGACAAAAGCGTGCCAAATTTTTGTCTGTTTCCTTATTTCTTCATTTAGAGCCTCTCCGAATGGTAAATCTCTGAAATCTTCGATATTGAAAATGCCGCTACCATTCCATAAGAAAGAAACTCCATATAATCAATCGGACATTCCTCTCCATTAAGGACTTGGGTGGGTCTATCCATATTAATTACTAACTTAAGCAAATCATTATATATGTATTCTCCATCTGTATTGAATCTACGGTAACGTCCTGGTCAATCCTGTATCTTCCATCCGAAGGTGTTCGTGATGGAGATCCAATAACCGCAACCGTAGGCTGATTAATTTCGGAGATGCCTACTTTCTATGAGCGGTTGGATCTCAAAGAAAGGGACAAGGTTGGATAAGTGTTCTGTACAACTCTTCGTTTGTTAGGATTTAGGCAAGATATCTCGTAGCCTCTTATAAGATTGTGTTCCCAAAAGCGATTATGCGGATGACTATTCTCAGATCCAAGATCCCGACTTTTGAGATTAAGTCTTCGGAAATGTTCTCTCATGCTCTGGTTCTCTTTTCGTTCATTATTCAGCTCTGTTGTAAATTCAAGTTACACTTTGAAACAGAGAGATATTAGTGAATTCATCTTGTTTTAGCCTGTTTTCCAAGAGGAAATCTGTACCTATTGTAGGGGTAGTTCCGCTATGGATTTTCCTTCCACAAAAATAGGTGGTGGTGAGATGTCATGACCTAATTCCGTGCTTCTTGGAAACTATAGTATCCCCGTCGAAGGGTGCGGGACTATTTCCAATTGCTTTGACCAACTCAGGGTAATTAATGTAAATGCCTGGTCTGTCTCCTCTAAACAAGACATAGAACGAGAAGTTCTTGCTCAAAGGTTTTTCTAAAATTTTTGAAACGTAATAATTAAGCGCGTTTAAAGCTGTGTGCTTCTGTCTAGCTGTGGAAGCATTCCATAAAGCATCTAATAAGCATTGCTGTGATTCATCAGGGGTAGGCAAGTGAGGCAAAGGTTTGAAAGATTTGTTGTGTCCTAGTGGATATTTAACCAGAACTGTGCTTCCAAAAGTCATTATTTCTTTAGTGGGTTCGATGAATCTCCTATTCACCTTAATCGGCGTCTTCCCTTTGTTCATCTCGAATCTCTGCAAAATTAAAGGAAACGCTATTAGATATAATCCTAGATAATTTATCTCGCTCTTGTGTTATCTTTACCTTTAATATGTTCCATATTAAGCTGTCACACTGTACAAGTGAGATAATCACAAAATTTTACCCATCTATTTCTACCGAGCTTACGAGTTGTGGCAAGTTTGTTGTAAAAATTAATTATAGCTTCACAACTGCTCTAAGAGTAAATTATTTTTTATCAAGAATGAAAATTTTTAATTTCTCTAAATGTAGATGCAAGCCATGATTTCGCATCTATGGAATAAATCTCTGTTTTATACTTTCCTGAAGCATACCTGGCAACCTTTTCTGTGGATGCCAAGTCTCCTTTGTGGGGTTTCCATTTAAGTACTCCTCCCCATCCGCTAAGGGATCCATCACATTCCACAATAATATAAGCTGTCTTCCGGGAAGTTCTAAGTCGTGAGATTCCCGATTATATTTTTAACTCGCGACCTTCCTAAAATGAAATACATACATGAGCATGAAAAACTAAAATTCAATTGAACTAATGCACTACCAACAACAACAATGTCAAATTCACATACATTTGATCTAGTGCACTACCAACAACAACAATGTCAAATTCACATATATACCTATATGTATTGCAGAAGATGTCTAGCCATAACGTCTCGAATCGTATCGACTTCTTCATCCGAGAACGGAGCAACACTATCAAAAACCTGTAAATTAGAAAACAAGTCATAAGATAAACCAATGAAGTACTTCACTAGTGAATGAAATAATTAAAAACTCATCAAGTGTGCAATCACATTCTAATCATAATTTGAGAATCATGGAGCGATCACGTACATGTAGAAAACCTGTAAGACGTCCGGTGGAAACAATGGCGTGCATGTGGTGGATAACGTAGTATCCGCACTCGGTGTTCCCTGGTTGTCGAGGGCACTATAAATAAAAAACAACTTGTTAAAACGAATAAAGGCATATCAAAAGTTACTGTGTCAATGAAAGAACTTGAATTGAAACTACTTACCTTCGGATAATACCACTTCGGTCCACCCTGCTCTTTTGCTCCAGTAAGCTGTCTATACGTCTTCAGACCACTATCATTAAAATGGAAATTAACAGATATGAAAACAATTCATTTAAAAGAAGAATCGATGATTTAGACAAAAATTTACATACTCGGCAAACATGGTTTTGATGTCTTCGTCGGCTTGCCACCTAAGGAATCCAACCAATAACATGCGTTCTTGGCAGATGAGCAACAACCAGGGTCCAATGACCACTACAAAATATACATATTAATATTAAATTAAGACAAGAAAGCAATTTATTCTAAAAAATGTAATATAGACAAAACTAAAATACGTACCCTTCAATTATTGGCGCTAGATAACAAGGCAATTCTCCGTCGCCCATTGTTAAACCGACATAAAGCGACCTTCTGGCTAACTTATTCCTCTCACTCGTGGTGTTTGCAGGAAATAAGAAGCCATACGAATCCGTTCGGTTCTTCTGGACGCATATGTCGTGGCAGACGCTATGATCAAAATAAAATGATAACTATTGTTAAATATATAAAACAAAAAAAAAACATTGCAATAATTAATAAGCGGAAAAAAACTTACAGAATTGCAACTTGAAGAAACTCTATATCCAAACACTGCGATTCATAAACTCCCCAAATCTTTATTGTTAATGGTAATGGGATATGTCTTTCTCGCACCGACAATGCTCGCACGCATGTTCAAGGATATGAAGGGGATGTCCTGTCTGACTCTCGCATGTTTGTGCTAAGTACGGAAATCTGGGGGCAGCTTCTTCATCCTATGAAAACATACAAAACATATTATGTGAGTGTGTTAGCAATGAAAATCAATAAAGAATCATCACTCAGTAATGTGTGTCCTACCATTGGAGGTGTCATCACCATCTCAATAAGATGAGACGGCCAAAGGATGAACGATCCTTTGGTGGCCTCTCCTAAATCGGGAACCTCCTCATCTTCAATTGGTATGGTGTCCTTTCTTCCCCTCTCACACACTTGTCACGGTCACTCGACGTTGGTCTTGTGGAATTGGGTTGTTATGGTGGATGGTTTGCTCTAAGTAAACAAGACCATCGGCAACAATACGCCGGTGTGGGACATCCAAATATAGTGTGCAAGGACGTCCTCCCTGTGGAGTGTGAGAAGGCTCGCCAATATCAACTTGTGGACGCTCGCCACCGATATCAACTTCTGGAGGCCGAAAACTATCGTTGCTGCTGGGGAAGGCCGGCACTGGCTGGGTTGTACGTCCCGTACTTTCCTTCTCATGTATCATGGACCTCATCTCACCCCGTACTTGTGCCATAATCTCATCTACGAGTTTCGCCCGAATTTTTGTTACGCGCTAGGGACTAGGGTCGTCTTCGTCATATGAACGTGAACGCCGTCCAAAATATTTTGCGACACTAACTCCCCGTGTCTCCCCTCGAACAGGGTCAAGGTAATCTGGCTTCCCAATCACCGTGGACAATATGTCCATCTGTGTAGCTGGCGTGAATGAACCCTGGCTGCTCTGCTCCTCAAGTGCATTCTGCATCAAAAGATTGTTCATAGGGAAGCTTCCTTCATTCGCTCCAACTCTTCTTCCATCATCTTCCGTTCCAGCTTTTTATATCCACCTCTGGACATGCAATGGGGATACTTATTTCTCGCCTGCCTCTCTCTATTGGCTTGAGCTTTTTCCTGTGACACGAAAACAAATAAAAATTAGCATACGATGTCAAGTACATTCAACTCGAATGTGCTTTTTTGTCAGCTTGTTCTTAAAATCCTTCCATCGTATACGAACTTCTCTCATCCAAAGCTTGTTCATCGCCTTATTGTTGGGAACATCGAACATTTGCTGCAAGGTAAAAGAGAAGAACATTAATTATATATAAAGTAATAAGACTAAATCAACAAATGCATTATGTGGAAAGTGATATACCAAAATTTGTGCCCGTGTCAACTCCTTCACTTTAGGAGGAACCAACTTCCAATGAGGGTAGACAATGCGAACTTTGCTTCGAGCCAGATACCCTAAATAGCTAATGAAATTGTCCTCCTCTTGACCAATTGGATTCATATTGGAATCAAACTCCACATGCAACCACTTCTTTTGATTATCACGGCGTGCAATTAGCGCACTTATATGCGTGCTACCTCTACCATTTCTTTTAACGGGTTGATCAACCCTAAAACCCAATGACTCCTCTGAGCTCGACATATTCCTGTTCAGTAAGGACAAATCAATGTTAGATAGGTTATTAAGTAATAAACAAGCAAATAATAAAGAAAAGACAAAAAAATCAAGGATTGGAGGAAATTAAAGCAACATACCTCAAGAGTAAAAGAAACTCGAGAAATTCAGGATTTTAACAAATTGTACTCCCTTGGAGCTTTAAAGGTGTGGAGTAGTGGATCACTGTTTGATAATTATAGTCCTATGTGCGAGAATAAATATTTATGGTCTTATAGACCATTGGTTAAGAACCTAAGAATTGAAGATTATACAAGATTGACATCTCTTTCTCTCAACCAAGTATACAAGATCTCTTTCTCAATCTAGTTATGTGGTGATTAAGCACAAGATAAAACGAAGTTTATGAGCTTTCTAATTTCTTTAAAAATATATAAATTTAATTATGATTATTTTAATCTAACGAGAGAGAACCATAAACCAATATATACCTCAATTCAGTTTTCATAACATGCTTTTATATTAAGGCACGAAATAAACAGACATAAATGCCTTAATATAGAATTCAAATATGCAAATCACATTCTAACACAGATTTCTACAAATATATTCAGTTGCTAAGCTTTTCCTGATTAAAAGAATAGATGATATATAATAAGAACACAAGAGAGACAAGAAAGAAAATCGAAAATCCTAATCACAAATAGAAATCCTAATCGAAGCAAAAATCCAGCGATTAAGCATCTTTAATACAATTTGGAACCATTACATTAATCCAAAATCAGCTAACTCTCTCAAACAGAAGTAAACAAGACAGTTACATTCATTTTTTTTTAAAAAAAAACCTCCATATTCAATCAAAAAGGTTCCAAAAACTTGTGCTAAGGCATTATCTGGCACAAAATCCTTACAGTCACCAACTAGCAAGAAGCACATTACCGATTAAATGGGTTTTGGAATCAAAGAACAAGAGGCACGAACAAGCTTACTTGGGTTTGGCGGGTTTCGATCGGGAAGGAGGCGGAGTAAGAGAGAGAGAGACAGAATCCTAATCAGAAGCAAAAATCCAGTCCATAAGCAAGAAGCATTAACGATTAAATGGGTTATTAGGAATCAACTTAAGAACGAACAAGCTTACTTGGTGGGTTTGGTGGGTTTCTTCAATCGGGAAAGGGGCGGAGTGAGTGAGAGAGAACCACGAGTGTGATCGGTGATGATGGCGGAGACGGAGGAGACGACGACGAAGACGGCAACGAAAGGGCTGGCCTTGGAGAAGGAGCGAGACGAGAGTGTGAGTGAGGAGAAAATACGAGAGGATTTCGCACGCTGTCGGAGTATGTGAGTGTGAGAGAAAATGAAGAGACGCGTGTATATTAACCTAAAAAAATGAATATAGTCTACCTGAATAAGGATTCAGGACGCCTCTATTCCACGTTTGGCGTTCTGAAATACATTCAGGTCGCCATTTTTTTCATATTGGCGTCTGAATAAGCACCAGACGCCAATATTTTAATATTGGCGACCGAATCATAATCAGTCGCTAATCTTTAAAATATTGGCGTCCCGATTATGATTCAGTCGCCAATATTATTAAATTTCCTAATTTCTATTAAAAACATCCTCGGCGTCAAACAAAAATTCATGGTGCGAAGTAATTAATATGTATTGCCACATTAAAGGCGTCCTGAAAGTTATTTAGGACGTCAGAAATTAGTTTTATTGCAAAAAAATTAAATCTCATGGCGCTAAACAAAAAGTTCTCATATATTTTTATGGCGCGAAACAATTTTAGATGTCCTGAAAAAATATTAGGACACCAAAAATCAATTTAAGGAGTCCTGATATCTTATTTAGGACGCTGAAGGCTCAACTTCCTTAAAAATAAAAGGGAAAAATAACAGCCATTTCTCTACACAAAAGAAATGTGGTTACCTTGGTTCGTCCATAAGGACTTATTGGACGTAGCTCGAAATCCTTCATGCATGGCATCTTCTCTGGTTGGCCATAAACGGTTGTAGATGATGAAAAGACCATCTATTTTCCCCCATAGATTCAAATTCAGTGTTAATTTTGCATCAATGATGACAATTAGTGCACACAAATAAGTCCTCTTTACCAAAGTTAATACAACAACTCTGGCTAAATGGTCATATATATAAAGGAAGGTCATATATACAAATTCAGTGTTAATTTTGCATCAATTGACGTCTCGCTCCATGAATTAAAACTTTTTGAAACAGAAGCTAAATAAAATGTCTCAGGATTGATTTATAAAGACCAGAAACACACGCATATAAACATGTCTATATCAATTACTTGACATTGCAAGAAAAGTCCTTATATAATGAATGCATATTCTCTGGCATATTCGTTGATCTTTAATAACTTCCTCGTCTACTGTGACCTTTTTGATTTTTAGGATTTTTTGACTTCTATATTTTGAAATAAAGTAGGGTTAAGATGCAATCTAACACTTTGAAGTATTAGTTTCTCCCCTCTAAAGATATTTTTTTAGGACCATTCATCTAGCATTTAGAACCCGTTTGGATGGATTTTTTTATATGAAATTTTTTTTTCTAAATTAATTTATGTGTCTAGTTGATAATTTTTTTAAAAAAACAAAAGTCACAAAAAAAAAAACCAAAATTCTGCCTTTTTTTTTTTTTTTTTTAACACTCCAATTTAATTTAGAGCTTAAAAAAGCAATGAAAAAACACTTCTTTTTTAAGCCCATCCAAACAGACTCTAAAATTTTACAAGCCTATCAAGCACCCTAAAGTTATTACTAGATAAGACACAGGCCTATAAGCATCCTAAAATTATTACTAGATGCATCTTCACTTAAAACGACTTTTTGTGAGTTAATGCAAATTTCTCCTAAAGAAATATCCCATGGGCGAAATTTTTCTTAAAAAAATTAATACTCTAAGATATTGAACGCACCTTAAAAAAATGTGTAAGATGAATGCAAAATACTTTAAAAATGTGTTGGATGAACCCAACAAAGTAGGGTGACTTCTAATTTTCAATCTCACTTGTACGTCGATATTTGCTTGTTGTAACGTATTCCCTCCGTCCCTTTGTAATAGATTTTTTTTTTTTTAATTGATTTGTCTCTAAATATAAGAAATCTTTTGAATTTGTCTCAATAATAAATATAATTTTTTTCTATTTTACTTTCAATTAATTATTATACTATATATATATATATATATATATATATATATATATATATATATATTCTCTTTTATCATTTTTTCATTATTACTCTATTTCATTCATTCAAAATAGGGACATTTTTTAAATAAATAAATTTATTTTATCATTATTACATTGAGAAAGCATATTCTCACTACCTACTTATTTCACTACCTTTTCACTACCATTTTCTCACCTTAGATTTATTATTTGATCCAACGGTCCCGATTTAACCTAAATAAAGCATTTTTCCTTCTCCACATTTTTCCCTCTTTCCCTTCCGTTCTCTCGCAGCTCCTTCGGCGGCCACCGTCCCCTCCCCTCCTCTGCGCCCCTCCTCCTCACTCCGTCGTCCCTCTACCCACCCCAGATCGAAGACCATCACGACCACGTAGTGGCGGACCCACACTAATGTTTATGTGTGTAAGTGCACAGACACAAAAATTTTATAAAATATATATAATGTAAAAGAACCTAATGACAACATGTGTGGGTGGCATAGATGGTAAAAGCTCTGCAGCCTTTCTCCTCAGGTATCAGGTTCGATCCTCTCCTATTTCTTTTATCCCCCAATTTCATCGTTCTCTTTACAAATCTTTTAGCCCTTCTCTCACTCTCCCCTCTCGTCTCCCAACTCTCCAAATCCCTGCGTCCACCGTGCTTCCAGATCCACCGCCTCTTCCTCTCTCTGCCTTCTCTGTTCCAGGTCCAGCGGCTGTGACGCCTTAACTGTGAACATCAACTTTTCTTTCTCCCAGACTTTTATTCCATGCATTGCACTTTTAAGGCGTTGAAACGCCATGCCAAACAGGTACGTATACTTGATCTTCGACCCCTCAATCCATCCTCAATATCATCCGATCGGGTCACAGCTGATTGAGTTTCTGGGTTTCGGTTTCTAGCTGTGGTTACTGATTCAATCGCCATGTGTTTTATCTTCGGAAAGACAAAAACTCCAGCAGGTTTGTTCATGTGCTTTGCATCGGATTTCTTCTTTCAATCTAGATATTATTTTCTCAAATATCTAGTACTGAATGGGATTGAAGTATCTGTCATTGATATAGCTTGGAGGGAAAATCTAATTGGCCGCGGTTTGTATTGGATAGTAGTATTGAGGATTTAAATTGGGGATTTGGATGCTCAATCCGGATTGTTGATTTTATCTTGTGATTCAAATAATTCGTTGTAATCGCCCCTGTTTCTTTTTGGTCGGTGTTTCGAACAGTACCTAAATTATATACAACGTATCGTTTGAGTCTGATCCACTTTGTTCTGAGAATGTCACAATGACTGTAATTTTTTTGTCTGCCAGCTTCCATTATAATTTATTGTTCCATCTATTTTCGCCAGCAGTGTCGAATGGTGTTGGTTTTGCAGTATTACTATTAAATTCATTTTAGTCATAATTATAAGGAAATACTTACTAGAACATAAACTTTGTTCACTGGATGCAAATTGATACTCAGTGAAACTGTTTGCTAGTTTTGTGCAAGCATACTGTCCATTAGTATGCATATTTATTGGTTGATATGCCTGTATTGTGATTTTCTATGTACTTACAAACGGCATCCTATTCGTTTTTATATAATACGTGGATGTAAAATGTGATCTTCAGAGCTTCTGCGGGAAAATAAGAGAATGTTGGACAAATCGATCAGAGAAATAGAGCGTGAGAGACAAGGCTTGCAATCACAAGAAAAGAAACTGATTTTAGAGATAAAGAAGAGCGCCAAACTAGGCAAGATGGTATGATATTTTCCTTTCTTTGGTTTTCTGTTGTAGCATGTTGAATATGCTAGCTTAACTGGTTGTGGCAAAGAAACAAAATGGCATTTCTTATGTTGGGAAGGAGATTGAATTGTTTTTCAAGAATGCTCCATACTTTTAATCTTTCATTTTTCTCTTACTAGCCTTAATTTTAGGCACATCATTCTGTATCTTCATGGTTGTTTCCTTTCTTTGAAAAAGTTCATTCTACTTTAGCAGCTGGGGGTGTTAGGACATAAACATGACAATTGGTTTTTTTTTTAAAAGGCAATGTGATCCACTGCATAACCGTGACATGGGATATAGTGCAAATTGTGGAAACACACAATTAATCAATTCTTTCTAGAATTGTCATATGTGTTGACGTGATGATGATTCAAACACATGAATAATTTGGTCTCAGTTTTTATTAGTACCAGTATGAGTTGGATTGTATTGCGTGAACTGACTCATGAATTGCATGATATTGATTGCCGATTGGCATGCCACAATTTGATTTTGGTTTCTCATCTAATTATTTATTTGAATAAACAAAGTTTGCTTGCATTATGAGCAATAGATGTCATTTGAATCTTTAGAATTTGAAAATTATGTATTATTTATGCTATTGACTTTTAGTTCAGGATCTTGAAAGGCTGGAAAATCATTTTCTGTCTTGTCGTGATGCTAAACATTCAGAAATTCAAGCTGAAATAAGTGAATTGGAGGGGAAAATAGAAAATGGCTGTGATAGCAAGATCCTCTTAGATGGGCTACATCATTCTTTTAGTGAATCACTTGGAAAACTTGATTCAGCAAAAAAGGTAAAATATTTTTGTGAATGGATATGCCTTCTCCCCTTTATTCTTATTTAGACAAGGTTGCTTCGGATTGTGTCTTTGAACAAAATGCTCTGAATTGTTATGCAGCATATTGACATCTAGGCTTGAATTTGAATGGTTGTTTGAGGAGTAGTATGTTGTCATACCGATAATTGCTGGTGAAAATGGGTTACGTGATTGTTGGTGCATTTTGATACATTTTCCATAATGTTCTTCACTTCCTCATAAACAAATTATGGTCTGGAAATTTTGGTTAGTGATTTCAAATGGAAAGAGTTCAACTCAATTTTTGGTTAATTAAGCACTTTCACTTGGAGTTGAGTTGCTTTGGAATTGGAAATCATAGTTTGGCTTGCTTAGTGTCCCTGTATGAAAAAGATACAATGTTAGAGGTTTTGATAAAGGAAGCATTGAGATGAACTAGCTTATAGGTTGCGACATGTTCCCTAGTCAGTTGTTTTTAATGACTTTAAAACTTTCCTTAAAAAAAAATTTCGTGGGCGCTTCCCGAACCCCGAGTCCCCATTAATTGTGTACCCACAAACTTAAAATCCTGGTCCGCCACTGCGACCACATTCGAAACTGATTCCCATGTCACCTTCCTGCTTCGATGTTCGGACTTCCGAATGATTATCGCTTCGATGTCCGTCGAAACCTTTCTTCCTTCCTACGCTCCAAAATCGACGAATATCATGCCTTTATCTATTTAGCGGTTCGACATTCACCACTCTTTGCCTCTTTCTGTCTCGATTCTTTTATTGCATCATTGTGTGTTGGAGGCGCAGCAAGATCCACCACGTCTCATTCTCAACATTCTCTGTCGTTATAATTTCTTCGTTTCCTCAATCCATCGCCGAAATTTCTTGTTTGACTCACCGAATTATTCGAGCTCAAGAATAAGAAGAGGATAATCATGATGATGACGGCGATGATGGGATTGAGCGTGCAGGGCATGTTGGATCTCATGGTAGTGGGGTTTCCTGTTGATTGGTTTGGGAATTTTTGTTTCATTGCTTCATTTCTATGCTTTGCTGCATTCTTCCTCAATTCCAAGGACGTATCCGAATCCTTGCACTATTGGTTGCGGGAATTTGTGGCTTACGAGATTCATTCATCAAAATGGAGCCAATTTGTTGCAAGAATCAGAGAATTTGAACAAGTTGAGGCGCAATATTGCTTCATGAAGTAGGAAATAGGAATGTAGCCTCCATTCGGTATATAGTGAATAAAAGTTCGGTGATTAGATTTTATTTCTCTCCCACTCGTGGTCGTGATGGTCTTCTCGATGCAGGGTGGGTAGAGGGTGCTAGTTCTCAAATTGGTTTTGATGATAACGGACAATTGTAAACACAAGAGAAGTTTGTCTTTGTAAGTTGAAAACTTATTGTCAAAGGAAAACTCGAGTTTTGTTTGAAAACTCGAGTTTTTACCGACGATGAAATGCTCAAATTTTTATAAAGAAAGACAAACTCGAGTTTTGCTTGAAAACTCGATTTTTGGCCATACAGAGAGCATTCAAGATTTTCGCTAAACAAAGTAAACTCGAGTTTCGTTTCAAAACTCGAGTCTTGACAAGACAGAGCAACCAAGTTTTTCGATAAAACCAAAACTCCAGTTTCCATGGGAAACTCGAGTTTAGGCTTCTCTGAGTATTTTCTACGATTTTCAAGAGTTCATGAAAACTCGAGTTCGGTATTAAAACTCGAGTTTCCATCGCCTAAGAACAATACTCATCTCTGATCTTGCATAAACTCATTCGTGAAATAAATCAAGAACTTTAACATTTTCTCATAAAATGAGAAAAATCGAGTTTCGGTTGAAAACTCGAGTTTGGCTCTAACAGAGAAGTTTTCCAAAGTTTTCAAAGAATATGAAAACTCGAGTTAAGTTGTGGAAACTCGAGTTTTGATCAGGCAGAGATCACTGCCAATTTAAAACGTTTTGAAAACTCCAGTTTTGCTTGAAAACTCCAGTTTTGATGTTTTGGACTAAAACATGATTTTTCGATAAAAGTCCAAAACTCGAGTTAGTCACTTAATGACTCGAGTTTTGCACTGTTCACAAGACTTGTCCAAAATGATAAATCGCGATGCTCGTCACTAAGATGAGAAAACTCGAGTTCCCGTTGAAAACTCGAGTTTCGGTCTTTGTGAGAAATATCATTTGGAGCATGAAAACTCGAGTCTGGATGAACTAACTCAATTTCCATCGCGAAGTTTGAATTTGAAAAGAATCATTTTTCTAAACCTTCATGTTTGGTCTCAATACCTTATATCATCATTCATTACTACTCCTAACTATGTTTAATCGGTTTGTCGGTGAGTTTGGATGATTTAGACAGATTAAATGAAGATTTGAGCAAAAGCAAAAAGCAAGTAAGAACATTAAATGCAAAACTCGAAAAGTTGCATATTTCGGTTAATCCGCTTCGCACACGTTTGGAAAAACAGAAAGGATGCTTTCCTCTTCCAAAGCATTAACTACTCCAACGGATTAATTTGCGAGAGAGACAACACGAACATCTATACACTGGTGGATTAATTGAAGATTAGAGAGAGAAGAAGACCCAAGCTTAATGTAATCAGCTCCCAACACCTCCAACGGTTATAATTGGGATTACAACGGTCAATTAATGATCTCTACCTATAAATAGAGATGCATTCAATTCTTCTCAACAACCAATCCAACAGAAAACGAAAATCATTCAAGAGTCATTTATTCTTTGAGTTTTTCTGTGTAAAGTATCTTCTGATACATTCATACTTCATGTTTATCCTATCTACTCTAAAAGAGAGTTCATTGATTGTAAATCACTTATTGTGAGTTATCTCAAGTCAAGGGACTTGGAGATTGGGTTCATTGATTACAACTTGTAAGGGGAGTAAGTTCTAAAGAGAGAATAACTCTTGAGTGCGAGTGTGTAATCAAGTGATATAGTGAGAAAATCCCGAGAGTCGGGGATTTGGATGTAGGTCAAGTTGTTGGACCGAACCAGGGATAAATTCTTGTGTCTTGCTTCTCTTCTCTAAACTCGTTTTTCCTTCATTTCCTACCCAATAAACAGAGCTTATCGAAAAGTTTTTAAGAATCCCCAATTCACCCCCTCTTGGTGATTCTAGCTCCATTTACATTTGGTATCGAGCAAGGTCTTCTCATAAGAGCTTAACATCTCGAGAAGGATCACCATGAACGGAATTGCCGGATGGAGCTTCGATCAATAGACCTCCGGGCTTCGGTGGAGAACATTACTCCTTCGGAAGGTCAAATTCAAAGTCTTCGTAATGGCCGGCGAATATGGTCTTTGGAGAGTATTTGAAAGAGGCAACTATGAGCCATGCTCGACCCAAGATGGCGTCCGGATTCCCAAGCTTGAAGAAGAGTACGATGAGAATGACCGACGAAATGTCACTCTCAATAGTAAAGTTGTTCTCATGCCGCAAAGTGCTCTTAGTCAGTAAGAGTATTTCCGCATTTGTAATCTACCGTCTGCAAAAGCTATGTGGGATGCTCTGGAGATAGCCCATGAAGGAACAACCGGAGTCAAGGAGAATAGAGTCAACACTCTAATGACGGAATATGATCTCCTTCGAATGAAGACCGGTGAATCCATTATTGACTTCCAGCTGAGATTCACTCATCTTATCAATCAACTTGCTGCATTGGGCAAGACATACGAGCAACTTTGCTCAAGTAAGAAAAATCTTGAATATTCTTAGCAAAGAATGGGAAGCTAAAGTGACAAAGCAATTGAAGAAGCTCGTGGCGAATCGATGAGCTCGGTGGCAGCTTTATTTGGCAGTCTTTCTGAGTATGAAGGCAAACTCAACTTCAAAAGGGACTTGAGGAAACGAGTAGCAAAAACAAAGGCGTTGCACTCAAGGCCGCAAATGAAGCCAAGCAATCGATGACGAAGAAGAGAAGGAGATGACAAAGATGGAGAGTGGGCATAATGGTCCGAAAATTCAAGAGATTCTACAAGAAGGACCAAGGATATAAGAGATTCAATAAGGGCGGCTCAAAGATGGAGGCAAAGAACCCAATCATCTGCTATGAATGCGAGAAGCCCGGCCACATCAAGTCGAATGCCCCAGTGAAGAAAAAGGACAAAGGCAAGAAGAAATTCAACAAATTCAAAAAGAAAGCTTTTGTCTCAGCAATATGGGAGATAGCTCATCGATGAAGATGAAGGCGATGAAGAGGAAGAAAAAGAAAATATCTGTTTGGTTCTTTGAAGTAGAAGAGCAACACGAAAAGAACAATGAGGTATATGATTCCAAACCATCATATGATGAATTATTTTCGAATATACCATTGTTCAATCGAATTTGAAAAACTTCTTGAGAAATATATTGCTTTGAAAAGGAAAAATACTACTCTTGAACAAACAAGTAAAAAATCTTTCCTCTCCTGAAAATCTCATCTGTGATGATTGTGCTATTTTTAAAGAAAAGAATTCATATCTCACTAAAACTCTTGAAAAGTTTACAAAAGGCAGTGAGATGCTTAACGTGATTTTAAAAGCACAAAGATTTACAAATGATCGTTTAGGGATAGGCTACAATCCCATGTTCGATAGAAAGAAAGGTAAGAAGAAGAGTGGTGAAAATTTTATTTAAACTCTTTTCGAAAAACTCGTACACTCTTCCAATCCATTTGCTCACCGTAATTATTGCAACGAAAGGGTCATACCACCTCATCATGCTTTCATAGGAAAGATAAGAAAAATAAACTTGTTGGAAATTATCAGTGGGTACCTAAAGGAACCTATGTTCCTAAGGCTCGAACTAACCTCAAAGGACCCAAGAAAAGATGGGTACCTAAAGCTTGATCTTTTCGATTTGTAGGTATGTCTAATAGCATCAAAATCTAACAAATGGTACATCGATAGTGGATGCTCAAGACACATGGCCGGTGATCACCCAAATTCGCGTCAATCAAGCAAGAGGATGGTGGCGAGTAATCTTTGGTGGAAATCAATCGGAAAGATTCTTGGAATCGGTGAAGTTGGAAACAACGATGGACCTCAAATCAAAGACGTTTACTTTGTTGAAGGACTTTGCCACAATCTCCTCGGCGTAAGTCAAAGCACCGATAAAGGTAACATAGTTATCTTTGATTCGAGGAATGCTTGATCGTGAGTAAATATATTCTTTCATTAGACAATATAAAAACAAAAGCTATTTTTAGAGCTCCTAAAGAAGGTAATCTGTTATACTCTTAATCTCTCTAGAGATGGCTCTACATTTGAAAAATGTTTTATAAGTAATTTGGATGATAGTTGGTTATGGCATAAGCGCTTAGCACATGTCAATATGATCCAACTTGACAGATTACTCAAAAGGATTTAGTCATTGGTGTTCCTAAACTTCGTTTTAAAAATGACATGATTTGTGATGCATGCCAAAAGGAAAACTAACTAAATCCTCTTTTAAATCCAAAAATGAAATCTCAACTATTAGACCTCTTCAACTACTTCACATGGATTTAGTTGGATCAGCTAGAGTAAGAAGCCTAGGTGGCAATCTTTACACATTGGTTATAGTTGATGATTTCTCTAGATTTGCATGGACTATTTTTCTGTCATCAAAAGATGAAACCTTTGATCAGTTTGTCGTTTTTGCCAAGAAGGTCCAAAACGAGAAAGGTTTTATGATTTCAGGTATTCGCACCGATCATGGTGGAGAATTCGAGAACCATGCATTTGCCGAGTTCTCGTGACAACATGGGGATTGATCACAACTTCTCGGCTCCAAGGACTCCACAAAGAAACGGTGTTGTAGAAAGGAAAAATCGAGTCCTCACCGAGATGGCCGAGCAATCTTGAATGAGAATAACACTTCCCAAGTGTTCGGGCTGATGCAATGAGTACAAGATGCTACATCTCGAATCGGACGTATCTCCAAAAGTAGCCGAATAAAACTCCATATGAGCTATACAAAGGAAGAAAGCCGAACCCGAGTCATCTCGCATGTGTTTGGTTGTAAGTGTTTCATCCACAACAATGGTAAGGACAATTTGGGCAAATTTGATGCCAAAGCAGATGAAGGTATATTTTTAGGATATTCCAATAGGAGTAAAGCATATAGAGTTTTTAATATACGTACTCGTATTGTGGAAGAGTCTATACATGTTGCTTTCTGCGAATCCAAAACTGACAAATCCAGAAATGATGATGATGATGAGGAAAATATTTTGAAAAATCAATTCTTTTCGAAAATTACTCCATCTTCAATTGAAAATCCGTAAAACTTTTTGAAGTTGATCCTCAAAACAATTTGGAAAATCCTGATCAAACACAACCTAGAGCTTGGAGATTTATAAGGAATCATCCTTTGGATCAAGTTATAGGTGATGTTAATCAAGGAGTGAGAACTAGAAGCAACACTTTAAATGAAGTTACTTTTACTGCTTTCATTTCAAAAATAGAACCCTCAAAAATTGATGAAGCCCTTCGTGCAATGATTGGGTGATAGCAATGCAAGAGGAGTTACATCGGTTTGATAGAAGTCAAGTTTGGGACTTGTACCTAGGCCTAAGGACCACCCGGTCATTGGCACCAAATGGGTATTCAAGAACAAACGAGACGAATCTGCAATTATAGTCCGAAATAAGGCTAGACTTGTTGCCAAAGGCTATAATCAGGAAGAAGGAATTGATTATGAGGAGACGTATGCTCCGGTGGCTAGATTGGAAGCAATGAGTTCTCTTAGTCTTTGCTTACATCAAGGACATCAAACTCTATCAAATGGATGTTAAAAGCGCATTTTTAAACGGTTTTATACAAGAGGAAGTCTATGTAGAACAACCTCTGGTTTAGAAAATGAGCATCATCCCGATCATGTTTATCGTCTCAAAAGGCATTATATGGTCTTAAACAAGCTCCAAGAGCTTGGTATGAACGTGTTAGCAAATTCCTTCTAGAACAAGAATTCATTCGAGGAAAGGCTGATACGACTCTCTTCATTAAAACTGATAAACTTAATGAGATTCTGGTCGTACAGATATATGTGGATGATATTATTTTCGGTTCTACTAATGAATCTCTTTGTGAAGAATTTTCTAAGAAGATGCAGAGTGAATTCGAAATGTCAATGATGGGAGAGTTGAAATATTTTCTCGGCTTGCAAGTCCAACAACGGAAGGACGGAATCTTTATTTCACAAACAAAGTATCTCCGGGATTTGCTCAAAAAGTTTGGCTTGGAGCATTGCAACGGTGCTGATACACCTATGAGTTCCACTGCCTCTCTAGATGCCGATGAAGAAAAAGGAAAAGACTTCAACATAAACAAATATCTAGGGATGATTGGATCACTACTCTATCTAACAACAAGTAGACCGGATATTCAATTCGGTGTGGGCATGTGTACAAGATTTCAAGCTGCACCAAAGGAATCACATGCTGAACATGTAAGAGGATTTTTCGCTATCTATCGACACAAAAGAACTTGGTCCGTGGTTCCCAAAGGGTCAACAAGAATTTTTGGTTGCATATTCGGATTCCGTAACGCTGGTTACAAACCGACGAAAAAGTACTAGTGGACAATGTGAGTTTCTTGGAGGTTCACTAGTATCATGGTTTAACAAGAAACAAACCACCGTGGCCGTATCCTCAACCAAAGTTGAATATGTTGTTGTTTCCGGTTGTTGTGCTCAAGTCCTATGGATAAGACAACAACTATCCGACTTGGGAATTCACTTGAAAGAGATTCCAATTCTCTGTGACAATATTAGCACAATCAGTCTTGCGAAAAATCCAGTTCAACACACGAGAACAAAGCACATTGATGTGAGACATCACTTCATCAGAGATCATGTGCAAAAGAAAGATATCAAAGTGATGTTCATCCCCACACATCTTCAACTTGCAGATATCTTCACCAAGCCATTGGCTAAAGAGCAATTCAACTTCATAAGAAGAGAACTAGGAATGGTAAATCCCAATGAATTGTGAGTAATTCCTCTTATCTTAATGTTAGTTATTGTTTTGATGAATATTTATTACTAACTTAAGCTTCGGAGTACATAGTATTGTCTTTTGCAGGACATTTGAAAAACCTGAAGTTTGCTGTCAAAGGACGCAAACTCGAGTTTTGTTTCAAAACTCGAGTTTTGTCGGGTTACTATCAGGGATGAGTTGCTGAGCAAATATGCAAACTCGAGTCGTTAAGTAACAACTCGAGTTTCGGTAAGACAGAGAAAGCTCGAGATTTCACGATATGGAAACTCGAGTCATCCAACGACAACTCGAGTTTTGGGCGACAGAGAGACACACACTGTTGAAGCATTCGTAAAACTCGAGTCGGTAAGTAGAAACTCGAGTTTTGGTCGCGAATTTCAAAAGTTCACTTTACACTTTTGAACTCAGGTCAGTTACTTCGCGCCCTATTTAAGTTCAACTATTCGGTGTTCATCTAAACTCTCCCTCAAACTCAAGTTTGCCCTAGAGTTCTCTCTTCCCACTTCACCTTCTTCGATCATCCTCAAACCCTAATCCCTCTTTAATCTCCGAATCGATCATGTCTTCCGTTCTAACCCCTACGATATTATCAATCTAGACTCGAATCCGAACTCCGAAGACCAAGCCCTAGTTACTCTACCTATTGCTCAACGCTGGCTAAACATTTATCCTGGAGAATCGTCAACCTCTCGGCGAACCTCTGCGAGCCTATTTCGAGCAATATCCAGATTTGATGAAGAACGTTCATCGCCAGGACTCGTAGAAGGAGAATCTTAGGGCCTAGACTCCTCTCCTCAAGCGTTATCCAGGTCTAGCGATCTCATAAATTCATCTGCTCTTACTGAAATCTACAATCATCATTCAGCCCCTAATAACTTCCTAATCATTTCTAATCATCTTCCTGAGATTAACCTCATTCGCTTCAGAGAAAAGCTTGCGAATAAAGAATTTTGTCATGTCGTGTGTGTGGACTTAGGCTACTTAAGGGATGAAAATCATTTCGATCTTACTCCCGGCCGACTCAATTTGAGCCACCGATTTCTATTCGAGCCTCCTATAGCCCCGCTCTAGTCGAATGTTTTATCACAATCTTCATTTTGAAAAATATGTGGATAACGGTTTTCTTTTGAACGACTCACTACATCTATTGGTACCCGCAAGATCATCCCGACACTGAATACATAAATCGCATCTTGCAAATTACCAATCCTCCACCTATCGACCAGTGCACCTTACAAACGAGGCGGTCTTTCACCGCTTAGACCCTATGAACCTCTTCCCGATAACTTATCCACTTTATCTTTTCTCCTAAAACCATGCCTCCTAATTACCAAGCTATCTCGGTATATTTATGCCGAAACCTCAAGCAAAAGAATGGCAACTTCTTTACCTTCTCCAAAGAGGATTACCCTATATTCGCCTCCATTATAACTCAAGTTCCTTACAACATTGGCAATTGGGTTTATCAGAAATGACCACATTCAGATTTCCTATTAAAGATTCTTCACAAATTCCTTTTCCCAATCTCATTTCGTAATCTTATTTCATGAGAAAATTTGGCCTCTATCGCTCAATGATTCGGCTGAGCACATTCCCTTCTTCAGTCAACCACTTTTCACCCTTTTGGGACTGAATTTCCACTCCTATCCAAGATCTTCCAATCTTGTTTCTAATGCACCAGTTCCTCCGTAACTTCTTCTCGACCTTTACTTGTTTCTCAATCCCAGTTTGTCTCTTACTACTCCACTCACTTCACCTGCCCTGCCTGCATCTCCATCTCCAACTCCCTTTCCATCCTCTGCCCCCGCTGTCAAGCTCTCAACCCCTTCCACTGAATCTTCCATCTCAGCTCCATCCTCTTTTGTTGATGCCAAAGGGGGAGAAGAACCAGAGAAAGAAGTTGATCCCAAGGAGCAAGCTTGAGCTAAAGGAAGGAGTTTAGATTTAAGCTTTGATCGAGCTAAAGGAAGGAGTTTAGATTTAAGCTTTGATTTATGTTTTGGATTAGTTTCGTTTGAGCTTACTTGAGCTTACTTGTTCAAATTTCAATTTATAATTCTGGTTTGACGTTTATGTAACTTTGCATTTCTGTTTTGGTATGATGTTAATATACATATTTTTAAGAATGCAATAGTTCGATTATGGTAAATTAAAATTGCTTCGCTATACCTCGAATGAATTTCATAACTATCATAACATATGCTTATGTCAAACCAATTTCTGAAATTTTTAACTCAAAGATCAAATCTTTTGAAAAATAACAAATCTCTGGTTTACAAGTGTTGTCATCATCAAAAAGGGGGAGAATGTTAGTTCTCAAATTGGTTTTGATGATAACGGACAATTGTAAACACGGAGAAGTTTGTCTTTGTAAGTTCAAAACTTCTTGTCAAAGGCAAACTCGAGTTTTGGTTGAAAACTCGAGTTTTGACCGACGACAGTGAAATGCTCAAATTTTTATAAAGAAAGACAAACTCGAGTTTTGCTTGAAAACTCGAGTTTTGCTTGAAAACTCGAGTTTTGGCCATACGAGAGCATTCAAGATTTCGCTAAACAAAGTAAACTCGAGTTTCGTTTGAAAACTCGAGTCTTGACAAGACAGAGAGCAACCAAGTTTTTCGATAAAACCAAAACTCTAGTTTCCATGGGAAACTCGAGTTTAGGCTTCTCTGAGTATTTTCTACGATTTTCAAGAGTTCATGAAAACTCGAGTTCGAGTATTAAAACTCGAGTTTCCATCGCCTAAGAACAATACTCATCTCGATCTTGCATAAACTCATTCGTGAAATAAATCAAGAACTTTAACATTTTCTCATAAAATGAGAAAACTCGAGTTTCGGTTGAAAACTCGAGTTTGGCTCTAACAGAGAATTTTTCCAAAGTTTTCAAAGAATATGAAAACTCGAGTTAAGTTGTGGAAGCTCGAGTTTTGATCAGCAGAGATCGGTGCCAATTTAAAGCGTTTTGAAAACTCCGGTTTGCTTGAAAACTCCAGCTTTAATGTTTTGGACTAAAACATGATTTTTCGATAAAAGTCCAAAACTCGAGTTAGTCACTTAATGACTCGAGTTTTGCACTCGTTCACAAGACTTGTCCAAAATGATAAATCGCGATGCTCGTCACTAAGATGAGAAAACTCGAGTCCCGTTGAAAACTCGAGTTTCGGTCTTTGACAGAAAGATCGTTGGAGCATGAAAACTCGAGTATGGATGAACTAACTCGAGTTTCCATCGCGAATTTTGAATTTCGAAAGAATGATTTTGCTAAACCTTCATGTTTGGTCTCAATACCTTGTATCATCATTCATTACTACTCCTAACTATGTTTAATCAGTTTGTCGGTGAGTTTCGATGATTTAGACAGATTAAATGAAGATTTGAGCAAAAGCAAAAAGCAAGTCAGAACATTAAATGCAAAACTCAGAAAAGTTGCATATTTCGGTTGATCCGCCCGCACACGTTTGGAAAAAAGAAAGGATGCTTTCCTCTTCCAAGATTAACTACTCCAACGGATTAATTCGCAGAGAGACAACACTGAACATCTATACAGCTGGATTAAGTGAAGATTAGAGAGAGAAGAAGACCCAAGCTTAATGTAATCAGCTCCCAACACCTCCAACGGTTATAATTGGGATTACAACGGTCAATTAATGATCTCTACCTATAAATAGAGATGCATTCAATTCTTCTCAACAACCAATCCAACGTAAAACGAAAATCATTCAAGTGTCATTTATTCTTTGAGTTTTTTCTGTGTAAAGTATCTTCTGATACATTCATACTTCAGTGTTTATCCTATCTACTCTAAAAGAGAGTTCATTTATTGTGAGTTATCTCAAGTCAAGGGGACTTGAGATTGGGTTCATTGATTACAACTTGTAAGGGGAGTAAGTTCTAGAGAGAGAATTACTCTTGAGTGCAGAGTGTGTAATCAAGTGATATAGTGAGAAAATCCCGAGAGTTTGGGACCGGATGTAGGTCAAGTTGTTGGACCGAACCAGATAAATTCTTGTGTCTTGCTTCTCTTCTCTAAACTCTGTTTTTCCTTCATTTCCTACCCAATAAACAGAGCTTACCAAAAAGTTTTTGAGAATCCCCAATTCACCCCCTCTTGGTGATTCAAGCTCCATTTACAGAGGGACGACGGAGTGAGGAGGAGGGCGCGAGAGAGAGGGGGAGGGACGGTGGCCGCGGGAGGAGTTGCGCAGAGAATCGAAGGGAAAGAGGGAGAAATGTGGAGAAGGAAAAAGGTTTTAAGTAGGTTTGATCAGGACCGTTGGATTAAATAATAGATCTAAGGTGAGAAAATGGTAGTGAAATAAGTAGGTAGTGAGAATATCCTATCTCTAAAAAGAGCACTAGGAAGCGAGAATAGAATGAGACAGTGGCGGACCCACACTAGTGTCTATGTGGGCAAGTGCGGACACAAAAATTTTATAAAATATATATAATGTGAAAGAACCTAATGACAACATGTGTGGGTGGCATAGGTGGTTAAAGCTCTGCAGCCTTTCTCCTCGGGTATCGGGTTCGATCCTCTCCTATTTCTTTTATCCCTTCCCCCAATTTCATCGTTCTCTTTTCACATCTTTTAGCCCTTCTCTCACTCTCCCTCTCGTCTCCCAACTCTCCAAATCCTCGCCCACCGTGCTTCCAAATCCACCGCCTCTTCCTCTCTCTGCCTTCTCCTTCCAGTCCAATGGCCGTGATGCCATAACTATGTACATCAACTTTTCTTTCTCCCGAGACTTTTATTCCATGCATTGCACTTTTAAGGCGTTGAAACGCCATGCCAAACAGTACGTATACTTGATCTTCGACCCCTCAATCCATCCTCAATATCATCCGATCGGGTCCTGGTGATCGGCTTTGGTTTTTAATTGTAGAAATTTGATTGAGTTTCGGGTTTCGGTTTCTAGCTGTGGTTACTGATTCAATTGCCATGTGTTTTATCTTCGGAAAGACAAAAACTCCAGCAGGTTTGTTCATGTGCTTTGCATCGGATTTCTTCTTTCAATCTAGATATTATTTTCTCAAATATCTAGTACTGAATGGGATTGAAGTATCTGTCATTGATATAGCTTGGAGGAAAATCTAATTGGCCGCGGTTTGTATTGGATAGTAGTATTCAGGACTTAAATTGGGGATTTGGATGCTCAATCCGATTGTTGATTTTATCTTGTGATTCAAATAATTCATTGTAATCGCCCCTGTTTCTTTTTGGTCGGTGTTTCGGACAGTACCTAAATTATATACAACGTATCGTTTGAGTCTGATCCACTTTGTTCTGAGAATGTCACTATGACTGTAATTTTTTGTCTGCCAGCTTCCATTATAATTTATTGTTCCATCTATTTTCGCCAGCAGTGTCGAATGGTGTTGGTTTTGCAGTATTACTATTAAATTAATTTTAGTCATAATTATAAGGAAATACTTACTAGCACATAAACTTTGTTCACTGGATGCAAATTGATACTCAGTGAAACTGTTTGCTAGTTTTGTGCATGCATACTGTCCATTAGTATGCATATTTATTGGTTGATATGCATGTATTGTGATTTTCTATGTACTTACAAACGGCATCCCTATTCGTTTTTATATAATACGTTGATGTAAAATGTGATCTTCAGAGCTTCTGCGGGAAAATAAGAGAATGTTGGACAAATCGATCAGAGAAATAGAGCGGGAGAGACAAGGCTTGCAATCACAAGAAAAGAAACTGATTTTAGAGATAAAGAAGAGCGCCAAACTAGGCAAGATGGTATGATATTTTCCTTTCTTTGGTTTTCTGTTGTAGCATGTTGAATATGCTAGCTTAACTGGTTGTGGCAAAGAAACAGAATGATATTTCTTATGCTGGGAAGGAGATTGAATTGTTTTTCAAGAATGCTCCATACTTTTAATCTTTCATTTTTCTCTTACTAGCCTTAATTTTAGGCACATCATTCTGTATCTTCATGGTTGTTTCCTTTCTTTGAAAAAGTTCATTCTACTTTAGCAGCTGGGGGTGTTAGGACATAAACATGACAATTGTTTTTTTTTAAAAGGCAATGTGATCCACTGCATAACCGTGACATGGGATATAGTGCAAATTGTGGAAACACACAATTAATCAATTCTTTCTAGAATTGTCATATGTGTTGACGTGATGATGATTCAAACACATGAATAATTTGGTCTCAGATTTGTATTATTACCAGTATGTGTTGGATTGTATTGCGTGAACTGACTCATGAATTGCATGATATTGATTGCCGATTGGCATGCCACAATTTGATTTTGGTTTCTCATCTAATTATTTATTTGAATAAACAAAGTTTGCTTGCATTATGAGCAATAGATGTCATTTGAATCTTTAGAATTTGAAAATTATGTATTATTTATGCTATTGACTTTTAGTTCAGGATCTTGAAAGGCTGGAAAATCATTTTCTGTCTTGTCGTGATGCTAAACATTCAGAAATTCAAGCTGAAATAAGTGAATTGGAGGGGAAAATAGAAAATGGCTGTGATAGCAAGATCCTCTTAGATGGGCTACATCATTCTTTTAGTGAATCACTTGGAAAACTTGATTCAGCAAAAAGGGAAAATATTTTTGTGAATGGCTATACCTTCTCCCCTTTATTCTTATTTAGACAAGGTTGCTTCGGATTGTGTCTTTGAACAAAATGCTCTGAATTGTTATGCAGCATATTGACATCTAGGCTTGAATTTGAATGGTTGTTTGAGGAGTAGTATGTTGTCATACCGATAATTCTTTGGTGAAAATGGGTTCGTGATTGTTGGTGCATTTTAATACATTTTCCATAATGTTCTTCACTTCCTCATAAAAAAATTATGGTCTGGAAATTTTGGTTAGTGATTTCAAATGGAAAGAGTTCAACTCAATTTTTGGTTAATTAAGCACTTTCACTTGTAGTCGAGTTGCTTTGGAATTGGAAATCATAGCTTCGCTTGCTTAGTGTCCTGTATGAAAAAGATACAATACTAGAGGTTTTGATAAAGGCATTGAGATGAGCTAGCTTATAGGTTGCGATATGTTCCCAAGTCGTTGTTTTTTAATGACTTTAAAACTTTCCTTAAAAAAAAAAATTTCGGGCGCTTCCCCGAACCCCGAGTCTCCCATTAATTGTGCACCGACAAACTTAAAATCCCGGGTCCGCCATTGGAATGAGACATTATGCTTCATGAAGGAATTGCTATAAAACTTCAAATTAGGAAACGGAAACGAAAATTTGAATCACTTCATCGACGTACTTTGTTTTAGAGAACAGATTCTCCAAGTCGTCTTTATTTCGAGATCGCCCAAACGAAACCGAGCAAGAGGATCAAACCACCGAAAGAACTAATTCACTGCGAAACAAATGATTGAACTCCTAAATCGAAGAAGAAATCGGCTCATTACCTTGGTAAATTCAAGCCTCTTTGAAAGTTGAGAACCGACGACTTCCCAAACTCGCTCGACGGCTTCTATGGCGGAATCATACAAATTATCGATGATCGAAACCTTAAATCCACTTTTGAGGAGCTGAACAACCGTGTGAGTGCCGATGAACCCGGCACCGCCGGTGACCGTAATGGCTTGATCGGAGCTCACCATTTTTTTCCGATACCGACGAGGACGGAAGAACAAGAACAATGAGATGGGAGGGAGAGAGCAGGAGAATTTAAAGAGTAAAATGGGGAAAGATAAGATTCTATGGATATGCTTTCAGATTGAAGTGTATGATCTAAATTTTGATTCTGTTTGATTCAAATCTTTCTTGATTTTTTAAATACAAAGTAGTTTGGTTTATGAAGGAATTGGATATTACAGTTTGGCGCGCTGTTTCTGAGATGTTGAAGGCGGGGACTGACAGTTGGATTGAAGATTGGTTTGCCACGTCATGTTTTCATTCGGAATAGCTGTAAGCCTCTCTAGCTTATCTTTTGCGTGAACAAGAAGTCTCATTTTTTTAAAAAAAAATTTGATAACTAATTTTGGCCAAAAATAAAAATCGATAACTAATTCTCATATGATTGGTGCTTTAAAGGGATTTTTACCAGAAAATTGTTATTTAAATAAAAAAAATACCCGATCACCTGTAGCTTTGAAACATTTAACCGGACTAATGCTCACGCCGTAGTGGCGTGAGAGAGTCCCATGCCACTACGGCGTGGCGTTGATCGTCTCACGGCAGAAAGTGGCGTGAGACTGTCTCATGCCACTGCTGCCGTGAGATTTTCTCACGCTACACCGTGGCGTGAGACTTTGGCACACCACTTTGTAGTGGCGTGCCAAACCACCTCGCAGTGCGTCGACTCACGCACCGCAGTTTCCCCCCCCCCAAACATATGTCCGCCACACACCCCCAACCATTCAAATCGACACCCCCAACCCAAACATATGTCCGCAGCCTCACCCCCCCACCCACATGTCTACCACACCCCCAACCATTCAAATCGACACCCCCGCAAAACGAGATTCTCTATTCTCTTGGTTTCATTTTATATATATGTGCACTCATTCAGTCTTTCCCTGCATTCACTCCATCCTCAATCCATCATCTGTTCGTGACTCTTTCCCTCCCTCTTCATTCAGTCTTTCACTCATCTGGAAACTCCTCCGTCCTCCACAGCTTCTTCATTTCTGTTGTTTTTTTTTTTTAAATTCCATTTATATATAGTGTTTCTTCTTCTCTTCTTCGCTCGTTGTCAATTTGTTTGTTGTTATTTGTTTTATGTGTAACTTATTCTTGTTTTTCATAATATAAAATAAGCAAAAATGAATCACATTCGTTCATTTGTATATTATAAGGGTTCTAAAAATATAGGTAAAAACGGAATGAGTTTTGTAGGTGAAAGAAGAGCAATGTATATCGTTCGAGGCATGTCCTGTGAAGATTTAAACGAGAAGATCCGTCGAAAGTTAAATCGCAACCAAATCAGTAATATCTTCAGTGACGGGTAGAGTTCCTTGTGAGAACCGCAAATATGCGGGTTTTGAGATATCTGATGATGAGGATGTGTTTTTGTTCAAACATTCGACGAAAACACTACATCCCAATTTGCTGAGTTATATGTGGATATTGAGACGCTAGAGGAGGGTGTACCAATACTGACTCATGAACTCCATCAATTCCATGATATGGCTAATTTTGGTACACCTCAACCAACACAATCAACGGTTGCGCTTGGAGAAGAAAATGACTATATGGTAGATGAACCTGAGGAGGAGCAACAGGAAGAAGATGAAGACACGTTATTGTATAATGACCATGATCGAATGATAGTGATATAGATGACGAATATCATGGTAATGTCTTGTCACAACAGATCGGTTTGTTACAATCATCGTGTTAGTTACGTAATTGTATCATTAAATAATTTTTTTTATTAGTAACCCTGTTTTGTCGTAAAATATATTATGTGTGTGAATATGCGAGATAGTACACCATTTTGGAATGACATTCCGCATTATGAGGCTATTGATTAAGATTACCCAAATGAGGATATACTGGATGTGGGACGTGGTCCGTGGGCAAGAGGAGATGGATTTTATCTCGAAACAAGAGTTTAGGGACCTCTGTCTGGACTTGTTACACAACAAAAACCACCGAATAGGCGCATGAAGTAAGCACGTGTGTACACAAGCCGCTCCTCAACAGCACTCGAGTGCTCGTCCCAATGGCCCCAATAATGGTCAAACCAACTCACTTGATGTTTCCGCCAATCAAAGCACTGGGAGTGGAGTCCGACCCATGTGTTGATGTATAATTCTTTGCCTAGTTGCCATGCGTCCGACCAGAAACTACTCGACCCTCAGTGGACAAACCTAAAATGCCCTCTACATCCTGTAGGGTAATAGTCATCTCACCAACCGGCATATGGAAGGTGTGAGTCTCCGCCTCCACCTCTCAACCAAAGCGTAAATTAGGTATTTGTCAATCTGCACCAACGTAAAAGTAGCAAACAAATGTGTAAGGGCCTTATATTATCTGTATCATGTACAAACAACTAAATGCATATAATTAATTACATAAACAATTTTACAACATACAGGCATCTCTTCATGCGACAAACGTGCGTAAAACTCCGCACGCATAAGGTGCCGCCGCAAATCTAGTGGGAGCCGATCCGGGTTATGAACATCCGACAAAGACCCCCGTGAGGCTCGCCTCACCCTCAAAAATTGCAATCTCCCGTATTCCACACAACTTGTGATCGGTGTGACCGTGCACCTTCTTACTAAGAACTCCCACTCTTTGGGGTGGGCTCAATATTGTGGGGGCGGTGGTCATGATCCATTTGACTAATAAATATTTACAATAACACAACACATTATTAAGTTACTAATTCATTTCACATTATTATTTTATTTTCTCAACAATTTCTTATTCTCATAATTAATTCACTAATTCATTAATTTACTAATAATTAACATACAAACTAAATAATTAATTCACTAATTAATAAATTTACTAATTACTATTCTCACAAATTTCTTATTCTCAAATTTACCTAATAATAATATTTTAAATTTTATCCATCAAATTATTATTTTACAAAATATAAAATAATTAGTCATCTACCTTTACTAATAATTAACATACAAACTAAATAATTAATTCACTAATTAATAAATTTACTAATTAGTCATGTATTAAGGTTAATAATACATTGCAAAATTTTTAATTTCCTAAATTATTAATTATAATTATTATTTATAATTATTAAGCATCTATAATAAATAAATGTTTATAATTCAAAGTTAAATCAAATTATTAAATAACAAAAGTAAAATATTAAATGTTACCCGAAAGAGTAAGATAGACAATTTGAATCTTCTTGTTCCTTCCGTGATTCTCAAAAAAAATAATGAAGAAGACAGATGTGTGGTGTTGATGAGGGAAAGGGAGGGGGAACGAGTTGAAGTTGCAGATGAAGGAGAGAGTGAACGGAGGAATGGAAGAGTGAAAAGGGGGTGAGGGTTGGGGGCGCAGGTGAGGGAGTGAACGAGAGAAAGATTGGAGGAAGGAGTGTGAGAGGGTGGTGTTGATGAGGGAAAGTTGAAGTTGCAGATGAAGGGAATAAAGGGGAGAGTGAACGGAGGTGGAAGAGTGAAAAGGGGGTGGGGACGAAGGAGTGTGAGAGGGTCGGGGGAGGGGTGTGAATCGTTTCGACATGTGGGGGTCAAACTGCGCAGTGCGTGACTCGACGCACTGCAGGTGGTTTGGCACACCACTACAAAGTGGCGTGCCAAAGTCTCACGCCACCGTGTGGCGTGAGAAAATCTCATGGCAAAGGTGGCGTGAGACAGCCTCACGCCACCGCCGCCGTGAGGACGATCAACGCCACGCCGTAGTGGCGTGGGACTCTCTCACGCCACTACCGGCGTGAGCATTAGTCTCGGTTAAATGTTTCAAAACCGCAGGTGATCCGGTATTTTTTATTTAAATAACAATTTTTCGGTAAAAATCCTGCTTTGTTTTACTACATAATTTGCTTGTTCGACAAAAATAAGAGGAAATAAAAAGGAAAAAATTGGGAGGGATTGAAATTACATTGGATGTAACTTTTCAAAAATTTCTCCTTCTTTTGATAAATACATTTAATTTTAATTACGTAAAAGTATGATATAATTAATATTATATCAAATGAAACTAAATAAAGATATGATATATTTACTATGCATCATGTTAAATTAATAATGAGGTAGATGTATAAAAAAGGAAAAAGAAATTGATTCGGGAGTGATATATATATATATATAGTTGTCGATCGCCCGCTATGAGTAGTTTTGTTGTTTTTCGGGCCACAAGTTTGAGTTAGCATTTAAAAATAAATTGAGAAAAAAACCATTGTTAAGTATAAGAAACAATATTTAATGGTTTTATATGACCACCGAGATATATAAGTTTATTTTTTTCCAAAAAAAAACATCATTTACTTGACTACTGTACCTAAGCAATTGGGCTTTTTCCCATTTTACCCCTTATTAAATAACTATTTACCAAAATGTCTCTGTCAGAAATTATTTCCCAATGTGCCCTCTGTTTAGTCGACTAAAACCATGGTTTAGTCGACTAAAACCATGGTTTAGTCGACTAAATTTTTTTTTTTTTTTTGAAGACCCCACGATTTAGTCGACTAAAAAACTCATTTAGTCGACTAAATCATTAAAAAAAAAGGTTAAAACTTTGGAAGGCCATAACTTCTGGCTCGGAAGTCCGAATCAAGTGATTCTTTTTTTTATTCCACATAACTTTTTGATATCTATGCATTGATATAAAAATTAACTTCAGATTTAATGAAGAGAAAGGAGGAAAAACAAGTGATTCTTTATTGTGCGGGAGATACTAACAATTCATTAAATATAATCAAGTGATTCTTTAATATATATATATATATATTTCTTTTCCTCATGTTCTTGACCTTTACTTTTCGATTCTTGAGTAGTCTAATAACTGAAATGGAAACTCCTTTCCATCGTAGTATGGCCATACATTTCTCGAGACTCATTCATCGAGGGGTCCGGTATTATCTCTCTACAAATGTGAGGACAAATTCCATCTTGACCGTTCACATTCCTCTGCATGAAAACCGCCGATCCGATCAAAGTCTTTATCATCACCGGTTAAAGGTGACTTTTGACTAGGTCAAAGATTAGCGACTCTCATGTAGGAATCCATGATGATCTCGGGTCATTGGGCATTATGACGCGATTATATATGAGATAAGTTTATGACATAATCACACAGCTTTCTCATAGTAGGTCGATCAAAGACCTTGTACTCTTACAAGTGCCTATGACTTTGATTCGTATCTCCATACGTCTTCAAAGTCATCTTGGTCTTACTTATCTTCGCTCCGCGTAGATGACCCGACCGAGGATGTTTAGGATAATCTATAGATACATCCAAGGATACAGTTATCACTATAAACATGCAAATGATATGATAACAAAACGGAGAAATACTTTAAATAACATAAATGTTTAAAGTACAATAGCTTGCCCCTAGGGCATAATTTCCGACACTTTAAACAAGACATTACTACTTCAAGTTGAAACTGGATCGTGCTTTGCTTGCTAAGGAATTTTCTAGAATTTATAGGCTGTAAAAAATATGAATTCTGAGTGAAAATTGTTTAATTGTCAAATCTGATTTCTAATTGTTGCCATCACTGAGTTGTTATAACACTTGTGTTTCTGATTTAAGAGTGTTGGTGATGTTATTCATGTGATTGTTGTAATTTCTTGAGAGTTGGATACTGTCCAGTTGCTGGAACCTGCAGTCAAGCAATCTTGGAATTTTGGTAGCTGCATCTAGAAGTCATTTCGACATTGAGAGTTTGAATTTGACCTTCTGATCTGTCGTTAATTTTGCTTGCTGCATACCCTTGAAAAACTAAACCATTTTGAGAGAATTAGGATCTGATTTGAGTTGTATTGCGTTTTTAGTCCCCTGCAGTTAACTATTTGTTAGCAATTTGGCCTCATATCTCATTGGAAATTATGCCCTAGAGGAAGATCATTGTACTTTGACGTTATTATTAATTAAAGTATTTCTCCGTTTAGTTATCATATCATTTTCATGTTTATAGTGATAAGCTGTGTCCTTGGATCTATCTTATAGATTATCCTAAATGTCCCCAGTCGGCCATCTATGTGGGAGCGAAGATGAAATAAGATCAGTATGATTTTGATGAGTATGGAGATACGAGTCAAAGTCATAGGCACTTGTAAGAGTACAAAGTGCTGGACCGACCCACTGGAAGTTGACATTTTCTATGCCTCATCCTTGACCAAATTATCGCGTGACAAAAGAGACGTGACATGGTTGTATGATAGGTAATATCGTATCATCGATCCCCATATGCGTTGGGTAGTCACAATGTCTTGTTAGAGGCCGCTTGCGACTTATGTGCTGATACAATATTGACCCACTGCCAATCTCATGTGGGCCTGCAAGGTTGCACACAACAATAGCCCAACACGAGCAAAAGTGTTCAGATTCATTGAATCTTAGATACGTCTAAGATTTAATGAATATAACATTTAATGCGGGATAATTTTGAAATTAAATAATAATATTATTATTTAATAATTGTATAAACATAAAATTTGTGTGTTGTTGTTGTAAGAGGAGGAGGAGGATATTTTTACGAAGGTATATAATGTGGGAAAAAAAAATCACCTTTTTCTTTCAATTTGCTCATAAGGGTAATACTAGCATAAAAGTTATAATGGGTTTCGTTGCATTCATTTTATAATGTAAATAGGGTTAAGGTGCAAAAATAGACATATGCTTTTGTCGGATGAGCGCCTAGTAGCAAATTACAAAAGTAACTATGTGGTTACAAAAGTGGAGCAAAAGTCACATTGGACCAGTTAGTTGACTTTTACGAACCGAAAATGATTACGTGGATGTTAATGTTTTATAAATTACGTTCGGCCGGATGCATTTCAAAAAATTCAATTTAGTCCCTCTATAAACTTTTAAAATTTTCATTCAAGTCCTTGGTCAAAACTTGCATTTTGACCAGACCTTCTTCCTCCTCCGTTCGAGAGGCGAACCGGAGAGACTTGATTTATCTAAGTACCCAAAGCGGTTTGCGGCTCCTGCGAGTTCATCTAAGTACTTGGGAATTGACCATTCTCTCTTTTCTCTTAGCTATGCCTTGTATATTGATTCCATTATGAAAAACAAGAAATCAAGAGAGAAGGGTATACATTTCTGTAAAACGGAAATTCCACATACGTATGAACATGTATCCTTATGGCAACGTCATGTAATGAATCAAGGTTAAAATTACAAAACAATCCAACTGGAAAGATAACTATTAGTTGATTCTTAGACCTCCTCGGCCGCAAAGAAGAAAGCATCATTTTGCCAAATCTAATTTTAGACTGAAACTCTATATACACTCAAACCTCCACGTGTATAGCTTCAAAAATCAATCAAAATCAGAATTTAATCTCAAGGTTGATTATCTTGTAAGTCTTAAACGATCACAAGCGCCGACAAATGGAGGGTAGGCGAGAGACTAGAAACGCCGACAAATGGAGCGCCGAGGGTACACACGAGAGACCGAGAAAACAGAGCAAAACGATAGGAAAATCCAGTAAGCAAAGACGATTGCATAAAAACCATTTGCAAAGAGACAGCAAAAAATCGAAATAAAAACCCGGATCTGCAAGAAGAAGCCTAAGTGTAGAAATCTCAAATAGATTTCAAAACAAATCTCTCATCCTGAGACAACGAAAAATCGAAAAAAAAAAATTCATCGGCTTCCAATAGGGTCGTCCTTGTTATGATCTTAGAAGTCGAAGGTGTCGGGAAGCAGTGAAGGACGAATCAACAACGCACAGGGGGTAGACATTGCCGGGGTGGGGGTGTTCAGGTGGCGAGGTTGAAGGAAGGGAAGGGTTTTGTTTTGTTTTTTGTTTTAATTTCGAAGGAAGGAAGGAAGAAAGGACGGTTGAGAAGGTGTGGATTTTTTTTAATTTATTCTTTCTTCTTTCACTGCCAACTAGGATAAAAATTTCTTTGAGTCAGCATCCATGTTAATGTTTTTGGTCAAACTAACGGTCAACTAACGGTGCATGTCTACTTTTGCTCCACTTTTGTAACCACATAGTCACTTTTGCACCTAAAAAAAGTATTTGCTACTGGACGCTCATCCGACAAAAGCACATGTATATTTCTGCACCTTAACCCTTAGTTTTCTTAATATCTATAAATTAGTTATCTAACTCTTAAGGACCGGGGAGTAATTCCCAAATAATGGTTATATGAAACTTTTTCTTTTAGGACCCGTTAGGTATGCGAATAGAAGGGAAGGGAAGATAAGCAAGTTTTCTTGTTTAGGGTCCAATCTTTGCCCATTTTTTCGGGAACTCAAATTCATGGGTCCACCAATCTTCCTTTAAAGATGGGAAGATGAGATCCATCAAAATTGGTGGGAACCAAGTTTCCTCTATGAACAATGAAGCTTTCAAACATAATTACTCATCATAAAACATTTATTTTGCTCTTTTCATGTTTCCTCGTAACTATCCGAAAGTGCTTGAAACCAACATTGTTCCGGCACAAGTTAATTTCTTAGCTTCATCACAAAAATCTGACCTAAACACATATTGTTTAGTGGTTCTTGTGGTGTTGGCAGAGAAGGAGGAGGGAGCCAAAGCACCAAAGCTTTACCAAAAGCTTGTGGTTTGCCATTGATCGTTAGGATGTTGTAGACATGTAACATGTAGGACCAAGAAAGAACATTGTGTGGCAATTTTGATGTCCATTTGTGGAGAAGAAATGGGGGTGTTTTGGTGAAAGATTCATCATTGACAATGTTGTATGATTATGTTGCGTGCCTAGTGAACATGGATATGAAAGGGATAGACCGAATGCCTATGTTGATTCCCAGAGGTATGGACGTTCAAATTTCGTGGATGAAATTTATTGAACCCCGGGGTTGTAATATCCTGAATTTTAGGTCTATATACTTGAAGGTAAGCTTGTATTAGGAAGATGACTAAGCATAGTTCGGAAGTGTGACAAATATTATGAAGGAATTTCCCTTGATGCTTGCGAGGCTGGGTTTCGAAGGTAGTCAATTGTTGATGTGCCTTTGACTAAGAAAATGATATCCAATGACTATGAAACTTTCCGAATCAAAGTAGACATGATAAGCTTCAATTTGATTGGTCATATAGGTCAATTGGATTTGTATATAATGAGTCATGAATTTTTGAAGTTAGCCCTAAAATCAGAAATGTTTTACGAACCAGCGTGTATTAAAGGTTGATTCTAGAATAGTGGGCATGTAATGTAACACCCCAAATTCCATACTACAAATTGTGTCGGATGACACTTGGTTTTAGAGAAATTCAACGAGAATTTGAGGTGCTACATCGAGTCTGCATGAAACGGAGAGCAATGCACTAAAAATTTGGACAATATACGAGTAGTTGATATAAAAATACCCCGACATATGACGATGCCGAGCGTATGCTGGTATATTAAAAATTCTCCGAAGGAATAATCATGTGATACAATATACAGAGCTTTGTACAATTACATTTCACAAAAGGTAACTATAGAACCTAGACCAAGCCTTGACCGGACTTGGGGCAATGAACCTAACTCCGTTAACCGAACGAATGGCTAGGTAAGTGTCTACCATGTGGGCCTCACCGAATTCACGGCGACTCAATGTCTTCGGCACCAAACTATTTGAAATAACTTCATTAGACCCATGCCCGACAATAGCTCGATGATCTTCTTCCGGCACTTGCCTCGACCGGTGCATTACTACGACTCTGCCCCTTGATTCCTCTCTATGGCTCCGTCTACCGGTGCCTTCCCTGTTCCTGGTTCTTACCTGTACTATCATTCAAGACTGAGGTCCAATGGCCATCGGACCTCAGGTAACGGTTAACCTTATGCTCAAATAAAACAGTATATAGACAACAGATATTCATGACATAACAGCATAGATCCATACAGTACATCGTATGATCAATTGATAACAACTACATTAACATGCAAAGTTGTCCTGGTTTGCAACATCCGTGCCACGATGTACAGTCGTGTCCTCAGCGCTAGGAAAACTCAAACGGTATTACTATGTCTATAACCCGTGTGAAACTGTATGTATAATCGGTGACCCTAAACAGAGCCTCTATCCGAAACGGTGACCCTAAACAGAGCCTCTATCCGTGAATGTATCTGTCACATATATGTATATGAGCAGCACGAGTTAGTGTTACAAGACGCGAACGTACCTTCATTGACGAACGTAGGTATTTCGGCGGAAAACGGCACGTTTGATGGAAAAGCTGTACTTTTGACTTTAAAATCGAAAACAAGCACGTCGATAGCGGTTTGACAGCGGTATGACAATGGTTCGAGATTACAGATATCCTATAAAGATAATATCACATTTATCAATGATCAACATCATAATGAGCATTTTAGGTACAAATTACCATTTTGCCCCTAGTTTGACTTATCGGCGAAATTTCGCCGAGCTTCGCTACTTTGACTCTAATCTTCCAAAATTTTGCCATAACTCTTCCTACAACATTATTTTCGAAATTAGTGCCTGAATTACCCCTAAACATGATATCTAATCATACTTGGAAGATTAAAGATCAAACTAGCATTTCTACTCTAACTACCGAAAGAACTAAAGACTAAGGACCGAAGAACTTACTCAGAGCTTCGCTACAAATTTCCCCGGACTCCTTCTCCTCTCTTCTCTCTGGGAAATTTCGAACTAGAGCTCTTGAAATGGTGTGAAGATTTCAAATGAAGGCTTGGGGTATTTATAGGGAAAATTCGGTTACTATTCATGCTTTGTCAGACGGATTTCTGGACCGTAGGATCGCACTTCGTTGAGTTGGCACAATCTTGGCCATCCAACTCACCTCCTTACATCATCATTCAAGGCCATGATGTCATGCCAATGATGTCATCAACTTGCTTGAGAAGTTTCCTACCGATAAGTTCCCGATCGGTGTCCTATTCGCGTAATCTTGTAAAATCTCAAAAATCCGAGAACATAGCTCTGAAGATCTTTTTTTCCTCTTTCAAGATACTTGGGTCAACTAAATTTCTGATCCCATTCAGGGTGTCTTCGGTTTCGCTGAAGATTTTCGGATAAACGCTTCGGTTACGGAAATCGCTTCGGGTAACGTCAACCACGGACCAAAATTCACTGATTCATAATACTTAGAAACCTTGTTCATGGTTTTCTAGATAGGATTTAATCTCTATCGGTGGTCATTTATCCTATTTGCTTTTTCACAAAATATCACAATTAATATTAATATTATATTATAAATATCATGATATTTTTCCATTCAATTATTATCCTCTTATCCATTAGGATTTTCGGTCCTTTTCTTTATTTTCTGTTTTTATTTTCGTTTTCTAATTATTTAATTATTTAATATTATATAAAATAATTATTTAATAATTTTTTACAAAATTTTCCTATTGGTCCATACATGTTTTTAGGCTTAAAATTACTTAATCTCAAATATTTTTCTTAATATTTTTCCAATAATTAGCAAATATATTTTATGCTAATTTTAGCCATAAACCACTAATTATAGGGTTTTACATAATTATCTTTGGATTTCCCTTTGTTTAAGCTCAACTAATTAGCCAATAATTATTTAATTAATTACCCACTAATTGTTGATAATTTTCTTAATTAGAATAACCCATTACCTCACAACTTTTGCATCGACATTAGTATTTTATGTCTCATGCATTATATTAAAATTCACGGGGCATTTTGGTCATTATAATATTTTTTTATTCTTCCCCTTTATTTTCCAGGGAAAATAATCCAAAAATTCCCTAAATTAGAGACAACATACTCTCTAATTATTAACAAATATTTTATTACCATTTAGGATTTATCATAACATTTTCGGGGCATTTTAGGACCCATAAATGCATTTTAGGGATTTTCGCCCTTTATGCCTTTTAATTTCAATAGAAATTTCCCTTCAATAAGATAATTATATCTTAAGGGTTAATACCACATATTCACATATTTCCAATAGGTATTATTTACTAATTTATGATACTTATCATAATTAGGATTTTTAGGTATTACATGTAATTGATTGTAGATGATATTTTTCCCTCAAAATATATTTAATAATGGTCACATAGCCTTTGAAATCATTGCAATTGGACATTCTCACATAGAGATATAAATTTTTAAAGTTGGTTGACAATTTTGTCGACTTTGGGTTGTGGTGCGAAAATGAGTTTTCTATAAAGGATTAATTTGTCACATGCGTACTTGACAAATAAGTAGAGATTGTAATAATCATATGTGACATGTTCCAATAGTCAAAGAGTGAAATCAATAAATCTCCCAAACAAGCTTGAAAATTGGCCAAATGGCAAAAGAAGGAAGAAGGGACAAAATGGGAATTTTAATGGTGGGTTAAGCATGTAAATAAATATGGTATTAGTGTTAGAGCCTATTTGGATCCTCTCTTTTTTAAGCTAAAAGCTACTTTTAAGCTAAAGCTAAAAAAAAAAGCTTTACAAAAAACACTAAAAGTTGTTTAATGGTTATATAAATTTTTTTCGGACAAACAAATAAGATTCCAAGTAGTTTGACACCCGCAGTTGATGAATCAATTCCGCCGATAATACTTCAGCGGGATGATATGTATAAGGGTGCCCATTCACCATACTGTCCAATTGACATGCGTTAAGGTGTATTTGGTGCAACCATTAGGATCTTCCTTGATAACAAAGTAGGAAAATAATGTTCTTCCGGGTAGCAATCGTCGTCTCTATAACGGGCAACTTGAATTTTCTACGAAGATGCGATCTTTTATCACCAACAATGTGTGTCGGCGAGTGAGCGTGAAAAATGAGATCCAATTTAAAATTGTTCGAATGTCACCACAAAGCTTCATCGCGAATCGACCTCTAGCAATGTATCGTTTCCAAAGGCTACGCTCGTTGGAGAGAATCTCGATGAAACTCTTGTACCTCGGTCGTACACCCAAGCGAGCCGCTCAGGATCGTCGAGAAGTGCGGTGGCGAGCAACCGGCAAGAGGCGGAAATGAGAGTGGGAGATGCATGGAAGGTCCACTTTTCCGGAATGAATCACCCCTTAAAAACACTGCTGGTAAGAGCCAAGAGTGAGATGGTGAGCGGTGGGGTGCAGGGATGGTCGGAGACGAGGATGAGAGAATGAGATAAGAGCTTTTGCTAATAAGAGCTTAAAAAAGCTCCTCTAAAGGAGCTTTTGGATTTTGACTTTTTCTTCTTTGTAAAAAAACTATTTTTACTATAAGAGCTTTTGTAAAAACTTGTTTGGTCTAGCTTCTGCTTATAAGAAGAAGATAAGCTAAAAATAAGAGGATCCAAACGCACACTTAATTGATTTTCTTTATCTTCCTTACTTTTTGCCGCCATCGCCTCTTGATCAACAAGTTGGAGATTGCAAAATAGTCATGTGATATTTCAAACTTCACTCAAACCTCTCATTCGGTCGCAAGAGTGTGAAACGGTGGAATTATTTTGACACATGTCCATAATAAAAAACATGGAAGTTGATGGAAGTGATGGCAAATTGGCTTGAATTATAGGCCATATTAAAACACTCTTCACTCCTCATTTTCTAGCACTTTCAGCTAGACTTGAGGGCAGCCAACAAAAACCAAACCGAAGAGAAGAGGAAGAGAACAAGATCAAGAGGAAGGAGGTGAGTTTGATACCAAGACTTCCACCTCTTCTAATTCTTCACTCATGGCAACTTCTAGCCTCTAATAGTCCTTTTGGTATTTTTTTAGCAAGAGGAGAAAATGAAACCCTAGAGCTCTTGAGAAGGAAATTTCAAAAAGCTTTAAGATAAAGCCAAGGTAAGAGATATTCTTGACTATAATGGTGTTGTTTTTGATGTTGTTGGTGGTTGTGGTGATTTCTTCTTGCTTTCTTGTGATTTATGAAGCCTTAAACCCTAAGGGAGGTTCTTCCTGATTTGCTAAAAATGGTTAAAACATGGTTTAAGGCCTAAACTATACAACGAGAGGATGATTAGAGACCAAACCATGATGTTATTGCAACGAACTTTGTAAAAATCAATTTGGTTTCCTCTAACCCTAAGTTTTGGCTAGAGCATGCCAGGTAGAAGCAATGGGATTTTGTTCATTTTGATGTTCCCAATTTTTTTTTAAAATGAAAAATTGCGTAGGGTAATGATTAGAAAGTGATTTTGGAAGCATTGGAAACAGTATTTTTCTTTGAAAATCGACTCAACAAGATTACATAGCTTTTGGAATTACCATAATTAGACACTTGTACAATGAATTATGAATTTTCAAAGTTCGTTGAAAATTCAGCGCTTTGGTCAAAGGTCCCAAAATGAAAGAAATACAGATCAATGATGATGGTCATGAATTCTTGACCTTTAGCTTTAGTTGAGCATAATATGATAACTAATCCTAGTACCTTAGAGATATGACTAGTTTGAATAAGTAGTAACCCTTGTCTGCCGATGTATAATTATAGGAATTTACAATTGCCGGAGCCAACAAGAAACTTGGAATTAAGCTGGAAGTGTGAGAAGCAATCATGAAATAAATCTAACTCACAATCTCACATACTTTGTATGACTGTATATGTTTGTGAAAGTCTCGTCCCGTATGGGGCAAGCACCACTCGTAAGTTGATTGGTTGGAAGGGTCGATGATGGGGCTAGCTTCCCAGTGGCTAGGCAATAGGGCCCATTGGACTGGTAGTCCTAGGGTGGCGAACCTAGTGGCATTCAATTGTTATGAGTTATTGCCATGGTTTGTGAACCGGACTGGACCGGCTGGTTTAGACCGGAAATCGGCCAACCAGCCCGGACAACCGGTCCGGTTTAGGGGAAAACGGGTTGACTCGGTGACTCGAGTCAACCCGTTCAACTCACCTAAAGCGGCCAAGTTGAAATGGGTCGCCGAGTGGGGACTCAAGAACAGGAAAGTTTGGTCGAGGAATGAAGGGAGCAATGAATAAGAAGAAGAAGGATGGATGATAGAAGTATGGAGAAGAAGAAGGATGAACGACAGAAAGTGACAGGAATCTTCGAGCAACAAAGCAAAGATCCATGGAGGCAAGAAAACACAATGAAAAAGGGAGTCTCCGACTCTCCGGTGGAGCGCAACGATGTGCAGAGAAAGGGAAGAAGGAAGGAGAAAGAGGGTGAGTAGCTTCTGATTAATTGAACATTGAAATTTGTGAGAGGGAACAACTTCATAAAACGAGGGAGGGAGGTTGGAGAGGACTACAACAAAGCCTACAACCTATAATAATAGGCTAATAGATTAATGGTTCCTATAGTAGGCAAGTCTGCAGGGGAGTTTGCGAAAGACAAGTCTCCGAGCAAAGAAAAAGATAAGCATAAGTCATTTATTTTTATAAGTAATATATTTATAAAATAATTTACTTATTAAACAAGTACCTATATAATTAAGGTTATTAGGAGAAATCTAATAGGAATTAGTATGTATAGAGATGAAGGGTAGGTTTTTAATTTAATACGGTCGACCCACTAACCCGTAACCCAAGACCTTTCTCGGTTCGGTGACCAGTTCGGTTTTGAACCTTGGTTATTACCCAGTTGAGTACTCAGTGTTATGATAGTGGATCATGTGATGATTGTTTGTAGTTAATGTTGCGAGATGATATGTGATTTGTAATATGTGATGTTTGATCCCTGAATGCCGAATACGCTATTGTGGACTGTTCTGTATAAGGTTAATTATCATGTACTGTTTATACATTTTATGTGAAATTAACTGTTACTCTGAGATTCTTCGGGATCCTAGTCTTGGTTATTAATTATGAAATGGACAGTGCACTAGATGTGGCTCCTAAGGGCAAGGCGGTGGATGTTGGCAAACAGAGATGGCAAACCTATTTCAGTTTGGTCGTGGGTTATTAGATGTGGAAATTTTGTAATTGTTTTTAGAGATTGTAAGTAATATGTGTTGGGATCCGTACACGCAGCGGAATAAAAAAACTTTTACGGATCCCTTAGGCGAATCACCGAACCGCATTTAGATCAAAGTTAGATTTCAGAACCGTACCTGTGCGAGCTTGCTTGCGTTCCGTTCTCGTTTGCGCCTCGATCCTCGTGCGCCGCAGGCGTCGTACGTGTCAAACGAGGTGACATCTTTTATCCGTGCTTCTTGATCACGTGGGCTAGCGCTTTCTTGTTCGATCAGACAGGAGCTGACTTTGCGTGTCCTCTCCCTTTACCGGTTTCCACATGAACGGCCTCCAACACTGACGGCAGCGTGCTAGCGCCTCAGTATTCTTGCATCTCTATCTCTTTTCTCTCTAGGGTTTTGTTTTTGGGGTCGTCTAATTCATTCTTGTGTTTAATACGACAAGATCAGAATCACTTATAGAGTTTCTAAAACCCTAATGTGTCGTATTAAAATATTCAAAATTAATTTCGAATTTTGAATTTGGATTAAATAATATTATTTAAATCTGTTCAATGAGATATAATCTAATTATTTGATCCGATTAATAGGCCTTCGATTTAATTTATATAAATAAATTAAATCAAGATATGATATCCTAATATTTAATTTAAAATGAGAAACGATATCTCAATTCAAATTAAATCGATATACAATATCTTTATTCGAAAATTAAATCGAGAGACAATATCTCAATTTATTATAGTTATTTAATTTATCAAATAAATTAAATACTATATATAATAATATTATTATCAATAAATAATATCATTATTATTTTCGAATTTAATAATATATATACATATACACACAAACACACACACATCCAAGATTAAATAAGTATTCATTAAATCTTAAACACATTTAAGATTCAATGAATCTGGACACTCTTGCTTGTGTTGGGTCATTCTTGAGTGCGACCTGCAGCCCACATGAGATTGGCGGCAGCCAATCTGTACCAGCCCGCAAGTCGCAAGCGCCTCTAGCAAGACATTGCGACTACCCAATTCATATGGGGATCGTTGATGCGATATAACCTATCGTACAACCATGTCACGTCCCCTTTGTCACGCGATAATTTGGTCAAGGATGAGGCATGTATAATGTCAACTTCCTGTTCTTGACCAATACTTTCTCGATTCTTGAGTAGTCTAACAATTGAAATGGAAACTCCTTTCCATCGTAGTATGGCCATACATTTCTCGACTCACTCATCGAGGGGCCCAAGTATTATCTCTCTACAAACTGATCCCAATCCAAGCCTTTATCATCACCCAGTTAAAGGTGACTTTTGACTAGGTCAAAGACCGGCGATCGATCATGTAGGAATCCATGATGATCTCAGTCAAAGGGCGTTGTGATGCGGTTATACATAAGAAAAACTTATGACTTATTCCATGCAGCTTTCTCATAGTGGGTCGTTCCAACACCTTTTACTCTTACAAGTGCCTATGACTTTGATTCGTATCTCCATACCTCATCAAAGTCATACCGGTCTTATCTCATCTTTGCTCCCGCCAAGGACGGACACACATGGAGGCTAGGGGTGGCCCCCGCCCCCCCTAAAATTACAAAAAAGAACCCACATTTTTAGAAAATCTCATTTCAGACTTATAAAAGTTTCAGCATTTTCACTTTAGTCCCCTCTAATAGTTTCATAAAGGTACTAAAGTGAAAATATTTACATTTTTATAAGGCTGAAATGTGATTTTCTAAAAATGTGGGTTCGTTTCTATAATTTTCGCCCCTCCTAATTCTAATTGCTGGGTCCGTCCCTCGGCTCCCCGTAGATGATCGACTGTGGGACATTTAGGACAATCTATTAGATATATCCGGGGATACGCTTATCAATTTAAACATGCAAATGAAATGATAACTTAAAGATAATACTTTAAATAACATAAATGTCTAAAGTACAATGACTTGCCCCTAGGGCATAATTTCCAACAATATGTGTATAACCCCTGGGTATTCTTGTTTGGAATCAAGACCATAATAATTTTAATCATTATTCATCAAACATAAAACTAACATCAAAATAGTCAAAACATAACAATTTTAATTAATATTTATCAGTCACCCCTAGTTAGTTCTTCCACCTAATAATCATTGACACCAACCTCATCATGGAGATCTTTGAAATCTGTTGGAAGTGCGACATTAGGAGCTAGATTGGGAAAGCATAAGTAATAGTAACATCATCAATCAAAGCCGATGGATCCGCAATATCTATATCTTCGTCACCTATGCATATGCATGACAATAATTAATGTCAATGGTTATGTATAAACAATGATTATATGGTGGATAATAAAATAGTAACAAAATATTAATAAGACATATAAACCTTCATTAACCCTATCAAGAGTAGTTGAATTTGCAATGCCTTCATTATTAAGGACACCTTCAAGATTTTCTGCATATCTTCAACATTAAACTCTGGAATGGGTTCTTATCAAGGTTATTAAAATCGGACCGGTCGGTGAACCGGTCGGGCATCGGGTTAAGGGTCGAGTGGGTCGATCGAGTCAAACCGGGTCAAACCGAGCTAAACCGTATTCAAGTATATGAGATTTATTATATAATATTTTTAAGTCACACAAATTAAAAAAAAAAAAAAAAGAATCAACACGTTTTTTGAGAAATGGAATGACATGATAAGACTTTTACCTACTCTCTCTTCACATTATCTCATTTTTCTCTTTCATCATAACCCTCCACCCACCATCATATGTCTGCTTTAACCTACTCCCTCCTTCATATTCATTTCAATACTCTCTCCTCATATTCACTTTCAGATCTCGTTCTTCTCCCTCATCCAAATCCTCCCCCCACAGACCAAAACAAAGTTGGAGGAGGCGACAAGACCATAAATCTGTTTCTTCGTTCCTGGTATGTTTCTCTCGGTTGGCGACAGTTTCTGTGGTGGTGAGGGTGGAACTCGCCGGCGACAAAGATTTATGATGATGGTGAAGCAAAGGTCGTCGGCAAGGAAGGAAGAAGACGGCGAATGTATGGAGGTCGCAGTCAGCCGCTCTGTCTCTCGCGTCTCCTCTCTTCCATTGTTAATTTTTTTTTTCAAACACTTGTGTAATACTGTGATAATTATTTATCCGGAATATTATATTGTGATAAATAAATGACTATTTTTGATAGGTGAATATGGGGCCTCAAGTCTTGTGTTGAACTTAGCTTATATTTCTAGGATAAATTCTATTGAAATTAGAGGAAATAAAGTGCCAAAAGGCCAAAAACACATTTATGAGACATAAAACAACTGAGAATATTATGATAAATTATAAGAGGCAATTAAATAATTATTAAAAATAGGAGAGAATATTGTCTCTAATTTTGGCAATTTAATAAATTATTTCCTTGGAAAGAATAGAGGGGAAAATTAAATATTATTTTGGGAATCATAATTGACCCTAAGATTTTTAATATAATGCATGGAGCATAAAATACCAATGTCGAGTGTAATAGTTGTGAGAAAATGATTAATCCTAATTAAGAAAATTATCAACAATTAGTAAGGGATTAAATAAATAATTAATGGCTAATTGTTTAAGCATGGATGAAGGGAATATCCGAAGTTAATTATGTAAAACCCTTTAATTAAATGTTTATGGTTAAAATTAGCATAAAAGATACTTGCTAATTAATTAGAAATGATTAAGAAAAATGTATGAGATTAAGTACATGAAAACCCTAAATCCTAAAAGACTACTAATCATGTGGTTAAGGCACTAATTAAACTTACTAATCAATTTCTACAAATTAAATATTAGTCAATGGCCAAGATTGAACCTCCTAAAGCAAGATCAAAGGTCTACAATTAGTCTAGTAATTTTAAAAGCCTAAATCCATGTTAATTGAAAAGGACCAATGAGAGAATTTTGCTACATAATATTAGATAATTAAAATATAAATAAGTTAATTAAAAAATAATTAAAAATTCAAAAAGGAGCTGGCCGAAATTTTGAAGGAATTGGGAGGAAAATGGTGTAAAAAATATCATGATATTTGTAACAGAATATTAATATAAAATGAGATATTTGTGGAAAAAGCAAATAGGATAAATGAGAACCGATAGAAATTAAATCCTATCTTGAAATCCTTAGATTAAGTAGTAAACATCCTGGACATGTTATGAATCGGTGAATTTTTGTCCAAAAGTTGGTGTTACCCGAAGTCATTTCGTAACAGATGGGGTTTGGCCTAAAATGATCGGCGTACTAGGAAATACCCTTAATGGGATCAAAAATTTTGCTAACCCAGATATTTCTCAAGAGTCACAGAGACCTCCAAAACTACGTTAATGAATTTTTGAGATTAGTTAAGATCACGCGATTAGAACACCGAACGGGAAGACTTATCGGAAGAAACTCATAAAGTGAATGGATGACATCATTTTGGTGACATGGGATGACATCATTTTTGTTGAAAAATGGGGAGGAGGTCGGGCAACTCCCTTGGAGGGTGGAGATTGGAAGTTGAATAAAAGCTTTGATCCAAGGGGTAGGATTAAAAAGAGAAAGTGCAATTTTGCCCCCACATATGCCTATAAATAGGCCTTCACATTCTCTTCATTCCTCACCAATTCACAAGGTAATTTTGAGTCTAGATAGAGGTTAGAGAGAAGGAGGAGCTCGGAGAAGGAGTATCGAAGCCCCGGGTAATTTCTTCGGTCCCTAGTCTTAAGTTCTAGCATTTCTTTCGGTAGTTATAGTAGGAATGTTAGTTAGATCTTTAATCTTTCAAGTATGATTTAGATATCATGTTTTAGGGTTAAATATGATATTTATTTCAAAAATATGTTGGAGTCGAGATATGGCAAAATTTTGGAAGATTAGAGTCAAAGTAGCGAAGCTCGGCAAAATTTAGGCGATTAGTAAGTCGGGGCAAAATGGTCCTATTTGCCTAAAATGCCCGTTATGATGGTTGATCATTAATAAATGTGATGTTATCCTTATAGGATATCTCGTAATCACGCATGCACCGTCGACGTATCAAAATTTCCGTCAAACGTCTCGAACATCCGTCAACGAAGGTACGGACGCGCATCGTAACCCAAACTATGTGCTGCTCATATACATATATGTGATAGATACATTCATAGACCGAGACTCGTTTAGGGTCACTTGATTATACATACAAACTTTACACGGGTTATAGTATTGGTAATACCGTTTGAATTTTCCTAGCGGCGAGGACACGTGTTGTGATCGTGGCACCGGGTATGTGCGGCATTGTGTGGGACTTTACATCCGCTTTGTGCTTATGTTCGTTGTTGTTGTGATCATGCATCTGCTGTGTGCTTATGTCTTGATATCTTTGTTGTATTGTCATGAATATCATTGTCCATATCTTGTTTTATTTGAGTATGAGGTTAACCGTTACGAGGTCCGGTGGTACGGATCTCACCGTAGCTTGTGGTCGGGAGGACCAAGGGTTGGAGATAGGGAAAGCAAGACGAGTAGACCGTTGGCCGAAGATTTTCCCTTTTTATGTACTACTTACTTTTGAGAACACACGGATGAATGTACCATTATTATATTACACTATGGTTGATGTTTTAATATGAATCAGCTTACTCACTCGCTCCAATGCTCTACTCGATTGGAAAAAATCCGCTTTTAAAATGGGATGTTACAACTTGGTCGACCCGGTTTCTATCCTCTTCCGACGGATTCATGGCCGGTTCGCGTTTCGGTCCGAACCGGCCGGTCCGGTTTAATTACCATGGTTCTTATTCAATCACCCAAAAATCCACTTCATCAATAGATTCATAGTCAATTGGATCATAATAACTTGTCTTCTTCTTCAATTCACTCCTTTAATGACAAATAAAATTTCAATAAAAATAAATCCATAATAAATACAAGCATTTTTCATAGAATCTAAGATTTCCCTGCTCTAATCGCAAATTATAGTTTGTGCAAACTAAATCATTCACTTTTGATACTCCAATCTATTTCTTCTTTTTCTTTGGATGTGTTCGGTAATTCAGCGTTTTTTTTGTAGTACACTTAATATTTAAACCGAAACAATATTTTTCTCCAATCTATTTCTCCTTAGTGTGAGACTTAATTGGGGTTGATATTGATCTTTAATATTAAAAACATTTATTATTTTTATCAATATTTTTCTAATTTATCTCTACGGATACTTTCACAATAATATTGAAGTAAGGGAGAGATTGAGAGAATTAGGAAAATGATTAGAGTGTTTTTTAAAAAAGTACAACATTAACTAATTTAACTAACTTCCTTAAATTAATGAAATTAGGTAAAGGAGTCTTATATCAAGGATATGAGAAAGTAATCCTTTATCATTATCGCTCTTACTCTCATCCCTCTTGGCATTCCCTTATACCGTACACCATAAGAATAAAAGCAAGTCAGACTGCTATGATTTCCATTTTATGATATAATGATGTGATTTATTTAACAAAAATAAACCCAAAAACAAAGAAAGAAAGGAAAAACTAATGGCCTCTTTGATTTGTACTTTTAAAAACTGAAATAAGTGTTTTGCAATTAAATGATTTCCATACCATTCTATTTCTTTTTTTTTTAAATAAGAAAATGGAAATATGTTAGGGATGTTTTTTTCCCTAAAAAGCACAATGCATGACCAACTCCCCAGCTGCCGTCCGTTGTTGCCACCAAGGTCAATCTTTACCATTATTGACCATCACCGGTGGTGAGATAGCCAATCCCTACCAGTCGCCACCATCAGTTGTTGCCATTGGCCATCACTCTTAACCGCCGCAATCTGCCATTACCACTAGCCATTGATGGCTACCATGACTAGCAACCACCGTTGGCCATAACTAACCACCGCCGTTTGTCACCCAGTAACCACTGCCAACCACCATCATGGAGTTGTGGACAGATTGTTTTATAACCCTAACTATTTTCGAGTTTGTGTAAAGGTTAATATTCCTTAAATCCTAATTATAGGATATAGTTTAATTTGTATTAACCCTAGACATTATCATAGTTCTTTTGTTTTATTTTAAAAATAATTTTTATAAAGTGGTTTATTAAAAATGGAAACATAATCAGGATTATTCTACACGAGTAGGGAGTGTGGACATTATTCCTGTCTTGGGTATACAAAACTAATATCTCAGCATAGACCAAGTTGCTCTATTTTATTTTTTGTTTTATTGTCGTGTGATGAAGTCACTAAGCCCAATTGTCTGTTGTATTGGAACTATTCCAACAATCTCTCTCTCTCTCTCTTATCTTTTTTTTTTTTTTTGCCAGGAACTATTCCAATAGTCAACTAGTCTATTTCTTTTGCTATATTTTTGCTGTATGACTTTTTCAGCAAAGTACCAACTCTTATGCCTAATCAATTTTGTCCCTTTCTAAAAGAGAAATACTTTATTGTTTGGGTTTAAATATTAAGTGTACTAAAAACGTTGGATTACTGAACACAGAGAAGAGAAGAGGCAATTCGAATTTTTAACCCACTAAAATGTGCTAAAACGGCACCGTTTTGGGACATTTCCACTAAAAACATGGCTGGGGCAAACTGCCCTGAGTCAAAGCTGAACTAGGCGAGTCAACTCTTCCCGGACTCGACCATCAAAGGGTCCAATTCACCGGTTTTCTAGACGGATCGGCCGGACCTATTCGGTTTTTGTTCTATGATTTTAGTCCTTAATGTGAGATATATTTTTAATATTTATCAATTATTTTTTTCTAATTTATTTCTTTTAACGCTCCTTCAACAATCATTAACCAAGGAAAGGGAATGAAGGATTTAACGAATATAATTAGGATGGTTTAGAAAATATATGGCATATCAACTAACTTCCTTAATCTAATCAAATTAAATAAATATGTCTTATATTAAAGATCGGAGGGTATAATAATCAATGATGATCTTCTTCTTTAACCAACGTATTGCTTCTACAAGTGTTGGAATCACTGGCAGCAGTATTTGCATCACAAATGCATCAATGGTGAGGATGCCTCCAACTTCTTCATTGAACAGTGCCAATGATTTTTAATTGCCTCGTCAGTCCGGACCCCCTGGCTAGTATAATGAATTCAAAAATAAATCTATTTTGGATTTTCAAGTTTTCACAAAATCTCATTCCATATAAAGGATGATACCGAGTTTTTAGACATTAGCTGTAAATTATATACATTGGTTTTATTGTTTTAGTTGATTCTTTTCACTAAATCTTACCTTTAAAATTTAGGGATCAAATTATTGAGGCACAAATCTGATCAAAAATGTATAAAGAGAGAGAACATGGGGAGGATATTTCTACGCGTGCTTCCTTTCGGTCCAAGAAATTTCAATGCATATCCTACGAATAAAGCGTATTGAGTGGTTAAAAGGGGTTCGTCACTTATTGCGAAAGGAAAGAAAGGTGGAAGGAAGCAACATCTTAATCCACAACAATTCTCATCTTTTTATAGGTTGGGAACGTATACTGCCTCTATTCCTTTTTATAATAAAAACATTACATATGCCTTATTTTTATTTGGGTTAAGGTGATGATTAGCCAACAAAGTATTACGTTATGAGCATTTAGTACAAAAATGTTTTGAAGTTACTTTAAATACCAACCAACAATTAAAAATGAGAAAATTTACCAATCAACAATTAAACATGGAAACTATTATAGGGACGTTAAAATTAGGGAAACACCGTTTGGTGCGAATTGAAGGTACCGGTGAGTTCTCATAGCCTTCTCGCTTCTCCCTTCTTCATCTTCAACGGCGAGATCCAACCACCACTCCTCTGTCAACACACCACCGCTTCTTCATCGAGACAATGAAAGAGACACATTGCGCTAGCTCTTGCAATCAAGGCGACGATCGAGAAGAGCGGCGAGAGGTTCGACAACTACTAGAAGGGAGTGCCTACCGTCCACTGCGGTGGGACCGTCCATTGCGCTTCTTTGCCTAATAAATTACACCGCATGCGTGTGTGTACCACATGCGGTGTAATTTATTAGGCGTTTTTGCGCAAACGGACGGTCCACCGCAGTGGACCGTAGCCGCCCCCTACTAGAAGCGTGGTCTTCGTGCGGGTCGGACGAGTTGTCCCATCTAATTGTGAACAGAGACCAAAGGCATTGGGAGAGTTCATCACGCTTGGGATTTTGTTCTGTACATCACGGGTTGAATCGGGTAGGTGGGTTGAAGAAACCCGATTGTGATCCGGACGACAAGAAACCCACGCAAAAGGAGATTATCATCGACGTGCCCTCGCTACCGTTTGGTGTTCAGAGGATTCGGTTGGCCCATTGCTGCCACAGAGAGCTATTGAATGGTGAGCTTGTCACCAAGGACGTATCAACATAATTTTAATGCACTGTGTGTATCTCGAATTTTTCTTTCTTTCTTTTTTTCAAAAAAAAAAAAAATCAGTGGAAATTACTACGAAGAATTAGATTGATGGTGTTATCTCTCGATGCTTGATTTGTGTATATTCTACTTGGAATGCCTATGAACTAGAGTGAAGCTCGAGAGATTGATCTTAAATCATGAGGTCCCATAACATTTGATGGCATCAACGATGTGGTGTGAGGAAGAAGAAGCGTGTCGTGTGTTGAGGAGGAAGAAGAATCAAAAGGCTAGTTAGAACAGAGCGAGAGATACATATAGCGAGAGAGACACATGGCATCAACATGTCGATGAGGAGAAAGAAAAATCGAAGGCTAGCCGACTAGTATAGCCACCTAGACCAAGCGTACCAAACGACGTTTATTGTTGGTTAGTATTTAAGGTACTTTCAAAACATTTTTGTGTCGGTGTTCCTAGCGCAATACTTTATCGGCTAATCTGCACTTTAACCCTTCTTGTTTTCGTTGTTAGTTTCTCATTTTGTCTCTATTTAATTACTCATTTTAATGTTGATATATTTATTATCATAGCCCTTAAAGCATCAATCTTGTTTATTATAATCAAGGTTATTAAAACCGGACCTGGTCACCGAACTCGGGTCGAGTACTAGGTCAAGGGTTAGTGGATCGACCGAGTCAAACTAAGTCAAACTAGGGTTAAACCGGTAGTATTATATAATATTTATTTAATTCTTAAACATCAAAATCATATTGTAAGAGACATGGTGCTCTAAAAATTTAATGAAAATTGGCCCCACACAAATTTCTTTAAAAGATTGAAGAGACGTGAAGGATGAGCACATGATTTGATGCTACAATCTTTTCCATTGGTCCTTCTCTCGCTTCTAATTAATAAACCTGCTCCTTCATTAAAGTAACCTCTCTCATCCTCATCTTCATCTTCATCATCCATGAACAATACTCCATAACCTCTCTTTCTCTTCTCTTTCTCAATGGTTCATTCCTTAAAGTCCAACTTTGACCTTACCATGGCGAATCATACAAGCTCAAGCAAGGAAAGTTCAAGAAAACGAAGAAAGCTTCATTTCCGCCATACAACCGGCCTCCTCCTCTGTCCTCTCAAGCCATCTTTGAGCTCAAAGTCTTTGACGCCATAGAGCCGACAAAAAGCAAGTCTCTCGGTTCCTCATCTTACCATCTCTCTCTTTATTTCTCTGTAAGCGTTTTCAATTTTTCAAAAAAAAAACAACTCGACCACGGTTTCTACGATGGACCAGACCGGTTTCATGGCCGGTTCTCGGTTTCCGATCCAAACCGACCGATCCGGTCTGGTTCGATAACCATGATTATAATACTATTATTAATCTCTCTTCCACAATCCTTTTTATTTATAATTATTTCCTTATTCTCTTTCTTATTATTCCCTATCTCTCTATAAATAAGGGTATTGTTAAGAAAAATGTCACAATTTTTATATAATTATTGTCTTTAACTATTTTTTATCTTATATTATTTGATTAAGTATTTTTGATTAATTACGTAAAATAGAGGCTCAAACTAGTTAAGTCTCGTCCCGCGCCGCGCCCAGGGGTTGTTCGAGAACTAATGTGTAGTTTGTTCTTGTCGGGCCTAGTTCTATTATCCAATTTTTGACAACAAGGATAGAAACATGCTCGAATGTTTCAGAATTTCTTTGTTGAAATACAAAAGAAATGTTCGAGAGAAGAAAACATAGAAATACTGGAAAAGTGGAAACGGAAAGTGCGGGCGGAAGTTGGAAAATTGGGGAAAATTTTGAAAAATCTCTCGATAGTGTGATATGCCCGATTCTTTCGAACATAAAAACCATGCTCTGTCAATGCATTTAACACGTTAAATTAGTCTAAGAGCAAAATAGGAAACCGAGAAAAATACTCATTTACTTACAAGGTTAGTCTATAGGAGTAAACAATTACAATGAAACTAAAATAAGTAACCAACTCATTTACAACTGAACTAGTAGTTACAAATAAACAAATTAGAATTGTGTAACTAACTCCGTTACCCCCCAAAGTTGGAGCATATATATTAATCATGCCAAGTTGAGATAGAAAACAATGAAACAGTTGTGGATCAAGAGGTTTGGTGAATATGTCGGCCACTGATTGATACTATGAACCTAAGGAGTTTAATGATTCTATCTTGAACCTTCTCACAAACAAAATGACAATCAATCTCAAGATGTTTGGTGCGCTCATGAAAAATGGGATTGGAAGCAATATGAACAGCTTGATTGGTTATCAATGTAGATGACAAGAGGAGAGAGATGAGGAATGTGAAGATCGGCAAGAAGGGAAAGCAACACTGGATTTCACAAGCAACACAACCCATTGCTCTATATTCACCTCGAGAAAGAGAGGGAAACAGTAGTTTGCTTCTTAGAGCGCCAAGAGACAAGAGAAGTACCAAGAAATACACAATAACTAGATAAGGAGCAACGTGTGTCGGGGCAACCAGCCCAATCGAGTCACTAAATGACTTCAATTGCAAAGAAGAAGAAGCGTGGAAGAAAGTACCTTTTCCTGCCACTTCTTAAGATACCGTAAAACTTGCAAAGTCGCCTCGAAAGTGAACAGTAGAGGGAGCATTAGTGAATTGGCAAAGTCGCTGGACAACATAAGAGATATCTAACTCCGGTGGTGGTGAGGTTAAAAGACGACCAACTATTCTTTTGTAAGGAGCAACATCGGTAAGTGGGGTACCAATATCGTGAGATAAACGAGTATGACGAGCCATAGGAGTGGAAAGAGGCTTACAACCCAAATATCCAACATCATGTAGTATATCAAGAACAAACTTACGCTAATTTAAAGAAATTCCATTAGAAGAACGTGCAACCTCAAGACCAAGAAAAATTTCAGGTTACCAAGATCCTTAATCTTGAATGTGGTGTCAAGAAACGACTTAATACGATTGATTTCCACAAAATCATTTCCACCAAAATAAGATCATCCACATAAACTAAAATAGTGGTAAAAGAATCACCGAAGTGCGAGTAAACAAGGAATAATCAGATCTTGACTGAATATAACCACAAGACAATAATGCAGAAGAAAGTTTAGCAAACCATTGTCGTGAGGCTTGTTTTAAACCATAAAGAGACTTCGCAATTTGCAAACTTGGTTAGAAGAAGAAGAATAACCAAGAGGAAGAGACGTATAAACATCCTCATGCATATCACCATGTAAAAATGCATTATTGACATCAAGTTGGTGAAGATGCCAATTTTTAGAAGCAGCAACAACAAGTAATAAACACACGGTGATCATTTTTGCAACGGGAGAGAAAGTGTCAAAATAATCAACACCTTCGGTTTGGGTATAGCCCTTTGCCACTAACCAGGGCTTTGTATCTCTCCAAGGTACCATCAAGATGGAATTTTGTTCGAAACACCCACTTACAACCAATAAGAGGCTTATTTTTAGGTAAATCAGTCAAAATCCAAGTGTGATTTTGCTCTAAAGCTAAAATTTCAGCCTGCATTGCTTGCTGCCACTCAGGATATTTAATGGCGTCTTTATAATTACGAGGTTCATGAGGAATAGAAATAGAACAACAAAATTCTTATAGGAAGGTGAGAGATTACCATATGAGAGAACAGAGGAAAGGGGATAACGACAAGAACCAAACATGGAATCAAATGGTGATGATGTAAGTTGAGAGCGATGATAGTCACTTAGATATGTTGGTTGCTGTGAGGTCGGCCGATTCGCGAATAGGGGTCAAACAGGGGAAACAGGGGTAGAAAGGGTTGTAGAATCGAAGAAACAGACTTATCGGGGGCTGAAATAGGAGATACAATGGCAACAAGGAAGCAACGAAATAGGAGAAGGAGAAAAGGGAGAAGCGGTGGGTACGAAATGTAAGAAGAGGGAGGATCAGGATAAACAAATTCATCAAAAGCAAAAGTATTAGGTAATGGAAAAGAGTCCACAGAGGAGGAACCAATAGTATAAGGGAAAATGGACTCATAAAACAAAACATGCCTTGAAACAAAAATTTGATGAGTGTGAAGATCAAGAAGAATGTAACCTTTGGTGCCAGTTTTATAACCAAGAAAGGCACATTTCCTAGCTCGAGAATCAAATTTAGTGCATTGAGAAGAAGAAGTGCAAGAAAAACACAAGTGAACCAAACACTTTAAATTGAGTATAATCAGGTTTTGTGTTATGCAAGAGGAAAAAGGGAACTTCATTGTTCAAAACAGGAGTAGGAAGCCTATTGATGATGTAAACAACATGGGAAATGACATAATTCTAATCGATAAAGGCAAATGAGATTGAAACATAAGTGCTCTAGCAACATGTCGATGTGTTGGTGTTTGTGTTCCACAACACTATTTTGTTCGGGGTTTCAACACAAGAAGTTTGATGAAGAATTCCTTTAGAAGCCAAGAAAGAGGACATTTGGAACTCTACACCATTATCGGTCCTCATTGTTTTAACAAGTAGTTGAAAACTCGATTTTCAAGAAAAAGTATGAGTGATTGCAAAGAAGAACGAGCTTCGATTTTGTATTCAAAAGACAAACCCAAGTATAACGTGTGAAATCATCAACAACAGCTTAAAAATATCGATGACCATGAATTGAGGAAAGATGATATGGTCCCCAAATATCAGCATGTAATAATTGCAAACAAGAATTAGACTTCAAACACTAGTAGGAAATGGTATTTTTCTTTGTTTTGCAAAGTGACATACATCACAAGCACTAGACAGTTACATGATATGAAAGGAAATTGTTGCTTCAAAACATGTAAAACAAAAGAAGATAAATGGCCAAGGCGAAAATGCCACAAATCAAAAACTAAATTGGGTTTTAAGGGTGTACTAGATATGGAGCTAACACAAGCAGTCATAGGTAAGTGACTATTCAATGGAACAAGCCTTGAAAAAGCTCAACTAAACCAATCGTTTTCCATGTCTCGCAGATCCTGTATGACACAATGAGAGGAAGAAAAATGAGATAGCAAGATAATTGTTGAGTCATTTGAGAAACATAAATGATATTGAATTGAAATTGGAATATAAAGAACATTAAAAAGACTAATATGTTCATTTATAGAAACAATTCCAGAGGTAGTAGTAATAATGGTGGATTTATTTGGCAATGTGATACGAATAGGCAAAATGGAAGAATATGAACTAAATATATTTAGAGAATAGCAAACGTGAGCAGTAGCTCCACTGTCAAGAATCCATCGATTAGAAGAATCAAAGGCTAAAGTGGTATACATACGTTGTGAATCAAAGATTAGGAATTAAAGTGAGTGTAGAAAGTTGATTAATACATGAAGAAGCATCGGGAGGTGAAGTAGAAGCAACCGAACCATGAGTAGCGAAGGATGAGGTTGAAGTAAAGCAAGCAATTGGTTGTATTGATCTTGACTAATATTAGGATGATTAGCAAAGGTGGGAGTTGAGGACAAAATTCCACCAAGGATTAGGAGAAGATGTTACCACATTATTCACTGAAGCCTTGGAGCGATTTCTATAGCCGAGGATAACCATGCTTTTTATAGCATATTTCAATTGTGTGTCGAGGCTTACCACAATAGAAACACACTTTAGCATTAGGCACCGATTGAGGCCGATACACAGGCTTCGGTGTGGATTTTGCTCGAGCTAGACAGATACTTGGCCCCGTGGTGCCCATTAGGTCCTCTCTTGTTGAACAACCAAGGAGAAAACCTTATTGACCAATGGAAGTGGATCCATTAATAGGATTTGAGAACGAACATTGGCAAATCGGTCATTAAGGCCTTTTAAAAATCGAATTACATAATCTTGGCGAAAATACTCCTTGGAAGAGCAAGAGCAATACTATCGACGAAAATTAAGCGATTCATCCCAAATATCTTGACCTTAGTGAAATAATCGACACGTAAAGGTCACCTTGTCGAACTGGAAGAGTTCATCCTGTAACTCGCAACTCTAAATGCATCATCCCGACCGAATCGCTCCATCAAATCATTCCAGACATCCACCGCTCGATTGAGCCAAATCACGCCTAAGCAATGGAAGGAGATATCGAACGGAAGATCCAAGTCGGGACCATGGTGTTACATCGTCGCCATGCCGTAAATGAGGATCGGTGGCGGCTGGAATTTTCAGAGAACCATCGACGAACGGATGTTTATTCTTACTCATGAGAGCAATCATCATCGCCGTGCCCAAGTGATGATAATTCATACCGGTTAAAGGAGAAGAAACAAGCACCAACGATGGATTTTCGTTTGATGCATAAAGTAGCAGCTCGATGGATCTTGAGTAGCCGCTAACGGTGTCACAATGGAAGAGCCGTCAGTAGCCATGGCAAGAAAAGATCGAAGAAATCACAAATCACAAAAACCAGAGATGACGAGCTCGACATATGAAGTAGAAATCGAGAGAAAATGGAAAGTGAAATCAAAAATTACAACACATATCGTAAAGTGAGGAGAAATCATATATGAGCAGTGAAAAGGCTCGATGAATTCAAGCCACCGACAGAGAAAGGGAAAGAGGGAAAGTGGAAGTGTTTAGGGAAAAGAGAGCTCGATACCATAACACGTTAAATCAATCTGAGCGCAAAATAGGAAACCGAGAAAAGTACTCATTTACTTAAAAGGTTAGTTCGTACAATGACTCCTATATATAGGAGTAAACAATTACAATGAAACTAAAATAAGTAACCAACTCATTTACAACTGAACTAATAGTTACAAATAAACAAATTATAATTATGTAACCAACTCCGTTAGCATTTACGCTAAGGGCAAAAATTACAGAAAATGGCCAAAATAAAAATCATTCTACAATATAATGGGATTATCATTTTATTTAGACTACAATGTTTCAATGCCCTTTGAAGAGAGATCTAGCAGAG
>JAMWYP010000517.1:0-160448 GCA_025563575.1 Acacia pycnantha
TATCTCATCATATTTTTCGAAATAAATATCATATTTAACCCTAAAACATGATATCAAAATCATACTTGGAAGATTAAAGATCAAACTAACATTTCTACTATAACCACCGAATTTAATTATAGAACTTAAAACTAAGACCAAGAATTTACCCAGATTGCTACTTTCCTCAAGGGCCTTTCTCTCTTCTCTCTATGATTTCAATTTCCTAAGAGAGTTTTGGTGTTAAGATTTTGCAAAGGGGATGCAAGCTATTTATAGGCAAAGATTTTACTATTCACAACTTTTTCTTCTTGAACTACAAACCATTGGATCTAGGTTTTCTTCAACTTTCAATCCTCAATTTTCCTTCCTCTTTGAGGCAATTTGCACTTCCTCCATCATCCTTCAAAATGATGTCATGCACATGATGTCATCCTCTGCTTTATGGATTTAACCGATAAAATCCCTTGTCTTCTGCTCTAATCGCGTAATCTTAAAAAATTTCAAATATTCCTTTACATAACCTTGGAGATCTAAGCTTCCTTGACAAATATTTGGATTAAAAATTATGGTCCCATTAAGGGTATTTCCTAGCCTCGGTAACCATTTTAGGATAAACGCCGCCGAATACTAAAATGACAATCGGTAACACCAACTGGGACAAAAATTCACTTGTTTACAATATGTCCATGTTTAATACTTAGTTCATAGATTTCAAGATATGATTTATTTTTCTATCGGTTCTCATTTATCCTATTTGCTTTTTTCACAAAATATTTTCTCTTTTATTTATTATTTTCCCCATCCACTTGCATATACCCCTTTTCACACACAACATGTACATACACACACACACACACATATTTTTGGTTTTCCTCCCCCTTTATCATCTTTTTATTTATTTATTTAATTTACTTATATTATGCTTATATTAATTTTCAAAAATTATCCCATTGGTCCTTAGAGAATTACATGGATTTAGACCCTTTTAAATTGCTAGAAATTATTGTAGTCTTTGATCTTACTTTATAAGATTCAATCCCAAAATCCTTGATTAAGGTTTGACTTGTCAAAAAATTGTTTAATAAGATGGCTTAATGTCTTAACTCCATGATTAGTAATTCTTTGTTGGTTAATTAGACTTTAGGGTTTTTATATAATCCATCTTATACATTACTTAACCATGCTTAATTAATTAGCAATTATTCTTATGCTAATTCCAATCCTTCATTGGTCATTAATTCCAATTAGTGGTTAGATGAATTTTGAATATCACCTTTTGTTCATGTTTAAACAATTAGCAATTAATTACCTATTTAATCACTTACTAATTGTTGACAATTTTCTTAATTAAGATTAATTATTTTCTCAGCCAACTAATGCACCTACATTGATAATTTCATGCTCCATGTATTATTTTTAAAATCATTAGCAACTTATGTTCCCCAAATAATATGAAATTTGCCCTCATTATTTCCCCAAGGAAAATAATCCCATAAATTACCTAAATTAGAGACAACATACTTTCTAATTTTAATAAATATTTAATTGCCTTAGATTTATCATAATATTCTCAGTATTTTATGACCCATAAGTTCACTTTAGGTTTTTGGCACTTCCTATTTCTTCTTATTTCAAGAGAATTTTACTCCTAGAAAATAAGATAAATACATCCCAAGGTTTGAGACCACATATTCACCTATTTCCGTAGGGTATTATTTACTAAATTATGATGCTTTTATCATAAAATGAGATTTTAGGGTATTACAATTTAGAATTTATGGGTACATGAGCAATGGTTACAAGTTAACAAAGTGGGCTAAAATCATCCCAATTACTAGTGCAAAAAGGGATTTAAGACCGCCTCATTTAGAGCGGATCATCGACGCCCGCTCTTAAAGGTGTGACCGGTGGCGTTTTGTAAATAAAAAGAACTTCTTATACGCTAAAGTGCTTTAAGACTGCCACATTAAGACCTGGACTAAATAAGGACCGCTCCTAAAATATGACCTGCAGGCATTTGTAAATATAAAGATCTTCTTACACCGGATCATTTTTTCATAGATCTTATCTGCACTCGCTAAAATAACAACCGGTCTTAAAAATGTTATTAAAAAATTGAAATATCAATTACTTTTGGAGAAATCTCATACAGCCTGCACTTATATTTTCTACACTCCAAAATTAATACGGAAAAATTAAAATATAAATGTATTAAAGTTTTAAGACCGAACATATATAAAAGACGGTCTTAAAAGTTAGATCTTTAAGACCGGACTTAAAAGTTGTCCAGTACTTAAAGTTTAAATAAAAAATTAATAAATGTTAAGACCATAGTTACATAATGACCGGTCTTAAAAGTTAGACTTTTAAGACCTACATAAAATTTGGCTTTACTAAAGTTTGAATAAAAATTAATTAATTTTAAGACCGACATATAGAGAGATCGGTCTTAAAGGTTATCTTTTAAGACCGTATATGTGTATTTGTCCTGGCCTTAAAATGAAGCGCCAAACGTTAACTTCGCCAAGCTTTTGTCACTCTCACCGAAGAACCCCCGTTCACGTTGCGAAACCCTTCCCCGTTCTATTACCTCTTCCTCGCCTGCATACCGTTAGCCTCCTCTACTCTCCTCATTTTCTCGTGCATTCCTCTCTACTGCCTTGAAAATGAAAGGTGAAAACGATTCCACTCGTGTTCTTGAAACTCCGTGATATCGGTTTGACCGGTGAGGGTCTGACGAATGAACCCTCTTCATCTCACATTGAGCCTCCCGCCGCCGTGCACGCTCGTGGTAGAAGCGGCACACGAATGATGGAAGTATCCCTTAGTCGGAATCTCGGGACGAAGCTCGAGATTATTTTTGATGAAAATTTGCAACCTTTCGGTCCTAATAAAAGCACATATACTAGTTTTGTTTGCGCTCTAGTACGCAGTGAAGGTTAGCATTTTGACCTGATGAGTGGAAAAATGTGGACCAAAAACAATAAAGGATCCTATGTGGGACACTATCCCGCTTACATTCACCGTCCCCGAGTCCGAGAAGTTGAAAGCCTCAACATTGTCTTATCATGGCCGAGCGGTTCAGAAGTTTAAGACCTTTTCTCGCTAACACTTATATTTTTGCCGAGGAGAAGCCTCGACCATCAACCCCGGGACAAGTACAAATTTCTTTGATGAACAAACTTGGCAACAATTTGTTCGTAGCGGACCACTCCTCCAAGCTCGTGAGTTTATATTTAGTTTTGTTTGCACTTTTGTTTGCTTATTAACCTGCAAGGATATGTGAATTGTTATTGTGTACATCTAATCCTCGTTAGTTAAATGGTTTGGTGTGTGAATAGAAGTATACATTTGCCGCCTTTTGTCCCGCATGAGAGGAGCATTTCCTAGTTCCATGCAAGTCTCGATATGTAAACTGTAATGGCCATGGTTAGACGTTGTTGTTAGTTAGTAAGTATGTTAACTGTAATGGTTTCTGTGCAAGTAGTTAGTTAGTTATTCTAATATGTGTAGGAACCATTTATGATGAATGAATGAATTGACCGAGTTGGCAGCATTTCGCAACTCCCTTTCCTTTGGTTTTCCCAATTTCTTCTACAATGCTACATCTTCCTTAAGTAAAATGTTGAAACTTGATGAAGTGAATTTGACTAATGTTTGACGTTCATATCAAGCGTAAGTTCTCTAATTTCTCGTTAGTGACATGGCTGGAATTCATAATTGATATATAGTTGTTTTCAATCCCGATTCACGAAAATAAGGGAAAAATATCGAGATTGGGAGAAAGAATGATTGCCCACACAGGGCTTCTCGCGCGGATATGAAAAGGCCGAAAAGATTTGATGGCGTAGCCAAACAAGAGATTGGAAGATGAAGTTGAATCCAATCCTTCTACGTAGTAGTTGACCACCCACCATCTCCAATACGTCCGAGGAGTCGTGGGTTGTATATTCGGCAAAGCCAAGCGGCGCTACACGAGTGAAAAACTCGTGTAGTTGCCGAACGAATTGTAAGTATCGATATTGTTATTTTTTACTTACTAAACATGTTTCATCACTAAGCTTCTCGTTATCCGTATCTTACAGAAGATCTTAAAAAGAAAGAGGCAGAGGGATCTTTGCGCTGGACGGGAGGAATGATGTTCGACTGCCGCCGACCGGAAACCAGATCACTCGGGCGTGTAAGGGCGATTGGAGGACTGGGTAGGCCTAAAGCAATACTTTGGTAAATCCAAACGCCACGTACAAAGTATGGTTACCCGGGAGGAGATGGATCTGACGCTTGCCAAATTAAGTGAGGAATCAACGAAAGATGCTGCATTGAGGATGTTTCATCTCGAGATGAGCAAGATGAAGGAGGAGATGGAGAAAATGAAGTCCCTCCCGAGCTCTCGGCCGCAGAGACCAGTGTGGATCCCTTGACACCTTCAACCGCACCTATGGAGCAAACAGCACTAGAGGGAGCTGCATTGTTGGACAATGAGCAACCTTGTCATCTCGTATGTGGAGGATCGTGATGGTCATAGACAATTGGTTGCTAAAGGGACTGTCCACAACTTGGGATCAACTCGACACCACGAACAAATGGCTGATGATGAAGTCGTAGTGTCACGGAAGAGGTGATCTTTGATGCACCCGTCCCTCTCCCAACCGATCGCTGAAGCTTGTGAGTGATGTCAAGGGAACCTTCATCTCTTGGCCGAAGCTTGTAGATGTCTCTACTCCTCCTCAAGCTCCACCCCCTCATCAAGCTTCACCCCTCCTCAATCTCCATCCCCTCCTCAAGCTCCACCCCCTCCTCAAGTTCCATCCCTACCGCTAACTTGACGGCCAAGGAAAAATAAAAGATTTGGTAGCCAAAAATGGTTTAAAGATAAATCGTGGGCCTGTCGATGAAGTAGTAGGCATCCCAAATCCTGAACCGGTTTACTTTGATAATGAAGATGTAGAGACCATGCCGCTTCCTCGGAAAGCAAGTTACTAGTCCATGTGTTCAAATATTTATGAAGTAAGTATCTTCTTCCTTGATTACATAATTTAAATGCACCGTTTAGACACACATACATATATACTAATTCCCCGATCGATGTCATTCTTGTAGGTGCATGCACGAGAAACTCGGTTCAAGAGGGCAAAACTTCGATTTTGGATTCTTGTGCCCAGTGTATGCGTAGTACAACACAACCTCCTCGGAATTGAGACAGAGTACATATCAAAGAGGTTGTGTCAAGTGCCAAGAAAGGTGTACTTGTTTCCATACTCGGCTCGGTACATATATATATCACAATTCTTGTCTCGCAATTCACTTAATTATGCTACTATATATATATATATATATATATATATATATATATATATATATATATATATATATATTCACCGTTGTATAAATCACCAGCAACCACTATCGAGCTTGGTCGTCATGAACATGGAGTCGCATTATGTTATCTTCTTATGCTCCATTCACATGATCCATCGATGTGTTGAAGCAGATCATCAACGAGTAAGAATATCATTTTGAAAGATCTTGTCTCAAATTCCCTCTGTGAATTTTCAAAGGAACATGCATCGATAAATTTGTGATTTTGATGATAGTGGCATGAAGACCTTCCAAGTTGATGTAAAAAAGCGTGGGTTAAGATCACGTATCCTAAATGGCACAAAATTAAGGTTAGTACATATTTGGACATGGCATAATTGTTCTTCAAGTTGGTCAGTAAGCTATATATGCTCTTATATATATTTATTGTTATTTTTAGACCCGTCGGCAACCGAATGAATCGAACTTATGTGGCCCGTACGTGATGAAACACATATATGATATTGTGACGGAGGGAAAGACTACATTCACTTTAAGGGTAAAATGTTATGGTGAATTCAACCACCGATGGCTTAATGTTACATATGAAATATGCACGTAATAATATGTTATTTCGTTTCTGTTTTGATGTTACAGTAGGTTTTTCCCGTGAAAAGCCATTTGATGATGATGAAGTGGAGCACATACGCGAAGTGTTTTGTGAATATCTCTGTATAAACCGGTCTTTAGAAAATCAAAGTCGACAATAATTAATGTCCTAAATTAATTCATTTGTAAATAATATATGTTGTAGCAACAATAGCCTTCAAGACATACATTTGTTTATTTTTTCGACTAGCTAATTCATTCTTTTGTAAATATAACGCAATGCAATTCAATAATAAATTTGTTTATTTTTTCGAACAATTTGTGTGTGTCCATTTTGGGTTTCTGAATGAATGGATTGGTGGATAAAGCTATTTAGTGCTTGAAATTTGAGGTACAAAGCGGATGTTGAAAATGAGCCATAAGAGGCTCTCAAAGTATTCGCGACTTTTAGGACCGTATATTTGTTAAAATTACGGTCCTAAAGGTTCGCCCATTTTAAGACCGTATATTTAACAAATATCCGGTCCTAAAAGTCTTCGTCTAATTCTAAAAATATGGGTAGAGACTTTTAGGACCGTATATGTCAAGTATCCGTCCTAAAAGTCTAGAAAATATATGGCTAAAATATTAGGACCGTATATTTGTTAGTTGTCCGCTCCTAAAAGTCTTCTTTTATTTAATAGATTGCCAAACCTTTAGGACCGTATATTTGGTTGTCCGCTCCTAACTTTAAATTTTAAAATAAGGCTTAATTTTTAGGACCGGGATTTATTATACGTCCGGTCCTAATATTCTTCATTTAAATAGAGTTGGTGACTCGGCTGACATATGGTTAGGTTCAAGGCAACCATTTTCATGCTCTTCTCAAGTTTTGTGCCGTTGTCTCGTTTTTACTTTTCTCGATGTGAAAAATCATCATCGGTGTCCCTTTTCTTTTGTCGGAAAAGAAAGAAGATAACGAAAAGGACACCGAAAATGTTCATCACATCAGACAAGTAGAGGGACGACAACGATGGTCCAAACTTGAGAAGAGTCGTCACTCGTTTGTTTTTATTCGAAAAAGGTAAATAATGTTTTTTTGTTTTGTTTTGTATGGTCGCAATCTGTTAACTTTATTCTGCAAATTTTTAAGATTGTTCACCACGAAGAGGACAATGTTTTGTTTGTTCTTGTTGTCGGAGAAAAAGAACATAAAGTTAAAGACAAACAAGGAAGGCGATTGGGAAATAAAAATTTTATTTAATAATATTTTTCCGCCGCCTTGTAGGCAAAAGAAGAAAAAAACTTAAAATTCTAATCCTCCCCATCGTTGTCGGAGGGAGGGAAGGGTCGAGAAGTCGTCATCGAGGAGGTATGGTACTCAACGTCATTGGCGCCGAGTACCGCCACTTGTTGTTGATGTGATAGGAAACAGCTTGCCCAAGCTTCGTCTATATGATCGACGCGGCTATCGTGTGCTCCAAAGATTCGCCAAGTTCGCTGTTTCGAGGCAACGGGAGGATATGGAGGTGCCTCGTGATTTCGCCGTAAGGAGGACCCGTGGTGGAGAAGCCATTACGGTGGAGGTTCTAGGAGGAGATGGAGATGAATGTGAAGAAAGTAACAACGGTTTAAATAGAGAACCCATCCCAAGAATGTGAAACGCATCGGAAACATTAACGAGGAAGCGCATATTTGCTCGTAATACGAGGAGACGCCTAGTTGGGAAGTTTATGTGAAGCCAGAAGAGACTCAATCATTCATTTCAACATGGGGAAGGGACTCTTTGAAAAGAATGAACTTTTAATACCGAGATCATGTGTAAGATCCGTTCTTAAAAGTAATATTTTTAACCAAAAATTCTTACTTGAAAAAATAAATTGAAATATATAATAATAAATGAGTTTTAGGACCGGATACAAAGTAAAATATCGGCCTTATGATTTTTAGGACCGGATATATGATAAAAGGATCGGTCTTAAAAGTAATTGAACTAAAAATTAGTTTTAGGACCGGATACAAGATAAAAGTTCGGTCTTAAAAGTTTGTTAAAAGTAAATGACTATTAGGACCGGATATTTTGAGACAAATACGCTCTTAAAGTAGAAACATTAAATTCATTATATTGAAAATTCATCATCGATGTTTATCTCTCCCGCTATCTCGTCCTTATATACTCCACACACTACCTCTTTGTTCCGTTAACTCCTCACTTCATAGCTCGCCCCAACTTCTCAAATCCTCAAACCATGGTTAGATACAAGCAACCGCTCGTAGGGGTGCATACACGCCTCAAGCTCGTGCCATGGCTAGATCATTATATGGTGCGCTCCTCCAGCCGACAAGCAGGTCCGATTGTTTTCGAAGACTCTCGGGTCAATGGACCCATTGTTATTTCTTCGGATGATGAAGAGATTGCTCATGCCGCACCCCCTCGATCCTTCCGCCGATCCCCGTCCTTGCCGAGTCCATCCTCATCTTGAAGCCGGCCATGCGAGATGTTCGTAATCCCCTCTCCAACCTTGTTGGCCCGCCGCGCCTACCTCCGACCCTCTCCGCTCTCCCGTAATGATCCATTCATATTGCGGGTGGAGAGAATAAGACAACAACTTGCTGATCTCCCGGGAAATTAATGCTCTTCACGCCGAAATCGCCGAGGTTGTTCAGTCAGATTCCTGTGGATGATATTATTCAGCTTGTTTTTCTTTTGTTTTTTGTTGTTATGTATATATTTCAAGTAATGTAAGAAACATTAAGAACACTATGAATTTTTGGTCATTCTCCAATTAATTCATTAAGATATTCTCCAATTTTCCTTAATTTTTTGTCCTAAAAATATCCTTTATTTTATTTATTTAATATTGCTATCACCAAGGCCATTAAGATAGGACATTTTATAAGTAACGGATCTAAAGAGTATTTGAATTTTAGGACCGGATGTTTTGTAAACCTCCGGTCTTAAAACTTAAAAGACTAATAAAATTTTAGGACCGGATACTTTTAAAACTCCGGTCTTAAAATGTTAGTTGTATCTTTAGGACCGGACATTTAATTAATAACCGGTATTAATAAAATCCAAAAAGCTAAATAAGGTATCTTTGTCGCGGGAAAAATTAAATTTCCCTCTCTTGCTCTCTTGTCTTGCCCAAAGTGAATACTCGAGTTCCGACTCGAAATTTCTCCCTCTCGGCCGTAGTCGCTGCTTCGCGTACCTCTCTCGACAATCACTCTCGGTTCCTTAGCTAAACGTCTATAGACGAAGGCGTAAGAGATCTTTCGGTTAAAACTTTATTATTTTCCAACTTATCGTTCTTTGTTTTTCATGGGTTTAACGAAATCAGTGTAATGTTGTTATGGGTATTCTCTGTTGTTAATGAATATTGTTTTTTGAAGATTATATTTGCACTTTAGACCTACCCAACTGTCCAACAAGTGTTTTTAGGTTACTCTTGTTGTCTTGTCTGCAACTTCAACGTTCGTGACGGAGAAGTAAGACGACTCGGCTAACGCATTTGAATTTATATGCTACGGGTTAGTCCACAAGACCTTCATCCCCTCGCATTTAATTTCCTCGTCTTGCATTTACTTTGGTTCTTGGATTCACCGTGATGCATTTATGACCAAAAGTGATTCTTAATTTGTTATGCATTTAATGGGCAAGTTCCTCTTGTGATGCATTTATGACCAAAAGTGATTCTTAATTTGTTATGCATTTAATGGGCAAGTTCCCCAGTAAAGTGATTCTTTGAGACAATATTTGCATTTGGAGTTGGCTTATTTTATATGCAAGTTTCAATTTTTTCGGATTATGTATGATCAATGATTTTCGTCTATAATATATAGGAATTCTACTATGGATCACGGTTGGATAGATGCTTTACGAACGAGTGTTGAATATCAGAATGGGGTTAGGGAATTTATAGAATTTGCTACACAAAATGCCCATGATGATGGGGGGAAGTATTATTGCCCTTGTGTAAAATGTTTGAATGAGTGTCGACTATGTTCTGAAGTTATACGCACACATTTAATTTGTCACGGATTTTGTAAGACTTATACGGTATGGGTATGGCATGGTGAACAAGTGCCATCAAGTGGGAAAAACATGGGAAGTGGCCTTTGATGATAATGACACGGATATGGATGATCGCATAGAGGACATTATCCGTGATGTAGGAGAAGAGGCTTTTGAGCGATCACATGCATATGGTAATATGTGCGGTGATGCGGAGACACAAGCTATACCGTGGGTGTAAAAATACCAATTGTTGAACGTTGTATTGAAATTGGTAAGCTTGAAGGCACGTCATGGATGGAGCGACAAGAGTTTTTCGAATTGCTTGAGGCTTTGAAGGACATGCTTCGAATGATAACGTGTTGCCGCATCGCTACTATGATGCTAAGAAGATACTTTGTCCATTGGGGATGGAGTACAAAAAGATCCATGCATGCCCGAATGATTGCGTATTGTATAGAAAAGAGTTTGAAGAGAAGCGAGTTGTCCGATATGTGAAACCCCATGGTACAAGTCAGATAAGGGGCCTGCAAAAGTGTTGTGGTATCTTCCAATCATACCAAGGTTCAAGCGGTTGTTTGCGAATGAAAATGATGCAAAAAATCGAGGTGGCATGCGAGATGAGAGGATTTCGGATGGACAAACTTCGACATCCGGCCGATTCTTCTCAATGGAAGAAGATCGATCAATTATTTCGAACTTCGGCGAAGAACCTAGGAACCTCGGGCTTGCCCTTAGCACGGATGGCATGAATCCCTATGGAAGCCTTAGCAGCATACATAGCTCATGGCACTGTAGTCCTGATTGTTTACAACTTATCTCCTATGTTATGCATGAAACGAAAGTACATCATCTTCGTCTATGTTGATTTCGGGACCAAAACAACCCGAAATGACATAGATGTTTACTGGAGCCCTTGATCGAAGACTTGAAGGAATTGTGGGAAGAAGGTGTCGATGTTTTTGACTCTTTCAAGAAGGAGGTCTTTAAAATGAGAGCCATGATATTTTGTACTATAAACGACTTCCCAAAGATATGGGAACTTGTCAGGTATAGTGTAAAGGCCATAAAGCATGTCCGGTTTGTGAAGAAGGCACATGCTACCATCAACTTCAACATGGAAGAAAGACGGTGTATCTTGGACATAGGAGATTTCTTAGACGGGGCCACCCATATCGTCGATTAAAGAAGGCCTTTTTTGGTGGCCAAGAGTATGAAGAAGCTCGGGTGGCATTGACTGGGGAGCAAGTGTATGAAAAGGTTAAAAATATCGTGTCATCTTCTGTAAGCTCCGGAAAGAGTAGAAAAGAAAAAAATATATGGAAGAAGAGATTTGTATTCTTTGATCTTCCCTATTGGCGCAATCTTGATGTGAGACACCGTATTGATGTCATGCATGTGGAGAAGAACGTATGTGATAGTATTGTGGGCACGCTTCTCAACATACAAGGTAGTTCGAAGGATGGTGTGAAGGCAAGATTGGATTTGCAAGCAATGGGAATACGCGAAGACTTGCATCCAAGGCCATATGGGAAGAGAACTTATTGTCCCCCGGCTTCTCATACTTTGTCTAAGGATGAGAAACGAAGCTTTTGTGAGTGTTTACATGGCACAAAGAAGCATCAATTGTTCAGAAATATGTTTTTGAAGAGGCCATGGAATTTTGTCAAAATTATTTGGCCAAAGTAAGACATATTGGGCTTCCAAAACGTCAGCATGCTGAAGGGGGTAGACGTGGGGCTTCGGTAAAGAGTGTGGATCGTGATGAATTGTCACAAGTCCACTTATACATATTGAATAATGTTGATGAAGTTCAAGCCGCATATACGCACATAAAGAGGTCGTAAGGAAAGAAAACCATCGAATGACCGAACAAAGGTTGATTAGGGAGCATAATGTAACTTTTGCAAAATGGATCAAACAAAAGGTCGAGGATCTCGAATGTGTTTCGACACAATGAAATGGTTAGTACGTGGTCTGAGGTTGAAGTCATAAGTTGGAATTCGTATGTGATCAATGGTTATACATTTTACACGAAGTCCCTAGATGATAGGAGCACACCGAGAACGGTGGTGTTATGTTAGAGGCCGAATCTATGCACTTCTCCGAGTTCGAAAGACAAGAGGCCTAAATTGGCGAATCATGCCATATTATGGGGTTATTGAAGAGATTTGGGAGGTGGACTATGTCAAAATTAGATTTCCCATCTTCAAATGCAAGTGGGTTAATGTCAATAATGGTGTTCATATCGATCGGCTAGGATTCACTTTAGTCGATGTCAATAGTAGAAGTTTTGGAGATGAACCTTTTATTATGGCAGATCATGCAAAACAAGTGTTCTATATCACCGATCAAGAAAATAAAATGTGGTCTCGTAGCTCTCCAAGGAAAGAGGGTCATTGATATTGATGAGGAAAGTCATTCAAATTATGGTCTTCTGATAGTACTACTTTTTCAAGGGGTCTAGGACATGAACGAAGAAGATGAAGCGGATAATGAACCCGGCATAAGAAATGATCATCAAGAAGGGATATGGGAGGATATCACTTTATAAAAGAGTCAATTCATAAGGTAATATTCATATGCAGAATTCTTAGAAAACTTTAAGGTTTTAACTATATATATTATATATTCCTTCTATGTTACGTTCTTAATTAAACAATATAATGTCACGCTGACTATGAATTTGTTCTTGTTTTGTTTTTGTGGCGTGGATCCGATTCAAAGGGGCATGTTATAAAAGAGGATGCATGTTACGTTGTTGGGTGGGAATCGGATGAAGGCATGGTGAATAATATATTGGACTACATGTATGTTGATTTACGTCTTTGTATTGTAACTCATTGTGATTGTAATTAGTTATATATCTTAGCTTATTGTATAAATTACTTTAGTTGTTGTAGACTTAAGGCCACATAACTCATGGTGGATAATTATTTGTATTCCTTTTCCCAATTCAATTTATTCATGTTCATAGCTTGTAGCTTAAATTAAGTATATCGACTTTTATGTGCTGTTTTGGATGGTGAATTTTTGTGTATTATATATGATCAGGAAGAACAGAACAGGAAAAAAATTCGGGAAAATTTAGAGCGTAAATAAATAAGACGGTCTTAAATGTTCAATTGTTAAGACCGGATGTATATCTATGACCGCTCTTAAAGGTATTAAGCCGGTCTTAAAAGCTGGTCTTTTAAAACCGAGTCCATTTATAAGTGCGGTCTAAAAGTTCAATTTTTAAGACCGGATGTATATAACATCCAGGTCTTGAAAGTCGGTCTTTTTAAGGCCAAGGATCCGAGTCTAGAATATTACTATTTTTAGGAACGGGTTTATTTTTGTCCGGTCTTAATATTCGGATCTTTTAAGAGCGGTCTAGTTTTTGTCCGGTCTTAAATTTTGAGTTTTAGGACCGAACAAAAAATATTTCAGATCTATTTAGTACGAATTTTAAGACCGAAGGTTTAAAATGTCCGGTCTTAAAGAAAATCTTTAAGACAGGTTCTATGTCCGGTCTTAATAGGGAGACTTTTAATACCGCCAGAACAAGACTCGTCAGCGGGTCCGCTCCTAATATACCTCTTTCGTCGGTCTTAATATCCTTTTTCCACTAGTATAAGAAAGGCTTAAATTTTTGGCCCAAGCCAAGAGGGAAAAAAAGAATATGGCCAAACACATTTTAACTAAGTGGTTGGATTTTAACATGATGGCAGATTGGTAAATATTAGGCTAGTTGGAGGTCAATTTTCCCTTCATTAAATCAGCTGAATTGGACCCTTTAATTGACATTAAACTAATTCATCTTCCCACATTTCGCCAGCACGCAGAAAAAGGGAAAAGAGGAAGAGTGGGAAATTTATAGGAGAGAAGGAGATGGAAGAACTCAAGAATCTAATAGGTAAATCTCATGTAATCTCTTCCATCTCTTCTAAGCTCCATTTTGCAACTCTTCTTGACCCAAAAATCTGTCTTCTTATGGTGTTCATGAAGGGGAGGTCAAAATTTTGGTAAACAAAGAAGAAGAAATTACAAGAACCTCAAAGGTCAAGCTAAGGTTAGTGATTCTTGAACCTCCTTAGAATGGATTTGTGTTGGTGAATTGATTTGGGGTGGTATTTTCTTGTATTCTTGAAATGTTGGAAACCCTAAATGTATGAGGAGTTACTGCCCAAATTCTTAGATGGGGTTAGTGTATGATTAAGGGTTCAAACAACAAATTAGAAAATGATTATGGACTAGATTATGATGTTAAAATGAAAACTTGAGTATTTGTGTTTAAAATGTGATTTTCGTCCAGCTGAATATACATGAGGATCTGAGTTGATTTTGGCATTTTTGAAGGTGCTAAGGTGTTTAAAATGATATTTTGTATGGGGTTGAACTTGGATCATAATTTTGAAAATACAAATGGAAGTATGAAAAACGTTGGAGTGCTGTTTCTGGAAATTTCTGTGGAATCAGTCACCTTCTTCATGATATTTGACCTAGTAAATTGACTTTAAAAATTATGAAATTTTACAGGGAGACATTAGACATCTCAAGGATTAATTTTGTATATAATTCGTATTTTTATGAATTTTTTTCTAAGAGAAATAAATGTTTCAAAATAGCCCTGAACACTGGGAATTATTTCTGACAGCAGGGGTATTTTGGGCTATGGATGAATTTTAGACTTGGTCTGACCCAAATTAGTATTTTTTTTTGAAAATAGACATATTAAGGGTCATTTGGAATTTGGAATCAACCCAAAAGGAGTTTTCTAGATTTAATTATGAATTTTTGAAGTTGAGCCTCTATTTTAGAAAATTTCAGACTCAGGGACGAAAATTAAGAGTATATAGGCCCAAATTAAATTCCTTAATAAGAAAAGGAATTTAGTGAGTATGGACACATTAATTGGGCTTATTTTAATTTACCAAAGAAAATATTTATTGAGGTGGAATTAATTATATTTATATTTTACTATTTTAGGGATAATTGTGATATTTTGCACCGGGAAGGTTATTTTTATCTGTAGTCGACTGTCAGGTAGTAACATTAATCCTCATATACTCTGTGCGACTTGTGTATGTAAGTTTTACCATATATATTTCAAACATTTGATTATCATTTATTTCTGAGTGCTATGGAATTGGAACATGTTGTGTGCATAAAGGGCTTTATTGTGTGTGCTATTAGGACCACTGTTGTTGCATGCTATTTATACATGCATTATTTATAGTTTTTCTACACACTTTATTTATACATTTTATATGAGATTAATGGTTACGTTGGGATTCAAATTTTGAATCCCAGCCCCTTTTAAGCCATCTGACAGTTCATCTGGAGCAGAGCAAAGAGACAGAGGTAAGACTCTGGAGCAGGGCTAGTATTTTGGTGGATGTTGATGATTGGGAATTTATGTTGACTACTGGATGACTGTAGATTATTATTTTGGCCTGTCTAGGCACGATTATCAGGATGACTATATATTTTGTTTCCTTCGGGGAAGAATCTATCTCTCCGTATTTTTATCAGTATATTATTGTTCAAATCGATGCGTGCTCTGCTGCTTAAACTCTGATGTGCGACGTAAATTATCCTGGGGAAATTTATTTAGAATTGTATAAAAGTAAAGGATCACACTACTCGCTACCCGAAAGGGTGAGGCCGGAGGGTGCGTAAAAGTTTTGGTTGAGGAGCACTGGGTGGATGGAAGTTTTTTTTAGCAAAATTTCCACGAAAGTTAAAACATAGCAATTTTGCCCATCCGTTAATTTTGACCGTTAAGTTTAACTGATGTGCCACATGGCTTGCGACCTCATCAATCAAATAGAGTTAAGTATCATTTTTGCCCCGGAAGTTTTCGCTGAGGAGCAATTTTGCCCCGGGAGTTTACAAAACGTAGCAATTTTTCCTTCTGTCTCCTAATATGAAATTCGACTATTAAATGAGTTAAAGAATACACGTCATGCCTTGAAAAAGTCAAACTTGAAGTAAGAGAGGGAGATTGTTGAGACGTTGAGCTCAAAGCAGCCAGAATTTGTGAAACCAAAATGGTTAAAGGGACAAAAAGGTCTATCGCAAAACCTAGAGGAAGCATCACTTATGATCTAAGCAAATGAAACGCAAAACGAGAAATGAATTATCCCAAAAACTGGTTCAATAAGACAAATCAATAGTTATAGTATTTATCTTTGTATATATTGATCAAGGCTACCCACCCTGTCCCACAAGGTAAATCTATATTGCTCCTAAAAATTCCAGCAATTTTAAGGGAAGGTATAGATTTATACTGTTCACTTGGACACATATTTTGGTGGAGTCGAAGAGAAAAGCGTGGGAAAAAGTTGTTTCATTAATTAATTTCATTTATTTATAGTATAGATGTATATAGTTTATAATTTATGGCTTTATAATTAAATAATTAATAATTCAATTATTATACAAAAGAAGTTTGTGGTCTGTGACAACAAGAAGATATATGTAAGGATGAAGATGTGGGACGGCTAGAAGAATCGAGGAATCGTCTCTACCACGTGGTGAATAAGGATGAGACAATTCCTTTAGACCAATTGATCGCGAGCCCCTCAAACGGCGTCCCTTTGAATGACGAGCCTAGTTTTGTGCAAGTATAGGAGGAGTCCGGAGGGCCAAGTACATTTTTATTTAATTCTATGTTTTTTAATAATTACAAATTTTATAATTATTATTGAAACACATTTTAATGTGTCGTCTCTTATTTAGGCTCTTGCTCAGAGGAACACCAAGATTCGAGAGCGAAAGGATCGACCACACAGTCGGATCTAAGACTTTTGTTGTCACTTGCAGTGAGCTGGTATTTTTTACATTTAAATTATTTTTTTAGCTTTAAGTTATTAATTGTTTTATTTTAAATACAACTAAGTGGATATTTTTTAAATTATTTTAGGAGAGGAAGGCACAGGAGGAGAACTAACAGACAGACTATAGGGAGTTATACACATACACCCACAGACACTGGGATGGTACACCTACCTCTTAGAAAATAGAAGAAGCCATTGCAAGTGATATACATAAAAAAGATATAATTAATAATTTATGTAATTAATTTAAATTCATATAATTGTTTCATTAACGTCTTATAAAATACGTGCGACAATAGCGGATTTTACGAGCCAGGACAGGGTTGCACAAGTCCTGGACGAAGTCACGAGGATCTGTGGATCCCACCGGCCCCTTGAAAGTTGGTCTTGGCCAAGTTGACCACTCTGGACGCGTTAGGGGTATGGGGAAGGCACTAGGCCTAGCATGGTCTAGGTAGGAGCGCCACCTCTGACGTTGGAACCTTTGCAGCAGGAACCTCCAACGTGAGAAGGCCGATCGAGATGGCTCAGGCGATCTGGGTAGATGTTACTAGGAATGTTACCAGGAATGTGACCATGCAGCTTCAGGACCAGGTTAGAAGTTGGTATGCTCATAATAGGCATAGCTGGGATTTCATAACGAAGGCGTGTTTTTGCATGTTTTCTAGTGAGCAAGTTCCATCAGCCCCTGGGTCCATCTATTTTCATAATCAATCCGCCTCCTTATGTTGATGATGGTTGTGGTGGTATTACCTCTTGTCAGTGCGTTGATCCTGCCCTTACTGAGACAAGAACTAATGACTAGGCTCCAAATACTTAGATTTTGTTTTTGTTTTAGGACATACAAATCATGTTGTTTAAAATGTTTGATATACTTCATTTATGATATAAGCTGGCATTTTATAATATATAGTTAATGTTTTTCATACTTGTACTAATATATTATTATGTAACGTTAATTATATTATATAAAAAATATTATTGAAAATAGATAATAAGTCGAAACATATTTTTAAATTTATTATCTCTTCATTACCTTGAAATTTCTGAAATTAAATTTGAACATATTAAATAAACAATTTGAAGATTTTGTAGCGGTTTAACTTCTGTAACCGCTACAACAACGTAAACATTTGAAATTCAAAATATTTGATTCCGCTAATTTTGCAGCGGTTATGGTAGCAGTTTATAAACCACTACAAAGTGTACAATGGTGTATTTAAACAACCCAACTCAAGTCAGTAAGAGAACTAAACATTTTCTCTTCATCTAGCTTCTATCCTAACTTTGTTCTATACATATGGATAAGTCATGAATCAAGTTAGCGTGTAATTCTCCAGCATATTTGGCCGGATTGAACACTTTCTTGGATTTTCCATTCTCTCATGCTAGTTGTAATGGGAAGATCACGTGTTCGTGTTGTCGATGAAAGTCTAAGAAATGGCATATACGAGAAATTGCTAAGGAACATTTACTTGTGAAGCCTTTCCTGAAAGAATATACGTCCTGGGGAGTTCATGGTGAAATACATGGTATGAGATATGGGGATCATCTTCCTCAAACTTCACGAGTAGGAGTTCAAGGAGATCAAGATGATCCTATCAATGAAGCTGTTTGTGATGCGTTGGGCTTTCAATATGACAACTTCACAACAAAAGTTCAGGGTGCAGACCGTATTTTCTTTAGGAATGATGTAGCCCGTGATTTTTTTAGACTCATGGATGAGGTAAATCGTCCATTGTATCAACGTTGTCAAAAATACTCCAAATTGTCTTTTTGATCAAATTGTATCATATCAAGTGCTTGTGTAGGATCACTGATAAGGGAATGTCGATGTTGCTTGAATTACTACAAGATGCATTCCATGACGTGGACATTCCCAAAACCTTCTACAAGGCCAAGAAGATTATTGACAAATTAGGATTGACCTACGAAAAAATTGATGCATGCTCCAACAACTATATGCTTTATTGGGGGCATGATACTAGCAGGGAGACTTGTAATCGATGTCACACTTCAAGGTTCAGGACAGTTTGGAAGGGGAAAAAGTAGAATAAGAAACCAGACAAAGATTCTTAGGTACTTTCCTTTAAAACCTCACTTACAATTATTGTTCATGTCATCTAAGACAGTTGAGTATATGAGGTGGCATAAAGTTGACAAGAACGCAAATGGTAAATTAAGACATCCACGGGATGTTGCATCTTGAAAGGCATTCAACTCGAATTTCCATATTTCATGGTGGACCCTAGAAAGTTCGGCTTGCTTTGGCGACGGCAGCGTTTAATTCGTTTAGGAAAAGTTACAGTATTTGGCCTTTTGTATTGATTCCCTACAACTTCCCCCTGGATGTGCATGAAACAAAGCTCCTTCATTTTGTCTATGATAATTCCAAGAAAAAAGGCTCTGGAAAAGGACATCGATGTGTATCTCCAACCACTTATTGCAGAGTTGCTGGAATTGTGGAATGTCGACATCGAGTCATATGACGCGCACAAGAAGACACTGTTCAACTTGCATGCAGCCTTGATGTGGATGATAAGCAACTTTCCTAGAATGAGAACATTATCTAGGTGGAATGTGCATATGGGGATGGCGTGTCCATCATGCAATTTTGACTCTCACTTAGTACGCCTTCCCCACAATTGAAAGTGATGCTTTATGGCTCATTGGAGGTTTCTTGTTGCAATGTAATCATTTTAATGGGCAACCAGAAAAAAAGAGGACCTCCAAAGACACTATCCGGTGCATATATCTTAGAGCAGCTTCAGGATGTTGAATTTGAGGTTGGAAAAAATGACGATGTAGCAAAAGCGAGTAGGAAGACTTCTAGGACTTTTGCATCTGCACCTTAGCAATGGTGGAAGATAAGCATATTCTTCAATTTTCCGTATTGGAAAGATAATTTGCTTCAACACACTCTTGATGTCATGCAAATTGAAAAAATTGTGTGCAACAATGTGCTATATATCATGCTTAACGAACGAGGAAAGTCAAAAGACCATCTTCAAGCGAGGAAAGATTTATGGGCCTTGTGAGTTTGTCAAGACGCGTAGCTAGATGAGCATGAAAAATTTCAATAGGAAAAATTCAAGCTCACAAAACCAAATACAAAAATATTTCTTGCGACATTGAAGAAAATAAAAGTTCCTAATAGGTATTCAAGCAACATCTCACGGTATATTGACACGCAGCTCGAAAGGTTGTTGGACTAAAGAGTCAAGATTCACATGTTGTTATGCAATAGTTACTTCCGCTGGCAATCAAACATACGTTGCCTCCTGATGTGTCAATTGTTTTGGTAGAGCTATGTTCTTTCTTTCAGAAGTTGTGTTCCAAGGTTTTGATCATTGAGGAGCTCGATCAGCTGCAACAAAAAATCATTCTCACGATGTGTCATTTGGAGATATTCTTTCCTTTGTTCTTTTTCAAGATGATGGTTCACTTGACAGTATACCTTGTTTATGAAACAAAGCTAGCTAGCCCAATGCAATACCAATGGATGTATCCAATTAAGAGATACTCATTTTGCATATGTGCATTGTTGGTTGAATTCCCTTATGGCAAGTGAACCATTCGAACAAGTAATAAAGAGCGAGTAAAGTATCGTCCCACAGAGACCGTGCTACCGTAGATGATTTTAGTTTCTAACGCAAGTTGTGTATAAGTAAAATTGGTTTTGGTTATTTTGCTATTACTAATAATGAGAAATAAGGAAGTGATTGGGAATCAAAGGGAAATATCAATTTAACAATAGGCTGAGCGTAGATTTCATCCTAAGTCGTATTATTCCTAGTTTTCCTTACGACGCATTGCTATAGCAACTATGATATGCAGTGTCTACAATGCTACAACATAACCACCTTTTATAATGTTATCCATCTAACTTGTCTCTATCCTATATAGAAGCTTCGCAATCTTGTAAATACAAATCCTAGCCTTACTCTCGCATATTCCTATGGTGATTTCCAGTTCAATCTATCTAATTAGCTCTAGGCATTCTCGGTTACGAGCGGTAAATCCATTCCTAGCATCTACAGTTTAAGTCAAGGCATGCACGGGCTCATCCATCAAGCACTACTTAACAAAGGTCTAATCCTGACTCCCTTCCGGGCTGTCAAGGATCACTGGGATAACCCTTAGCATTCGCTAATCGCTTATGAATTAAAGCATTGTTACGACAAACTGGATTTATAAAATTAAGAACCAACAAATTGGGTTCATTCTACAACTTAGGAATTCATCCTCGCTCAGCCAAAGGAAATTTAGTTCATGACTGACAAGGGCACATAACACAGAGTATTGCAGAACAACCCATAACAAAATTACAAAACTAAAGATAATAAAGAAAACAAAGAGCTCGTCGAAAGGTTGATGGCATAGGAGGTATCTTGTCACGCGATGTCTCCACGTCTTCTATACTCCGTCTTACTCCAAGGAAGAACTCGGACTGGTTTGCTGTCCTCTTGGTCTGTTGTCTCTCTTGTTCCTTCTACATGAGCTTCAGTCAGATAGGAATTAGTCAGCTGCTTTCTCTCACGGCTTCCGACTCTCCTTTAGGCTTTGCCGCGCTTTCCTTTTATAGTTAGGTCTTCTCAGTTGCACATTCAGTCAGTTGGGCCTTCCAAATCTGTCGAGTCTAGGATCTTAGATTCGGTTGATTGATCTTTCTTTAATTATAGCAGGATTCTCTAAATCTTTCTTTTGATTCTCCGTATCTTCTGGATTTAGCTTTAGTTAATCATCATCTCCACGTGCACCTGGGTGACTGATAAGTTTGTATTTTATAATTAAATAAGTATAGATTCTGAGATATATTAGATTAAATTTATTAATATTTTATACTTATTTAATTATCTTTTATATACTTTTGTATTATTTAATTAAATATAGGATTTTCCAATTTTGTTGTGTAGGAGATATTATGTGATTTAAGAGAGGTAACAAATTAAATTGAAAAGGATATAATAATATAATATTATATTCTAATAAAAAAGGAATGAAGTAGATCACGTACAAGGAGCTTCATATCATTGAATCAAAAAGCAATTGATATTGGGAAAAGACAAGAAGCGCATGGGGCCCAACACGCACTAGGCAATCAATATATAATGGAGAAAACCTAAATGAGATATCATCAAAGACGCAAGAGCACAGAGAGAGAGACACACATTCGAACGCACAGGAGCAGCGATAGGAAGAGGAAAGAAAACAGAGGACACGCACGACTTTCTCAGTGGCGAGAATCGAGGAATCTTCGACACTCTTGCTTTCTTTCATCTCTCTCTATTCTTTGAGCCTAAATTCCTATCTTTATGTTATGGATTTTATTATAGCCATGTGTGGCTAATTTTCTTTACAACCTAGAGTAGCTATGAACTTATAGGTGGATTAAATTTGGTTTTCATTGTTTAGTTAAATTTGCTATTAATTTTGGTTACTTAATCTTGTTTAGATTTATCTATTTAGTGACTGGCTATCATTGAATATGAATTTGAGTATTAGGATTTACCTTGACGAAGGGAATTTTAATTAGGCTCTAAGATTAAGTAATATGGGATTAGATTACGATTTAATTTGTGGTTAGGATAGACATATACCTAATGGTCCCATATAATTGTTGAAGAGTGTGTTTGATTTTATTTTCCTCTTGAGTAATTATGTTAGACATAACAAATTATACTTAAGAGAGAGTTGTAAGTGGACCAACAGGCACTTATAACTATTTATACTCGAGATTAACAAAATTGATATTAAGTCTAATTAAATTAATGAAAACAAGGTTTATGAAGCTAATAAGGGATTGGTGACTCTGGGTTGCTCATTCTTATTATTGAAATTTGCTCTTTGTGAAAGTTATTGTTTCTATTTAAATTCTTTTTACTATTTTTGAAAACAATTATGATTTTCTCAACATAAACGAAAAAAGGAAGTTTAACACCTAATCCCTAGTATGACTGAGCCTCTGTGGGATGACCTTGATTTGCCACTTACTATTTTCATGACCCGTACACTTGCGGTGCTTAGTTAAATTTTGGTAGCATCAGTGACCTGTCTTAATTTCCTGAAAACTCACGAGGAAAGGTAAGAATAACTTAGCCCTTAAGTCTACATCATTTACGGTGCTATAGCATAGAGGTCGCATTGTATTGCTAGCGCGTGTATAGGCATACCTTATACTATAGCATTGTATCAACTTCCTTATGCGCTCTCACGGAAAACCACAAAGCGGTCTTTTCTTATGCACATGAGAAGGATAATGATATGAATGTGACTTTTTGTGAGTTCTATACTCTATTTCCCTATGTGCATGAATTCTCAATTATTCTATTACATTGTGAACAATAAGGTTCAGATTTAGCATTCAAAACAGTCAAAACACATAGGGAAAACATGTCATAAATATCACTCATCATGCATTTACTTTACTCTTTAAATTTGCTATTCGCACATTTAAGCATTTATGGACATTTTTTCTTCTTATAATTTTATAGGTTTCTTGGGAAATTGAAATCATACGTCAAGAATAAGGCATGGCCAGAAGGTTGTATGGCTAAAGGCTATCTAGGGGATGAGGTCCTTTATTTCTGTTCAATGTACTTTGATGACATTAAGACGCCTTTCAACCGACCGTCTCATATAGACGATTGTCCCGAACCCAAACCTGAGCCATCAACAAGAGAATTGTTAATCCCTCGTGTTGGTAAATGAGTTGGAGGAAGTGAGAAATTTAAACTTACAACAACTGAGAAGTTGTAAGCACGAGACATGTCTTGATTAATTTAACTAAATTTGAATCCTTCTTTCAAGAAGAATTGTACACTCATGTTATGCTAGATATTTCTTTACATTTTATATTTACATTTCATTATCGCCATTGCAGGGAATTCAAAAGTCATGTGAAGCGTCAACTTAGGATCTGTACACAGACATCCTCCAAAATTAACAGAAAGGTCCACAGCTAATTCCCAGGATGGTTTGTGCGAAGAATATTAAATGACCACAACCTACACTCACCAGATTTCAAAGCTCTCACACTTGGCCCTCTTGACCATGCTACTAGGTTTACGGCATATAACGTCAATGGTTTCAAGTTTTGCACGAGTTTCATGAGATCAAGGATTGCTAACCCAAAACTCAAGTATTTTTGGCACCTTTGGGACAAGGAGTTATTCGAGTAGTAGTTACGGCTATGGAAAGCTTCTTGATACCGTCGAAATAAATTACCAAGTCCATTTCCATGTGACACTTTTCAAGTGTTTGTGGGAAAATACAACAACTTCCCAGGAACTCATAACTTAGGTATTGTTGGTTTTGATTAGTTTTGATGATGTCTTACATAGATGCCATACTAAAGAGCAAAAAGGTTGCATACTACATTTATCTTCTACTTTAACTAATTCTTATATTTAATGTAGATGCAAAAGTTTTGTAATGGAGAATGTTGATTGAAGAAAGAAGTTCTTGCACAATATAATGAGAATATTATAATATCAAGGAAGCAATAAGTTATCAAATGATTTTGGGGGATAATCTAGAAGGTGAGAAGAAATTGGAGAAGGAAGAACTTGCATTGCAATGGAATATATTTATTCAAGTTCTTATATTGATGCTAGAAGTCTCCAAGATCATATGGAAGCTGGAATGAATCAATTCAGAGTTAAAACCAGCAAGAAATCAGTTCAGGATGAGCAAACTCGAGTTTCCTACTTCGCTACAATGGTTTGCTCCTCGGTATGAGCAAACTCGAGTCTCGTATCCTCAAACCTCAAGTTTGGAACTCAAAACTCGAGTTCATTACAAGAAAACTCGAGCCTGTAATGTCTTCAGCAACTCTGGCGTCTCTGGACAAGGCAAACTCGGGCCTATAAGTACAAACTCGAGTTTACAGCGGTCTTCAGCATATCAGCAACTATGTTTCAAGTTTCACTCGGGCGACGTTCGGTAATTTGATGATATCTCCTAAACCATAGATTGGATTGAGGTGAAACCAGTGGAATATGAAACTAGATTCCCAATGAGTCATTGTGATATAAAATTCAAGCCAAAAGGAGTTCATATGAAGGAACTATGAATTTATGAAGTTGACAGTGATATCCACGTCACACAGCTCACCAAGCTTCAATGTTTTGAGTGTATCTCAAAAACGGCATATCCAATGGAGCTGAAATTGGTGGCATTGGAACTTAGAATCAAAGGGATTTCCATCGATAGTTGAACCAACCAAAATGAAGTTCGGACCAGGGAGATATGGCCCTCGAAAGTGGACTGTATTTTCAGGATGTTGGAAGTTTGCTATCAAGTGAACCAAACTCGAGCCTATTAGTTGGCAGACTCGAGTTCGCGGGTTACAGAGAGCTACCAGGTCGCGAAAATCATCCAAACTCGAGCCTATTAGTTGGCAAACTCGAGTTCGTGGGTTACAGAGAGCTACCAGGTCACAAAAATCATCCAAACTCGAGCCTATAAGTGACAACATCGAGTTTAGACAAGTCAGAGAGCAAAATATGGTTTTGGAGAGAACCAAACTCGAGCCTACTTATGCAAACTCAAGTTCACGTCCCTGATGCAGAAAATCATCATTCCGAAAGTCTCATTTCTCAATCACATGATTACCCAAATGACTTATACTTCTTCTTAACATTATTTATATCATTTGTGTACATGTTTCAGATTATTAAAGCTTGATGAACATCAATCTTGACGAAATCAAGATCTATCAAAAGTGTGAAGATGAACTTTGCTGCACATTTTCGAAAATGGGAAAGATGACAGATTTCAATGAGGAACTTGAACAAATGCTCGTCTTTGATGTTCTCCAATACATTTAAACATTCAGACGATGAAATAGAAGCCTCAACGGATTCAACATTCAAAGTTTCTATTATGACAAATTTGAATTTGCTTTAAAGTCAAATAAAGTAAATGGATGACAGCCTGGAAAATTACCCAACCATTCTTCAAGGCAGACAACAAGGTTCTTGCCAATTAAAGCACCTGATTATCTGGGAGACATTCTTGAAGAAACAACATTCAAATATTTAAATTTGAATTGTTCCCAAAAGCTATATCCAACAGCTAGAATTTCAAATGGAATCAAATTTGAATGGATATGCAACGGTTACTGTTCATAACGGTCAACAGACAAAAGCTTCAAATGAATTGAATTCAATTGTCTATAAATAGAAGACAGATTGAAGACAGAAAACACAGAGAATAAGCTTACATCTTCAACATGCTATTACTCTGATCTTTATATCATTGACTCTTTGTTTTTCAATGTCTATATATCATAGAGAGTGAAATGTTTTGTAATGTACTTCAGTGTTTATCCATTCACTTCTGAGAGAGAGAAGATTCATTTGAAAACATCCTATCATTCTATCTGAGAGTTACTGAAGATTGGGTGATCTTGAGAGGGAAACACATTGTGTTGATTACAGCTTGTAAGGGGAGTGAATCCTAGTGGGAGGATTACTTCGAGTGTAGAGTGTGTAATCAAACGAGTGTATTGATTACAATTTGTAAGGGGGAGTAAGTCCTGGTGAGAGGATTACTTCAAGTACAGAACGTGTAATCAAGTTGAAAGAAGATAGTGGATTGAAAATCTCAAGTGGAGCTTGAGGACTGGACGTAGGTCAAGGATTGGGCCGAACCAGTATAAATCACGTTTGCATATTCTCTTCCCTTATCTCTTACATTCCAAAGATATATGTTTGAATGATTGTTTATCACTTTATAACTTATTACTATCATTCAAACTACTTTCAATAAGTTGCAGAAAGTTTCTTAAAGTTCTAAGTTTTTAATCAAACACCCAATTCACCCCCCTCTTGGGTGATAGCCAAGTCTTTCAGGTATCACATCAGTAAATTTCTCCTAACCAATTCACACCAGTCAGGTCGAAGATGATGAGCCATATATTCTTTCCTGAGAGGCACACCAGGTTTGTTATGTCGAGGACAAGAGGCACAGAGTTTGGAATATGGTGGTTCACTTAAAGCTTCAGACCTTTATGACATGGGCGATGGTGATAACATCGCCTATGAGAATGAGTCATTCAAGCACCGCAAATTTCAAAGACTTCCTCCTAGAAGGCGATGAGAGTTTACCTATCATTTCGATCGGTTTTTAAGTTACGCTTTATTTAATCAATTAATTTAAGTTTCATTTGAGTTCAAATGTATTAAACTCAACTCTAACATTTTCTCCCCATATTTTTTGTAGTGATGGCGACAAAGGTTGATTTAAAAATTGCATATCCGATTATAATCCGTCTCGTGTTTTTTTTTTAAACATTGTATTTGTTGTAGCGGTCTCAAAACCGCTACAAAATAAAATAAACCGCTACAAACACCGTTATATTAATTGCTATAAATAACAACCGCTACAAAACCATCATATCAATTGCTACAAGTTTGACGCAGATATCCCTATAAGTACCACCACAACACCTCATTTTTCACACTTCTTCACTTTTTCCTCCCCAACTTCACTCCCATTTTTTTTTTGTCAATATTTTTATGGAAAGGGTAAGTGTTGAACAAGCTTATCAAATATGGTAAACATTTTTTTCTATATGTTTAATTTTAAATTTCATATTTTCTTACTATTATTTGATACCAACTGTTTTTTATTTATTTTGAGAACGACATTCATTCAACATTCTTGCGTAATCAAATATCATATAGTCGACAACATAATAAATTTATATTATCTACACTTGTTAGTTCTCAATATGTGTTTTGATGATGATTAACTTTAGAAAGAATATTTGATACATGGCTTAAATCCAAATGGCTTAATTCAGTCGAATATTTGAAGTTTATCAGTAAAATTTTCTTGTCAGTTGGCTCGAGCCAACACTTTGTGACTCGAGTCAATTCATTGTTGTTTATTGTAAAATTTCCATTTTGACTCGAGCCAACAAAAACGCTGCCTCGAGTCTAGGCCTTGACTCGAGCCAGCTTATTCTCTGACTCGAGCCAAGTTCTTGAAAATTTGGAAAATGTCGCTTGATATCTCTCAACTGACTCGAGCCATTGATTTTAACTCTGGCCAAGAATATTGACCGTTACTTTTGAAAATGACACTTGACTCGAGCCAACACTTAGTGACTCAAGCCAAGATCTTGCTTCTGAACTTCCAAACGTCTTTTCTTCGTATTTGACTCGAGCCTATTTTGGCTGCCTCGAGTCTAGAGGTTGACTCGAGCCAGGGTAATATTTTCTTAAATGTGACAATTGCTTAAATGATTCATCGACCTGACTCGAGCCATACATTTGGCTGACTCGAGTCTAAGGCTTGACTCGAGCCAAGCTCTAGTCTGCCTCAAGTCAGATGATAATTTCAAATGTTCCTTGTGTGTTGATCGATGACTTGACTCGAGCCAGTGATACGCTTGACTCGAGCCAATACTGCTCTGTTTTTAAAATCAATCTACAACTTTCTAAAATCTTCTAAGAATGCTTTGGATTCTTTATATAATCTATTATTACTGTTCTTAACTTCATTTAACCAGTTTGTTAATGAGTTATAGATGATCAAATTGCGATTTAGTTCTGTGTTTCAAATAAAGCAATCCAACATGTCATAACACATTTAATGCACTTACCTGTTCGAGACACTCTTCCAACGGACTTACCTTTGAGCAACAAAAAGTCAGGATTATCGCATTCTTTTTGCTGAACTTCCAACAGTCACAATTGAAGGAATAAAAGAATGAAATAATATTGGAACACATTGATGATTCTGCTTCTTCACTCTCTAACGGCTATATACGAGAATCACAACGGATATTTGATCAAGCTTCTCAATGGTCATAAATTCCATCATCTATAAATACTAGAAGCATTGAATTCTCCACCTACGAAACACTTGTGCATAGGGGTGGAAATAGGCGAGCCAGGCCGGGCCTCGGCCTTACAGATTTGGCACATTAAGGAAGAAAGGGCTGAGGCACGGCTCGTGGCTTATAACGGCCTATTTTGGGCACGAGGCACGGCTTTGTGGCTGTAAGGCCTATTTTTTTAAAAAAAAATCTTGGTTTTAGGGCTGTTAAGACAAATGTTCTAACCATAATCAAGTCAAATTACATGATCAAAAGTAACATCCATTGAGCATTCATGAGATGCAACAAAATTAATGAAATATATTATAACATAGTAAATGTTTTGAATATAAACTAATCAAATATGGATATTTGAATATAAACTAATCAAATATGTTATTACATTTCCAAAACCTCCCAAATTTGACCTTCTTATAATTAAATAGGGCATCAAAGGCCAAACAAAGTTCTTTTCAAGCAAGCAAGCTCGAATATCTTGAGATAAATAAAATCTACACAAGAAAGCGAGGCACTGGGAGAAATTAACATTCCTTGTAACAGATCAAATGAGATATACATGCCAAAGTATAAGATTGAGAAACTCTTCACCAGTGTTAATATGTTGTAAGAACTTGTCCTTAAATTCACGACAAAGTTCCAAGGCTATGGCATGTGTGCCCTGCTACGGTGGTAACCATTTTCTCACCAAGCCTCGCAATTCGTCTTGAATTACGCTAGGATGCCCCAATTTTAACATTCAACTCAATCAGTCAAACAAATTTTAACATTCAACTCAAGCATAAAGGCATATAATTACATTTATGTTTATATGCGCCCAAATTATCATGCGGTTATATGTTCCACACCTCTAACCTTGACCATCAAACCACGTCATCTATAATGATGCAATTATTCTACCATTTATACGGCCAGAGATCATCATCCCCACAAGCAGACCATACAAGTGGTGCTTTCCTTAACTAATTTTGCCATCGAACGAAGAATAACCCGGCAACATAAAGAGACCCATGAGGGATCGTTATCCGAAGAACAACAAAAGAAGGAGAAAAAGAGGCACGGCGGCGACCACTCCCAAGGTCACTCAGCAGATCAACCAAAAAAACAAACCATACCTCTGCCATTGTAATTTAATTTTAGGAAAGCAAAATCGAAGAAACAAGACAAATTAGGGCGGAGTTGAAGAAACTAAACGAGGCAAACACATACCGCGTGATTGGTAGTGGCGAGATATCTGACGGCCGACGGTGAGATCGGCGACTCGGCGAGGCACGAGAGGTGCGGCGGTAGATGGTGAGACGATCGAGAGTCGAGTGACCGGGAAATGCAAAATGATTTAGGGTTGGGGATTGTTTTTGATTTGAGGTCGATTTGATACGGAGTGAAGTGCGGGGAGGACCTAATTAACATACGTAAAAGAAAAGATATTTACTATTTTGCCCTTTCTTTAACGAGGCCGGCTTGATGGGCTTTACAGGCTATTGTAAGGCTAGGCACGAGTCTGTTTAGATAAACGAGCCTAAAAAAGGCATTGGCTTGGCTGCTGCTTTGTGAGCCGAGGCGGGAGAAAGCACGAGCCATTGAGCCCACAGTGAGCCACGGCACAATTTCCACCTAGCTTGTGCATTCAAATCGAACTTATTGAATTTGTTGTTTCATATGTTTCATTAATATCTTCGGATATTCATTGTATTGTTCTTGATGTTCATTTATTATCCACTCGAGGAGTTATTTAAAACACTTATTCCATTTCATTTTTGGTTTAAATCTTAAGGTTGAGGAACCTTAAGTGTGGGTGTACGATTACAACTTGTAAGGGGAGTGAGTCCTTGTGAGTTAGGATCATCTCGAGTACAGAGTGTGTAACTATAACCATTTGTGATTAGTGAAATACCTAAAGAATTTGGGGACTCGACGTAGGTCGAAGTGTTAGACCGAACCAGTATAAATTGCCTGTGTCAATTTCCCTTCTACGTTGCCATAATACTAAAGTTAAGTCTATGTGTTCTACGCAGCTTTTGAGATCACCTATTCACCCCCTCTAGGTGATGTTCCTACCTTTCAACACTTTCTCAGTATAATACATATATAATATCCTTAATCAAATATCATCTAACATTATTTTTCTAAAATTAACAATATTTATCGTATAAATTATCGATAAAATTAAAAGTTAAAGTAATAAAAAAGAACTACAATTACTAGTTTCTTTTTTAAAAACTATTTATAGCAGTTATATAACCTCTACAAAATGTACAAAAATTTTGGCTCATTTTTAAAATTTAGAAATTAGCGGCACAAAATTTTAATTCAAAGTTTTTGGCGCCATAAAAAAATTTAATCCATTATTGTAGCGGTTACTAAATCGCAACAAATTCTGCCACCAATTTTTAAAAATATTTTGTCACCACTCATACTTTTCCCATCTATTTTTAAACTTTTGTCGACATTGTTAGTAGCGGATTTACTTCGCAGATTACAAATTTTGCAATTTCAACTTGTTGCGGTTGTTTAAGCTTGCTATAACTGACTCATGTTACTATAATTGAACCTCTAGTCGACATGTATCCAAAGTCTAAGAAGGAATCAAAGACTTATAATTTGGAATTTACATTTTAGTAGAGACTTTGACTGAGAGTTCAATGCAAGTTACTGGAATCATAGCTTTGATAAACAAGCCAGTTAAGATTAAACAAGCTAGTTAAGATTGGATGTAACTTGGGTTAGATGAGCTCAAATACTAATATGATTTAGAACTTCAAATTACCTCCATAATATCACAAGACATAGTGAGGTAACTTGAGTGTGATAACAATCTAAATCGAGTTGGGGTGCGATAATTGAATATTTTATACACTTCTTTTTATCTCTTGATTAATAATTTAGGACTCTTTAGTTAATAAATAATGGCTTTTATACTTATATGGGCTTTGGGCCTTTGATTAGATTTTAGCCATTTTTAATGATAAATTTCAGTTTTACATTGCTTCACTATTTTCACCATAACTCTTGAACCATCATCGGATTTTCCTCATTCTTGTCTCATTTTCAGATGATTTAGAGAGCTACAATTGTTTTGAAGACTTTAAGGGAAACTTCGGACAAGAAGGCGGTCAATTTTGGAGCCGGAGACAGATATAATTTTTGGATATTTATTGGGCCCAAATTTTGTATTAAAAACCATTTGTTATTTATTTCGTTTTGGGCCATTGTGTAGCCCTAGCCCATTTCCATTTTAGGTTAACTTTAAGTTAGGCGAAACCACAAACAACTTATGTCATTACGTTTTCTCATATTTTCGGATTAAACACAAAAGTTTCATTTTCTCTGCAATGTTCTTCGTGTTCTTTGTATTTTCTTCATTTTTTCCGGCCATGCTTGGCTAAACTTCGTGATTAGCCCACGGATTGAGGATTCCACTATCAAGAGGACTCGTTCTTAAGGGTAACAAATTCATTTCTATTTTGTAATTTCGGATTCGATTTACTTTGGATTGGGTGTTAGATTTAACGCCCGATTGAGAAATTCTAAGGATTCAGTTCGAACTAGGTTTAAGTGTTTCTTTGTGCGATCGCACAGTGACATGCCATTGTTCGAATAAACGCTAGGCGATCGTCTAGTTGAGGTATTTTCTGGACGAACGCAGAGATTTCGGTTCGTCCAGATTCAATCGCGAGTTCGTTTCAAAATTTGTTTTCGTCCGAGGAAGGAAAGTGGTGGAATTTGAAATCTGGGTTAATCTCCTTTTTATCTGTTTAATCTTTGTTTTATCTGTTTATGTTGAGTTCTATTTTATTCTTCACTGCATTGAAAAACTCCTCCCATATTGCTTCTTGTTTTGTTTATTTATTCTTGATTTAAGCCCACTGCAAATTCGTTGGGAAAATGATCCGAGGTTTCCATTATAATGCAAAATTATATTGATCCTGGTTATTTTGGAAGATCACGGAAAATCTATTTCATAATATGGCGTTGTTGCCGGGAATTTACATCGGTTTGATTAATAACAATAGTATAAATAGATAGACGTTAAAGCGGTTTTCGTGGTTGGGTGGTCGGACAGATATTTTTCGATCCAGATCACTCAACCAGTCTTATTCACATGGAATTGGGCATTCGAGCAAGACTCACTTCCAAATAGGAAGTGTGGTCTAACCTATTTTCCCCAAATTCTAACATTTAGACCACTTTTTCACTTGTTTTTAGTTTCGGTTTGTGATTTCTACTAAACGGTTTTCGGAGTATCTCGAATGAGCTGAAATTTTGTGAGTTTATAGAAAATGACCTAAATATCAAGACACAAAGGGCTTGTGCTGTGGTCTTGATATTTAAGCAAATTCCATCGTTTAGACCACTTTTTCAATTTTTTAAGTTTTTATTCCATTTTGGGTTCCCAATAGTGTAAGTTTCCTGTCCAAGTCCCATAAATTTTAAAAATCATTTGATAGTGTTTTGGACTTGTTTTGGTCAATTTCTAACATAGTTTTTGCTTTTTGTTTTTGTGTTATTTTAGTGTTTTCTACTTTTTACCACTTGTTTTTGTTGTTTTTACCACTTTGTGGCATTTTCATAATTAAGTATCTGCAAACTCTCTTCCTTGTGTTTATGCTGCATGAGTACCGAGAGTACTACTAATCCAGAAGACTTGTTGCCATTTGATCCTGAAATAGAAAGAACAATTCTTACTGCTAGAAGAGTTGTTAGACTAAGTCATAGGATTAATACTGACTGGACACTGAACTGGAGTCTGATTGTGATCATTCTGATTGTGTCCATTCTATTGATCTTTCTGATTGTGTTTCTAATAGTACTTCTGATAGTCTTGAGAAATTTTGCTAACTCTGAAATTATTGCGAACAAGCGAGCATCCTACTTTGAAAGAATTAGCTACCCACGATTTGGGAAATCCAAATTTGTGTATCAATATCCTGAACTTGCTGCTAACTTTGAACTGAAATATGGTCTTATCCATTTGTTGCCCAAGTTTCATGGTCTTGCAGGTGAATGTCCTCACAAGCATCTAAAGGAGTTCCATGTGGTGTATAGCACGATGAAACCTCAAGCAATTGATGAGGACCACATTAAGCTGAGAGCTTTTCCATTTTACTTAGATAGTGTGGCCAAGGATTGGCTATACTATTTGCAACCATCATCTGTTGGGAGCTAGGCTGATATGCAGAAGTTATTTACGGAGAGGTTCTTCCCTACCTCAAGAGCTACTGCTATTCGAAAAGAGATTAGTAGCATAAAACAAATCAATGGGGAGAACATGTATGAGTATTGGGAGAGGTTCAAGCGATTGTGTGCCAGCTATCCACACCACCAAATTACTGAGCAATTACTAATTACATACTTCTATGAGGGTCTATTGCTAATAGACAGAAGTTTGGTGGATGCATCAAGTGGTGGGGCCTTAGACCTCAAGACACTGAAGCTTCCGAGATTTGATAGCCATTATAGCTTCTAATTCTCGGTAGTTTGGAACTAGAGCGAATACTCCTGTTGTTTACAGATTCAAGCATCTCCGAGTCAGTATGATTCTTAGAGATTGGAGAATAGACTTGATGACCTGATCTCTCTCGTCGGGCGGTTGGCGGTGACACAGACAGTGCTGATCTCCCCTCCTCAGATTGGATACTCATGTGGGTTCTGTTCTAACCCTTATCATTCTACTGATTCTTGTCCTACCTTGCATGATCCTACTTATCAAGACCAGTCAGTAGCTGCAATGGGTATTTTTCCAGGAAAGCCACAATACCAGCAGAATAGTGCATTTTCTAATATTTACAATCCGGGATGGAGAAATCACCCCAACTTCCGTTGGAACCAGAATCAAAACCGAGTAACCAATATCAGAGAATTCTAGGAATTACCAACAGAGACAGTACAAACCCCAGAATTTCCAACAGCAATTTGCACCTCCTTTGCCAACACCACCTCTTCAACCAGCCATATGAGCACCTCTACAGGCGACACAACAACAAGCTAGTGGTAGTGGTTCCTCATTGGAGGATATCATGAAGCAATTTGTCACAAATAATATGTAGTTCCAACGACAAACGGACACTACCATTCGAGTATGCAAACTCGATTGACCAATTAGCAACATCATTGAACCGGCTTCAACCTCGGGATCCAACACTCTTCCTTCACAAACATTTCCCAATCCTAAGGGGAATGTGAGTGATATCTCCCTATGGTCTGGCAAGGAATTAGAGGAGCCTAAACAAGTTGCAGATGTGAATGAATCCACATCGAAAAAAGTCGAATGTTAAGAAGAAGAATTACTCCAAAAACAAAGAGCGGTGAAGCATAGTGAAGAGGAACTCGACATTCTCATTCCTCTTCCTTTCTCCTTCTAGAGACCTTCTGGAAGGTCGAGATCAAAATTCCTCTATTGGATGCCATCAAGCAAATTTCAAAATATGCAAAGTTTCTCAAGGAGTTGTGTACCAACAAGAGAGGATTGAGGGGGACTGAAAGAGTAAGCTTGAATCAGAATGTGTTAGCACTTCTACAACCCATGCCTCAGAAATGCAAGGATCCATGAATGTGTTCTATCCCTTGTATTATTGGTAATTATAGATTTGATGATTGCATGTTAGATCTAGGTGCTTCAATTAATATCATGCTGCCTTTATCTATAAATCTATTGGTCTTGGTCCCTTGCGTCCTACGGTGTTGTCCGGTTAGCTAATCGAGTAATGCTCACCCTTTTGGTTTGGTTGAAGATGTATTGGTCAAAGTTAATGAATTGATATTCCCTGCTGATTTTTATGTCTTAGATATGGAGGCTGAGTCTTCTAGTTGTAGGTCACCTATCATTCTAGGGAGACCTTTCATGAAAACTGCTAAGACTAAAATAGATGTCTATTCAGTAATCTTTCCATGGTGTTTGGTGATATTTACTGTGAATTTCAATATCTTTGATGCCATGAAACATCCTAGGGAAGTGCTTTTTGTTTTTGCATTGATGTGATTGATGATGCTGTGGATGATGTTCTTGCTGATTGGTGTGCTGATTACCCTGATTTTGCATCTGAGAGTGAATCTTCCATTTGTGAATGCGCTAATAGTGAATGGTGTTTTGTTTGCACTGATTTGGTTAATGTTGCATTATTTGGTAATTTTGATTTGCTTAGTGACTCTGCATTACTTGTGGATTATGATATTGATTCTGAATTTGAGCTTCATCCTGATCCTGATGTGCATCCTGATTCTAATTTTGATAAGCTGAATTTTGATGTTAACATTGAGCTGTATAGCCACAGTTCTTCTTCTGCTTCTTCGAATGTGGTTTGGTATTTCCGGTGTGATGACATCGAGTTGTTGCAACAACCACCCAAGCCTCTCCTCTCCTTGAGCATAGAGTATGTATTAAGACATATTTTTATGCGAATTATGATATTATCGTGCAAAACATTATTTTCTTTTTGGTAAAAATCAGGTCCTCAACCCTTTCTCATTTCTATAGTAGTATAATCCTTGGGTAAGCAACACCCATACAATCACTGTACAAATGCCTAATCACTGACCACAGAGGATTCTGAAAAATAGCCCTAGATTCCTCTTGCACTAAACTCAAGCTTGCAAGAGCATTAGCACAAGCATTACCTTCCCTATACACATGTACAAATAGAACATTGGAAAACATCTTAAACAATCTATATCTGATTCAAGTAACGTAAGACCATGACTCCTTCCATCTGCATATCTTTTAAAAGATATATCACAACAGTAGAATCGCTTTCAACAATAATACTATCAAAACTATATTGAAGAGCTAATTCCATACCGGACAACACAGCCCATAGTTTAGCTTTTATAGCGAGAACAAGTCTCACCCATGCTTCCTCGGATCAGTCTGCCACACCCAGCTAGTCTCCTCTTGCCCTTAGATGCATTGTCCACGTTAATCTTCACCCAACCATCCGGAGGAGCAATCCATTTGATATTTACCTCCCTTGTTGCACCAGTGACTCTCCCAAATTCCAGTCTTGCTCTCTTAATTTCATAGTCCTCGGTCTCATCTTCCTCATAACTCTTCTCCCATTTCCACTAGCAAACTCTAGAATTTACATTATATAAGAGAGATTCCCGATCGACTTAGCTTAATTCTCCGTCCTTCCGGCTTCATCCAGTGCTCATCTCGAGGTTTCATCGAGTCCTCTCCAGAGAAATCACCATTTGTGAAACTAACCTTCCTCTTTCTACGATTCCCCTCTTCACGATCCTCTCTCAGTGTTTCCTCACCATTGCCCCCTCACATAGCGTGGCCGAGAGGAGGCACTCATTTCCTCCGTCATAGTGGGTGAAAAAGCTCACTTTCCCCAATTCTGAGCCCTAGCAGAGCTTTCTCCTTACACGACACACATGAGTTTCTGCTAAATCTAATTCCCTTTTAATTTCTAATTTTATTATCATCCAAACATGTATTTTCTAACATAGTTTACCTCATTTTTAAATAATGTATCCCCTACATGCAATCAATTTGGAGTTTAATTTGGAACAAACATGCTTAAGAATGCAGTGTTTTCCAATGTGAAATTAACACTTCTAATTTTCTTTTTCAATAATTACAATTAATTAAATATTTTTTGGCCAAATAATTAATTAAATATTTTAACTTTCACTCTTGTGAATCTTATAGGATGTCATCTAGAAAATATTTTTAGTCCTTTTTATAAGTAGTTTTGATAGTCTTAATGAGAATTAAATATTTTTTTTATATATACCCATATTTGATAAGGGTAGTGAGAGGAATATAAGTTAATACTTCCTCCAATCCTTTTTATATAAGAGCTTAGTAACCAAATTACATGTTTTAAAAAAACAATTAAAATTAACTAAAAGTAATAGATAGGTAAGAAATGAATATAAATTTTTTTTTCAAGTATGCCCTTAAGAGAGAGAATTATAATAATTGTAATGAGAAAGTATGAAAGAGAATGTTTTATGGGAAAACATTAGGATAGTGAATAGAATTAATTAGGGGCAAATAGATAAATCACATTGAATGATCAGGCCCCCACAAGTAGGATCTTATAAAAAGGATTAAAGACAACTCAAATTTCAAACTTTTATAAGAGAATCTAAGGGAGTATGGTGTTGGAGTTAGTATGATTAATAAGAATAATATTGAAAATAACTTAAATTTCATGACAAATTTAATTATTTTTAACTATTTTCATTGGTACACATGAATTAGTTAGAAAGGTCTTATAAAATAGATAGGATGGAGTATTATATTTTAGGAGGGCAAACTTACACAAGTTAAGATGTTAATTAAAGCTGGTTATTCATTGTAAAATATCAAAATTGCTCTCAATAAAAAACAATGTTTAAGAAATTCAGTTAATTAGTTAAAAAATTCTTGTTAGCTATGTAGTTATACTGGCAAAAAATTAGTATCCTAAAAAAAACATGTATGAAATATGTGGGAGAGTCTTATAATAAGGAAAATAGGAAATAATAAAAGTGGGTTGTGTTGATAAGTTTTTGTTTTCTTCAAATTGTAATTACTACATTCAATTTAATATTTAATTAGTTAGAATTAATAAAAAGCTCAAAAAACTAATTAGAATTAATCATATAGTTTTGCAATATATTAAATTTTTGTTAATTATTTTAAATGTGTCACAAATTGAAATTCTTTTACACATATGCTTCCAATTTAATATTTCAATTTCTACTATATATTTAATATTTGTTATTTGTAAAGGTTATCTCTAAATAAAGTATTAAATATTTCAAAACTTGTTAGAATGACCTAGCTACCGTAATACCCGGATAAATAAAAGGGGTATTTTTGATAGGCAAATATATATGGTCTTAATTGTGTATATTTAGTCTAATTTTCTAAGTTAATTCTTTAGGAAATTAGAGAATTTAAGGGCCAAAGTGCCAAAATGACGAAAATGTCCCTAAGGGACATAAATGTCGATTGTAAAAATTATGAAAAATCCTAAAAGACAAGGAAATAATTATAAAATTGAGAGAGTATATTATCTCTAATTGCGGTAATTTAATAAATTACAAATTTGGAGAAATTGAATAAGAATGCTCAAAAAGCATTAAAATGAATAAAATACCCTTGTAAATTATAATATAATGCAGAAGACATGAAAACAAAAATGTCGGGCAAAATTTATGAGGTAATGTGGCATTATAATTAAGAAAATTATCAACTTGTGATAATTAAGTAATTAAGTAATATTGGGCTAATTACTTAAGTTTAAGCAAAGGAAATTCAGAGATAATTATGTAAAGCTCAAAAATTAGTGGAAAATGGTTGAAAATTAGTAAAAGTATATTTACTAATTAATGGGAAATTCTTGAGAAAAATAGTTGAGTTTAGGTATTTTTAAGCCTAAATGCAAGAATAGACCAATAGGAAAATTTTGTAAAAAATTATGTAAAAATAATTATTTAATTAATTAAAATAATTAATTAAATAATTAATCAAATAAAAAATAATAAAAAACGAAATAAAAAGGGCAGAAAAAAAGAGAAGGAAAAAAATGAAAGAAAAATTCTTGCAACTTGCAAATATTTAAATAATATAATTAATTAAAGTGAAAAATGATGAATAGTAATTTAAAAATTAAAAACGGATCCTATCTAGAGATCTAGGAATGGGAATTCCAAAGTCAAAGTAAAATATTGATCGGTGAGTTTTTACCTTCAAGTGACCTCTTCCTAAGTTAATTTCGAGGTAGTTAGTGCATTTTCCTAATAAACGAAATAGGGAAAAATGCGATATAGGTATATTTTTGGATATGAAGAAAATAAATTCTAACTCAACATCTAGGAATGAGTTTGAATTTATCTGGACATATTTGGAATCAGTGAATTTTTTTGAAGAAGATGATGTTTCCGAAATGCGTTCGAAAGTAGGACACGTTCGGACACGTTTGAGAAAACTTCAACTGGACTTATTGGAACCACTGAAGAGACCGAAATCTAAGTTAAATTAGATATTATTGATTAGGAAGAGAAGATCTTGAGTTATGAATTCGAAGTTTGAGATTTCTCAGAAATCTTGCGGCTTAGTCGATCGGGAAATTCTATTAGACCAGGGCTATAAAGCAACATAAGTCAATACACTTGGAACCACTCATTTTCAGCCACATCAGCCCCTTATGTCGACCAAAGCTCTCCATGGACAAGAATTAACCACCAAATTACATTGATTTTACATGGTTAAAGGCAAAGGGAAAATTACAACTTTAGGAATGAAGAATTACCACTTTGAACCCAAAGTTTGCCTATATAAAGGCATGAGGGAGTCTTCATTTTCACACCATTCCACTTCTTCTAGCCGAAATCTAGAGGGAGAAATTAGAGAGAGAAGCTCTGGGCAAAATTGTGCAGAAGTCTTCAACGGGTAAGTCCTCCGGTCTTTAGCTCTTTAGTTCGGTAGTTAATAGAATTATTAGATAGATTTAGTAAGTAGGGAGTGAGATTCCTACTGTTGTTTTTAGGCCTCATTGCATTGAAAAATGCCTGACGAGGTAAAAACTTGGTAGAGATCGAGTTCCTGAAAAGTTGGAGATTTAAGTAGCGAAGTGCTGGCAAAATTCCGCCAATTAGGGGTAGAAGGGCAAAATGGTAATTTTTACCTAAAATGCCAGATATAGTATCAAATCACTAATAAAAGTGATATTACTCTTATAGGACGTCAGAAATCCTGATCTGCTGCCGTTATGCTGTCCGACGTGCCGCTGTTGGACGTTTATTGTTTTTAAGTAAACGTGCCGTTTCCGCCACAATTGCCGACGTTCGTCAACGGAGGTACGTTCGCATACTGTAACACTAATCGATGAGTATTGAATGATTATATGTGATAATATGTTATGTGAATAGTTTGGTGCCGAAGGCAAGGCTAATCCATGAGGGTGTGCCAATTAGTCGTAGTAAAGTCGGTGAGGCCCCATGATAGACACTTACTTGGCCATTACGTTCGGTGCTATTTGCTCGTGTCTAAGGAATCGTACTTAGATACTCCGTGTCTAAGGAATCGCACTTAGATACTCGTGTCTAAGGAATCGTACTTAGATACTCTGTATCTATGGAACCGTACTTAGATACATCGTGTCTATGGAATCGTACATAGATGCACTATGTCTATGGAACCGTACTTAGGCGCACCGTGATTAAGGTATCGTACTTATATCACTATTACAGTTTTTATGTTGTTATTAAATGATCATGTACCGGCTTGATCAATGTTGTAAAATTGAAAATACCGTTGGACATATCTTGTTTATAAGCATGAGGTTAACCATTACCTGAGATCCAATGCGCTAAATTGGATCTCAGCTATAGCTTCAGGTCAGGAGGACCGAGGGCGAGGAGAGAAGCGAGCAGGCCACGTAGATCGAGGACAAGGAAGGGAGCTAGCATGAAGATCAGATGGAGACGCTTTAGTTTTGTTATACTTGCGTTAGATGTAAACACTCGGAGGAATGTACGGCCTTATGAACACCCGGATACACTATTAGCAATGTTATTCAGTTACTCTTTATTATGAAAAAAAAAATTGTCGCTCAAAACTACAGTCAAACGCTATAAAAACAGTTGTGGAAAACAGGGGTGTTACAGCTACATTTAATTACGTAATTTTAATTTAGCAATGGACTTTACCGTTCGTAATTGGGTGGTCTTTTGTAGTGGATAAAATAATATTTTTCATTTTTAATGTCACACCTCCTTTCTTTGATCCCGCATAGAGGAACATCTTCCTTTATAAATTAATATAGGTTAGAAGCATATATAAACAACAAATTCAAACCACCAAATCAGGTTGGGACATGGGAAAAAAACCTTTTCATAGAAGTTTCAAAAACTTAACCCAATGATTTCAAAATTATAGTTCGAATGAGATTTAAAAATTTTTTGAAAACCTTTTTATAAGTGGTTCAAACTCTTTATTTAAAAATCCATCATACCTTAAACTCTAAACTACTCTAAATGGTATTATTAGTTCATAAGTATCTATTTAAGTATACATCCCAGTAGACATATTTGGCTATTTCAAAATAATATCTAAGTCAAAATAATAACTAAGTCATAAGGAATATCATTATCAGCTCCACCACCTTCTTCACGTCAAGCGATAACTATGCCCTTTCCTCTTGAACCTTACTTACGTACGTCTTGGATTAATTAGTAGAAGGTTCGAGATTCAAATGATGAATCCCAAAATAACAAGTTAATCTCAAATTCCAAGCATATACAATATATATAAATCAACCAAAACAGAACAGTCCACACAACATATAAAGCATTCAAACTCATTCACATGTATTACCATTCATATGCAGCATGTAATAAAAGCAATCATCATATGATTCTATACCTTAACGCTAGTGAATACAATTTGGGTACTTAAACAACCCAAAATACATGAATGCACTAGGTCCTACCTAGCCACCGAAAAGCTAGCCGTATGGTTGGGCCTTTGGCTCAATCGAGCCACGAGTAGTGCTGGCCATACAAGCGTGACATACAAATATGGTATAAACAAACATATATAGTTATACAAAGAATGTGATATTCAAGTTACTACATGTTGGTCATTTCGACAATGTACCTTCCGCAAGGTTCTTATCCTTATGACTATAAATGTATATCTATTGGGACTTATTTAATTGAATACTATTCCCTTTTAGAATAAACACTATTTCAACCATTTAACCTTTCAACTTAACCAAAGAAATTATCCCTTTAAGGTTAAACTTATTAGAAATTAAGCCTTTAATTAATTTCTCCGGGAACTTGGAAAAATCATATCTTGGTCTATACAACTCCAAATGGAGTGGTTCCGATTCCTGCTTAAAGCTTGATAAATCTATTTTCATTGAGATAATTGATGGCTGAGACATTCCTAGATTTTCGAAAATTAGACATTGCTTTTTTCTAGAACTAGAATTTTCCTGATTCTTTGACAAAACTTTGAAAAACATAATTTGAGTTTTAGACCTCCAATTAACGCACTTTATGACTTGTTTTAAATCTTGAAAGGTCTACTTCACTCTGTCCAAAATTTACAGAAAAGCAATGTCATTTAATCGACCAAAACCTTTCTTAAAAATGACAGTTCCATATGACTTCCAGATTTCAGTGTTCAATTTCAAAAATTCATATCTAGAGTTCTAGGTGTCCAAATTAGGTGATTCAAAAACCTATGGACTTTTTATTGAGTCTAGTTTCTAGAAAAATTATTTCAACATTTTATAAAATACCAATCATTCCCAGTTTACAAAAATGTTACCACTGTCTAGAAATTATTCCAGAACTGTAACTGATTTTCAAAAATTCATAACTCTTGTTATACTTATCCAAATCACATGTTCTTTGATTCATATTAAATTTTATAGAGTTTACTACATGTTCACAAAGTTTCGTGGTCAGAGGAGGCCATTTACTCAGGTTTTAGCTACTTGAAAATTATCACTCCAGAATCATAACAGAAGTTTTTCCAGAATCATGACTCAACTTCCAAAAATTATATCTCGAATTCTAGACCTCCATTTAAGGTGATCCAAAGCTCATTCTAAAGCTTAAAGGATGATGTATCATCTAATAGAATTTCATAAAGAAAATAGACCTCTAACCCATGAAAACTACATGCAAAACATGCTCTTCTTTGGACTGATATGCAGTGGTGTAAACAATGACATGCAACGTAACTTCATATCTTGGCTCAAATCTCTTAGAAATCAGACACCATGAACTTATAACAGACATGCACGACTTGAAAGCTTATTTTCAGAGCCAAAGATGATCAAAAATCATATCAAAACCCACTGGAAATCGACATTCGTGCCTCAAAACGTTGACATGAGCTCCCTCTCTCTAAAATATGAGTTTTAGACATCAAAAGGTTCTCAAAACATCTGCAAATCCCAAAAAACATATGGAAATGGGTTTAGAAGACTCACCTAGTCCCAAAACAGACTTCCATATGAGTTTCAACCTTTTCTTCTTCCTTTTCCAGCAATGATCTTTAGTTCTCTCTCTCTCAGAATCACTCTCAGCTGCACGATAGGGAATGAAATGGAGTGTGTGAGGGTGTTGTTACGGGTTGTGGCTGAAATGAGAGAAGGAAATCTAGAGGGAAGTCCGGATGGAAATGAGAATGTGTGTTGTGTGCGTGTGTTTGGGTTTGGATTTACGGAGGAGAGAGCAAATGAATGTGGAGGTGTGTGTTTCCAGATGTGGGTGTGTAGCTGGCGTGAGAATTGAAGGGTTGAGGGTATGCGGCTGAGTGACAGAATGAAATGGATAGGATGGAAGAGTGTGGGTGTTGAGTGTGTTGATGTCCGGATGTGAGTAACACGTGGAAGGCATGCAAAAATAGAAGAGTGTAGGTGTTTTAGGTTGTGTGTTGTGTTTAAAAGATATGTGGAGATCGAGGAGGCACGTGGCTGGAAATTGAAGAGGGAAGGAGTGTATATGTGTAATTGTGTATGTATATGACGGATGAAAGTAAGGAAGAGAGAGAGTATGCAATTTGATCCCTTACTAATTAAATTGTAAATTTTAGTTACGTGATCAAAATTAATTCTTAATTCTATTTAAAGGTTTTTTTCCCAATTAATTAGGTCATAAAACATTGTCTTGAAAATATTTATGCCAAAATTTATTTCCTAATTATTTTTCCTTAATTTACGGAAAATATGCCTTAAATTCCAAATGTTACCTTTAAAATTTATCAAGGCTAAATTTTTCATAAATAATTTCATTTAATATTTTTAATTTCCTTAACCAAAATTTAGGATGTCACATTTGAATTTAAACCTTAACAAAAAAATTAAATTTATGGGTAATAATTAATACTAAAAATTAACAATATTCTAGAAGCAAATGAATAATGAAAAAAAAGCTGTTTATTTATGTCCCCTTATATTAAATTTGGCCACTGAATGATTTACTATTGTAAGCTGGTGAAAGATGTGTAAAGAATGAAGAGAGCTCTCTTTACATTCAGCATATGATATTCTTGCAAAAGATAAAAAGAAAAACAATTAAAAGAACAAACTATAGGAATTGAATCTCACACACTAAACTAGATGGGATAAAATAATTTCAAATCAATAACTAATAAATCCTATCAATTCTTTTAAAAAAAAAAAAAAATTGTAGAGGAATTCAAATCTGACAAGCATATAAATGGAATCTTTGGATTTGATCGAATTGATCAATCCAATTTTTTTTGAAACCACAACCTTCCAAATGCTTCACGTGACTCTCAGTCTAATTTCCTTCCCTTCACACTACTAAATTGACACTTCAAAATCATTGATCTACACACCTATTCGATCATTTTTCTTATTATTATCCTCTTTCATTGATCCACTTATAAATAAGGGCGTATTTAGAACAACAATATATTTCCCACCTATTTTTTTAAACAACATTATTCAGTTAATAGGATCCTATAAATAAGGATGGTGATGTATTTTATAAACTTTTTTTTTGGAGGGACTTTTTCTGCCTTGGAGACAACTTCATGAAAATTGTTTCTTTAACATCAAATTCAAAGCATTGTTTTCCCTTGTTTTAATATATTAAAAGGGAAAACTACAGTAGCCAACACTCCTCACCCCACTTAAGAGAGATTTCTCCCCCCAAAAAAAAAAAAATCTTTTAGACATTATTTTTGTAATTTATTATAATATTTATGATTTACCGATATAATTTTTGTTATATTTTTTATTGTGATGTATTAATTGCTTTCCTTTAACATATACAAATAAAAATAATTAAGTAAATAAAATTATTAATCAATAAATTGCCAAATGTCGCCCATGCATCATAAGGAGCCAAAAACGCCCCCTCATAAATTGTCATTTCATATGTAACCGCGTATTTATATTTCCAAGGAAAGAACCTTGAGCCATTGAAGTAAGGGAATCAAGGATTTTATTTTTATTTTTTTATACTTTATCAATGTATCTGCAAATCATTTAGACTTGAGACTAAATAAGGCTTAGAATACAAAGAGTTTTTGCTTTTTTCAACAAGGTCAGTTCACTTCCTAAGCCTTCAGCTAATATTCTCCTCCTTACAATTATGGGCGAAGCAGCTAATCACTTACCACATCAACCAACAACATCTTGTTACTAATTATTCATTATTTGTCCTTGGCAGTTAAGAAATAATGATTCGCAATTTATTAATTAAATCAAAATTAATTTTGTAAAGTTCAAACACATGACAAGCACGAACAGGCGTTATTTCCGATGAAGCTAGTTTGGCTTATAAATTGAGGTTTCCATTAACCCCTAAATTCACCATAATACATCACTTTTCTTCATCATCTATATAAATCTGTGAAGTGTGAAAGGAAGATCCAAGCAATTTCATCAATGGCTACCTTGGTTGCTCCTAATGAAATCTCTGCCGTTCAAGACGCGGAGGCTCTGCACAAGGCCTTCAAAGGTATAACATCTAATTTATCAATAATACATTATATTTTAATCAAATTGTTCAGTTTTTGGTGCTAGCTACCAACTATTTAAATTTTAAATTATGCCTAAATACCTTCCATTTGATCCCCTTAATTGCTGTTCATGAAAGTGAAAATTTTGCATAGGTTTGATTACTGAAAATGGAGTCTTACTAAGTTGGCCAGTTTAATGCTACAAGCTAAATAACCGAGTTTTAAGTTAGGTCGGGTTTCAAATAAAGGCATTTTTCTCATCCACAATTTTTGAACTCAACCTGACATAAATCCTTTTGATTATAGAGAATGTAGTATTGCTGATGTGGAGATTATTTTTGTAGGATTGGGTACTGATGAGAAGGCAGTAATAACAATATTGGGTCACAGAAATGATTTTCAAATTCAGCTAATCAGACAAGCTTATGAAGAACTTTACGATGAGAACTTCATTAAACGCCTCGAATCTGAGCTCTCTGGTGACTTTGAGGTGTATATATACACACACATCTTTCTTATAATTAATTCTTTTCTTTTGTTCACTGATGTGTTTACTAGTTTGGGCAAAAATGCAGAGAGCAGTGTATCGATGGGTGTTGGAACCAACAGATCGTGAAGCAGTGTTGGCAAATGCTGCCATTAGAAATGGCAAGAAAGTTGATTACAATGTGATAGTGGAAATGGCCTGTATCTATTCGTCTCAAGAGCTCTTGGCTGTGAGACAAGCCTATCTCAATCGCTATAAGCGTTCTTTGGAAGAGGATGTGGCTGCTCATACCAGTGGTTATCTTCGCCAGGCAAGTCTTCCCTAATTAGAGCATTTATATGTGTTTATATTTGTCTGTGTGTCTATATATATACATATACATATATATGTATAGACGTATGTGTGTGTGTATTTCGAAAACTAATTAATAAGTGTCATGTAGAACACAGTGGCAAAGTTCTCAATAATTTTACTTTTAAAGGCTCTCAAAATTATATCATTTTTTAATTTTATAATTTCATTGAAAATACATTATTGGAAAACATTTTAGCCAGCCAATTAAAATCTTTTATCATAAATAAATTTTAATAAAAATGTTATTAAACATTTAAATTTATAGTAAAATAAAAAGTTTCTAATTGAACAGTTAACTAACGGTTTAGGTAGATGGAAGTTGAATCCCAAGACTATAAGGTTGTTATATCTAATTTATATTTTGTTTTAAAGGAGATCCAAAGAAAGGTCTATGTAACTCAGAGTAAATATAAGGGAGATTTAAGTATTTTACTCTCTTTAAAATAACAATGATTTTGAAACTAACAATGTTAAAATATATTTTAAAATCAAGGGACCAGACTGAAATTCCTATAAATTTATAGAACTAAAGATGTGTGTGTGTGTGTTTTCCTTGTGTGTGTATTATTAGAAGGATGAGTAAATATTAAAGCTAGTTTATTTATTTATTTTTTGAGCAGCTATTGGTAGGGTTAGTGAGCTCGTACAGATACGAAGGTGAGGAGATTAATGCGAGGTTGGCACAAACTGAGGCTAATATTCTTCATGATGCTCTGAAACACAAGAATGGTAATCACGAAGAGGTTATAAGGATTCTTACTACAAGAAGCAAAGCTCAGCTTGTTGCAACTTTCAATCGCTACAGAGATGATCATGCCACATCCATCACTAAGGTTCAACAATTATACTTCATTAATTATATCTGCATGTACAGTTTTTATATATTATCTAGATATTTTCTGGCTTTATAATTAAAAGAGAGTTATTGTTGTTGCATCAAATTAAACCATTATTAATATTAAAAACAACCGTTAATTAATATTGAAACTTTTCATTTATATTCATAGATAGTAACTATTTCCTTTTTTATGCAGAAATTGCTGGATGATGGATCTGATGATTTCCTCAGGGCATTGCACACTGCCATTCGTTGCATCAATGACCATAAGAAGTACTATGAAAAGGTATAATAATTTAATTCTTTGATTAAGTTAAAAGTTCAAACTTGTATGTGTGACAACAGAGAGATAAATAAGCACAATTTAAGGAGGAATTCTATTAAACAACATATAATATATAAACCTAGCTTCAAATCCAATCAATTCTAATATTCCTTTGGTTCTTAACCCCCCTGGTTCTCAATGTCAGACCTATTTAATTATTTTAATTAGATTAATGAAGTTAGTCAAGTTAACTAATATAACATGTTTTTTTTTTTTAAAAAAAAATGCCCTAATCTCCTTCGTTAATTCATTCTCTCACTTTTACTTGATTGTTGTTGAGAGAGTATCAATAGGGGATCATTTGGTAAAAAAGTTGATAAATATAGGAAATAGGTCTTACATTTACATTTAGAAACACGATAAAACTCTCCAATTAGGTCTTCCTGTAAAGACCAAGAGGGAATTTTGTTCTTACCCAGAAATCAGGACACATTTTTGATGATGCAAGGATTGACTTGGCTAGAAATTGTGCCACTATTTATAGGTTCTGCGGAATGCGATTAAAAGGATTGGGAATTATGAGGATGCACTCACTCGAGTGATCGTAACAAGGGCTGAGAAAGATTTGAAGGATATAAAAGATCTTTTTTATAAGAGGAACAGTGAGCATCTGGAGAATTCTGTGGCCAAGGAAGTTTCTGGAGATTACAAGAAGTTTCTTCTCACACTTCTGGGAAAAGAAGCGTAATGAGGGAACTTATATTGATCCATGATTAGTTAGTGTTGGTGGTGCTCTCATATTTCCATTTCATTTGACAATGCAACTTGGTTTCACTAGAATAATGATTAATTTATTTCTTCCAGCCAAAATATAGTTTTTTTTTAATAATTATTTGACATCTAGTAAGTAATAACAATAACACAACAACTACAACAAAATCGAATTTTCTGAACAGGTTAAAATTTCTATTGTTATAAATGCTAATGATAACAATTTTGTTCTGCGCAGGGAAATTGACATACAGTGATGTATTAAATTGAATGATCTAACTACTAATTTTGTTATTTCCATCTCTTTTCACTGTAGATATAGAGTTGTTTCAAGAGTATAAAGAAACATTTTGGTTCATGCATGAAGTAACTATCCAACTCACCCCTGTTCTTCATTTTTCAATTTAAAATTTATCCACTTTCTCTCTTCTTTCATCGGCTTCACCGTTAATGAAGGCATTTATTGGCTCATTCAAGTTTCATGCTCCATATGGTAGGATGCTGTAGCGATATACTTCTTTCTTCATCTCTAATTCATCAACACCGCTGCATGCAAAACGGAATCACAGTCTTGACTTGGTTTTTGTTACCCAATGAACACACCAAACATGGAAGGAAGAGAAAGTTATGTATCAAAGGGAAAGCCTTCTGTTATACATCAAAGTTCAAACTGAAAAATAGTGACTTGAGGCATGTTCTGACTCTAGTGAGCCATAACGTGACCTAAGTTAACTAAATTAAACTTTCATTAAAAAAAAGAGGAGTTAGTTTTTTCTTTTATAACTTTTATAACATTAGGTGGTAGCTCCCTTATCAAGGGCAGAGAAAGCTGCCACCCCTTCATAATGAGTATATCCCTTACACTTACCCACCGTTTCGCTTATTTACAACTTGTTTGGTACAAGGAAAGTTTGATGAGGGAAAGAATTGAAGTGAATAAAAGGGAAGGGAAGTGAAAATTTTTAGGGGTGAGAAGAAGATGGGTTAAGGGAAGATGTTACATTTGGTTGGAAGAAAATTGAGGAGTGGAAGTTGGGAAAGAAATGACAAAGAACTATTTTACCCTTAAAATTAATTAATTAAAAATGAAAGGGAAAAAGTTTTTTAATAAATCGATCAAAGATGCAAGTGTCGACCCTGAATTGCAATACTCGTTGTTGCAGGAAGGAACAAAACTCGATCAATTCCAGCAAGGGATTGTTCACCGGCGATGAACCCAATGGAAGTAGTTGTTGATAGTGGCATGAAGAACAACCGAGATGGGAGGAATGAGTCCTTCATCGTCATTGCTATAGGTTTGAGAGATAAGTTATGTGGCATGTTTCAGCAATTGAAATTTTTATTGAGGTTGAATTTAGAGGAAATGGAATTTATGCAGCTAGAGAAGGTTATTTTTGTTAATGGATGATCGTGGTTGAGATGTTAAATGTGGAAAATGCAAAATGATTTAGTTGGGATAGTGTGAAACATCGTCTAATGGGAGATGAACATATCTGGGATGCTTACATCCAAGTAATTAAGGGTAATCTTTTTTTTTTTGGGGCATAGATGTGAGACATAAATAAAAATTGAAATTAGATTATTGTTGTGGCTTCACCATCAATGAGGGCATTTACTGACTCATTGCATGTTTAATCAAAAAAAAAAAAAAACTGAAGGGTTGCACATGTCCAGTCTGTCGGATCACCCCTCCTCCATTCCAACTATTTCCTCAACCTCCACTCTGCTGCCCCTCCGACTTTGTCGGAGCTGCTCCCCACCGCCCGATCCTCTGCCTTGACCACACTCACGTCATCGACGACATCGCTGCCGCCTTGTCCCACGACTCTGCCAATTTGAATATGGCTTCAAGCGACAACCCCAATGCAAAGAGCGAGGTGGGTGTAGAGGATGCGAGGTCCAAGGCGGAGATTCTGGCACATCTGCTATATGAACAATTGCTGTCGGCACACATGGCGTGTTTGCGGATTGCCACGCCCGTTGACCAGTTGCCCAGGATTGACGGTCAACTAGCTCAATCCCAGAATGTGGTGGCCAAGTACTCTACTTTGGGACATGGAGCTCATAGCATGGTTGTCGATGAGAAGGGACTCGATCTATTCATGGTATCTTCCCGAATTCTCTGTTATTTATTAGTTAAGAATTCGACTTTGTTCATTTGTGAGGTATAAACAAATTGGAGCCAAAGGAAACGACACTGACTTTCTGGATGTGGTATAGCCACTACTACAAAAAAATAAAAACGACCTAAATAAGCACCCAATTAATATCTTTTTTCAGAGAAACGTCTCAGGCAGGGTAGTTGTTTTTTTAACGTTTGGCGTCCTGAATTAATTTCAGGACGCCTCATATGAGGAGTCCTGAAATGATTCAGGATCGTCATATGAGGCGTCCTGAATTTATTTAAGGACTCCTTAAATCATTTTTTTGGCGTCCTGAATTTCATTTTAGAACGCCTTATTTTAGTTTTTTTAAATGACTGCTACATATTTATATCTCAAATTGTCGCAAAAAGGAATACAATATTTACAAGCCACAAGCGGGCACAAAGCTAAAAACGACCTTCCTTCATAAACTAATCAGCCGATTAAACAAAGTGAGACATAAACTAGTGCACTATACATTTGAAATACATGAAATACATGAACATCAACAACAATGTCAAAATTAAATACATGAACATGAACATCTGTCAAATTCGCACTATACATTTGAACTAGTGCACTACCAAGGAAACGATGGATTGCATGAAATGGATAACGTAGTATCCGCACTCGGTGTCCCCTGGTTGTCGAGGGCACTATAAATCAAAAGCAACTTGTTAAAACGAATAAAGGCATATCGAAAGTTACTGTGTCAATGAAAGAACTTGAATTGAAACTACTTACCTTCGGATAATACCACTTCGGTCCACCCTGCTCTCGTGCTCCAGAAAGTTGTCTATACGTCTTGAGACCACTATCATTAACATGGAAATTACCGGACATGAAAACAATTCATTTAAAAGAAGAATAGATGATTTAGACAAAAATTTACTTACTCGGAAAACATGGTTTTGATGTCATCGCTTGGCTTGCCACCTAAGGATTCCAACCAATAACATGCGTTCTTGGTGGGACAAACAACAACCAGTGGTCCAATGACCTCTACAACATATACATATTAATATTAAAATAAGATAATAAAGCAATTTATTCTTAAAAATGTAATATAGACAAAACTAAAATACGTACATTTCAATTATTGGCGCTAGATAACAAGGCAATTCTCCGTCGCCTATTGTTAAACCAACATAAAGCGCCCTTCCGGCTAACTTATTCTTCTCCTTGTCGTGTTTGCAGGACATAAGAAACCATATGAACCCGTTCGTACATTCCGGACGCATATGTCGTGGCGTGACGCTATGATCAAAATAAAATGATAACTATTGTTAAATATATAAAACATAAAAAATCATTGCAATAATTAAAGTGGGGAAAAACTTACATGATGGCAAGTTGAAGAAACTCTATATCTAAACACTCCAAATGCATAAACTCCCCAAATCTTTATTATCAATGGTAATGGGATATGTCTGTTGGCTTTGATTAGTTTTGATGATGTCTTATGTAGATGTCATTATTAAGAGCAAAAAGTTTGAATGATATATTTATCTTATACTTTGACTGATTCTTATATTTAATGTAGATGTAATGTTGATATGAAGAAGATGGAAGTTGGAATGACTCAATTCGGAGTTAAAATGATCAAATACGAGCTTCAGGATGAATTGTCTCGAACTTCCGTCAATACTCGAGTATCGGGCTTCAATTGTTGAGTATGAGACTTCAATACCCGAGTATGTCACTTATATACTCAGTATGGTACATAAACAGTGCTTCGTGCTTAAATCCCGACAATACCCGAGTATGCAAGGTCGATACTCGAGTACATCACTCTGTTCAGCTCTGTTCTACGTTCTGCTTCGGGCGACCTTTGGTAAATCGACAATATCTCCCTAACCAGAGATCCGATTAAGGTGAACATTTTTTTTGGAAACTAGACATCCAAATGGTTCTAGTCGCACAGGATTCAAGTCCAAATTAGGTCATATGAGAGAGATATGAATTTTTTAAGATGAAAGTTACATCACCGTCAAACTGCTGACCATGCCTCAATGTTTTGGATATATCTCCCAAACTAGAAATCCAATGAAGCTCAAATCGGTGCCATACGAAAGTAGACATCAAGGGCTTTCCATGTATGTATAATATGATAATTTTGGAGTTCATACCAGGAAGTTATGATCTTTGAAAGTGGACACTCACGCAGGATAAGTTATACCCGAGTATGATAATTCACATACTCGAGTATTGACGCAGAAAACCAGATCGACGCACTGTCGAAAGCTCGAGAGGATGATTTTGCTATTCAATTCAGTTTAATACAATCTTTAATGAATTGATTACTAACCATTGACCACAGAGGATCATGAATATTGTAGTTAAAGTGCAGGATAATGAGGAATTAGATTGGGCAAATGTGATCGACGCGTTCTCGTTAAAAATGGAATATACTTTCAAATTGAAGCATAAATGAGAATGCAAGACGCGTAGAAGTTATACCTAGAAAAACGAATTCATTGCTGTCATTATGGCCATCAACAAACTTCCAAATTCTACAAACGATTGAATTTCGATTTGATTGCAAGAATGGAATAGTTTCTTTTGAATTCAAATGAGAGGGTCCCTCAAGCGGTCAACTAAGCAAACCAGTATAAATATGAAGCCATGGGTGCTCAAAGAACACACACACATGCAGCAGAACAAGCGATCAAAGAAAGATACTCTCCCGAGCTTGGTTTCGCCAATCTCTTGAGTGATACTTTCGAAATACCTTCGCAATACTTTCGAATACTTTACGAGACTGTGTGTCACAACTTGTTCTTCAGTGCTTATGTTTATCTGCTCTTAGAGAGAGTCATTAATCTATTATTATTTCTTGTAAGGAACTCAAAGTATTGGGACTTTGAGACTGGGTCATTTGATTGCAACTTGTAAGGGGGAGTGTTATTCAAAAGAGAGGAATTGCTCCAAGAGTTACAGAGCGTGTAATCAAGCGGGTGTATCAATTACAACTTGTAAGGGGAGTGGAGTACGAAAGTGAGAGGACCATCCTTCGTTTACAAAGTGTGTAATTGTTCTCAAAAGGATAGTGGATTGAAAATCTCAAGTGGAACTTGAGAGGACCTGGACGTAGGTCAAGGATTGGGCCGAACCGGGATAAATCACGGCTTGCATACTCTCTTCCTTATCTCTTACATTCCAAAGATATATGTTTGAATGATTGCTTATCACCTTCTAAATTATTATTGTCATTCAAACTACCTTGATAATTTGCGAAAGTTTTTAAAGTTCTAAGTTTTTAATCAAACACCCAATTCACCCCCCCTCTTGGGTGATAGCCAAGTCTTTCATTTGGTATCAGAGCGGGTCTCTTGTTTAAAGGACTTAACCGTCTCAAGAGTTATCAATGGCTAATTCAGGTGTTGCTTGCTTTGAAGGTTTTGATTATCTTGTTCCACCGTTTTTCAAAGATACTGATTTTTAGTTTTGGAAAGCTAGAATGACTAGTTTTATCAAAGCAATCGATTTTGATATGTGGAATGTTTTACAAATGTCTTTGATTTTAAACCGAGAAAGGATTGGACAGAAAAAGAAAAGAAAATGTTTTCATTGAACATTAGAGCAATGAAAATTTTGTATAGTGCTTTAACCGAAAATGATTTTATAAAAATCAAATGTTGCTCTAGTGCTAAAGATATTTGGGATACTCTTGATTCTATTTATACCTCTAACAAGTGTGTTGAAGTTGAAAGTGTTGACAGTTCATCTGAAACTATAAAGTGCATATCCACGATTGATGAACAATTGGAAGTAGAGAATGAAGAAGGAGAAATCTTAGAACACTTCTATGATCCAGTCAACATGAAAGAACAAGAAAGTGAGGATTCCCAAGAAGATCTGATCATGGACAATTATGATGAATCATCATCAGAAATTCTAGATGCACATGTGGTAAATAATTCCAATTCTTCTTGTGTAGTTAAGAAAAATGATTTTGAACAATTGCATAAAATTGTTCTTCAACCACTTACTCGATTCTATTTTGAAAAGCAAAAATGTTTTCAATCATCTTTGGAAAATTTATTGGGAAGAAAGATTATTCAAATGAGATTTATTTAAATTTCCATTTTGACAACCGACACAATACTTGCATAAAAGCTCATAATGCACATCATCATATTGTTTGCAATTATTGTGGAAAATTTGGTCATATTTCTTACACATGCTATATTAAGAGAAATTCTAATGTAAGAAATAAATTTGTTTGGGTTCCTAAAGGACAATTAAGGTCCAATACTAACGATCAAGGACCCAAGTATAAGTGGGTACCAAAATGTCCATCTAGTGCCTTGTGTGTGCAGATTGATTCCAAAAAGACTGGACATAAAGGTACACGTAAGATGAGTCCAAGAGTTTCTCATGAACCTAAAAGAAGATTCATATCGGTTAGGAAAACTCATGGAGAAGCCATTGCTACAACCTTATCCTCAAATCATAAGAAGCAATGGATACCTATAAGAAGAGTATCATCTACCTCAAGAACAAACTACCATAGAGTACCATTCAACTATCTTGAGGAGATCAAGAAGAGGAGAATCTCTCAAGTATCAACTAGAAGACTCTTGAAGTCTATATCGTCGAGAGAGAACTTTGCGAGATACCCATGGAAAGACATATGAAGAACCAATGGGTAAGCAAAGTCAATCCTCCAAGTACCTAAGGTAAAGGTATATAATAGTAAAACCTCCTATGCTATTATTTGAATTATATATTGAGGTTTTATATTTTGTAGCCTTAGGAATGAGCATTGCAAACTGTTTTGAAATTGATTTTTTTTTTCACATCCCTTAAAAATCCACTTAATAAGTTTATAAAGAGATTGCAATGTTCAATAATTTAATTCTTTATGCATACATGATGATTTGAAAAGAAAGTATCTCTTTTATGCATAAAGTCATGATTAATTCATTGTGCTCAATTATGCTAAATTGATTATATTCATAAGAGCATGTGAATTTTGGTTCCTACAAGCTAACGATAATTGGATCCAAGTAAGGTTGGATACCTAGAAAGAAAAAGATTTATACAGTTTTGTAGGATCAAAGAAAGCTTCTCAAGAATGCAATATAGAGAAATGATCAAGTCTTGAGGAAGCTAAACAAGTTATGCTTGATGTTGATGGTGAATGTCAAAAAAGGGAGACATCTACATCAATCCACCTTAATCAAGCAAGCATCTACAAGGACAAGAGGCATTACGGTGATATCTAATCTTTACCCCATATTGTGATTATATGAAATTGATTTTTGGGTAATGAATACTTGTCCATCATTGCATTCCTTTAGCAATAAATCATTTATGTTTTTCAAAATGTTTTCAGATTGCTAAATGGACCATAAGTGAATTTGTGCATAACTTTTCGAGTTTATGTTTATGAAATTCACAATTCTAAAATTTGTTTGAATTTCAATTCACTTTGTTTTATAAAGATGCATACAAATGTTTTGAAAAATATTCATGCTTTGAAAGCATTTCAAATAGATTTGAAAAATACTTTGATTGCATTTAAATGATGTTTCAAATTGGAAGTTAATGTTGTATCTTGAATGTTGGACATGCTTTAAATCTGTTTGGTAGAATTTTCCCTATCAGTCACATATTGATCTTTGGTATTCAATGTGTTGCTTGAACCTCTCATTCTTTATTCTCTAACTAGTTGGACCTCATGTCTAACAAGTTGATCATATATGAGTTTCAAGCTTATCTCCTATAAAAGAATTCAATTTGTGAGTGTTATGCCTACTATATAAATTCTTATTGGCCAAGTTATTCCAAGCATTATGAATGTTCATTAATGCATTAACCACTAGTGGAATAACATACTAGGATAATATTCTGAAACTCTAGTCATTTGGACTAATGAGTTTGTGCTTCATCATTCATGAATCCTAGTAGTCATTTTGTTACTCAAATACATAAACTTTGTCTTCATCCATTTTTGAGTAACTATATTCAAATTCTTGCTTTGAATGTTCATATACTTTAAAACTCTATTATAAGAGGCAAGATTATCTCTTGGTTATTAGCAAAGTCAATATGCATTTATATCTCTATTGTGCTAAGAATGTCTTGCTAATGTTTTACCTTCTTGACTTTTGCTCTTGAGGAAATTCTTCTACGTGTTAACTTCATTGTTTGACATGATCTCCAAAAGCTGAAGCATCTTGATTTATTCATTAAACATGTTGACTTCCACCATGTTTAAAGTAAGCATCGTTTTTCAAGCATGTTTCAAAAGTGAATCTTTCATTCATCAAAATTTTGATTTCATAATCCATTATCATGATTTGAAAGAACATTCAAGATTTGAATCAATTTTCATATTTCAGTATCATTCTTGAAAAATCTGATTTCATTCATGAACTATGATTTGATAAATGCTTATCATTATGGATAAGACTTTCTATGCTCATTGATCAAACTTACATGCATTCTATCAATGACATCTTTACTACATAAAGTATATTTCCAAATTGTCATTGAGAAATAACTTTATTGATATCTTTGCAATTCGTAATATTTTGAATACTCTAAGTTATGCAGTATGGCGGTGTGATTTATGCTTCATATCTAAGTTATGCGGTGTGCTTATTGCTTCATTCTATTTCTGCTGCAAACTCTGATTCAAATTCTGCTTCTGATATTAATTTTGTTTCTGATTCCAACATTGATTCTGATTGCATTTCAAAGCTTAATCTTATCTATTGAATCACATGTTGAATCACTGTTTTTAACTTTTTGCTATTCATTCTGTGACAACAGTTCAAGTCTGAAATTTCTCAAAAGCTCAAATTCTGAACTTCTGGTTATTTTCTGACATGGTTGGTCATCATATTTGTTTTCGGTTCTCAAAAGCTCAAATTTTTTGAAAATGGTTAATTGTTTACAAGTGTTGTATGTTCTTTGCTCAAGTTTCATATGATTTAATTGCATAAGAGCATAAGAGTTGTTACCCTTAGTCATGCATTCATTAAGGGTGAGCTTCACATTCTCATGTGTTTTATATCTTAAAAGCTCATCTCCTTTATTTGAAGAAAACCCTATTAAACATTCTCATCTACATCTACTATGTTGTATTAGTTTTGATGATGAATTATATTTTCCCTTCATTGTCTTAATTTGAAAATATCATATAGAAAGGGATATTTTGATATCATGCTACACTAACAAATGTCTTTGGCAAAGAAAGTGTTCAATTTGTAGCAGGAGATTCTGTTATGTGCTAGGACATTCCTCAACATACTACAAGGAGAAACTATTACATTGAGGAAAGATATCTCAATCACCACTGAAGTTGTGATTTGCTCTATAAAGAAGAAGAAAACTTCTTGAAGGCGGTGACATGTTCTGCGAAGAAGAGTTGTATGAAGGAAAAGAGAAGGATGGAAATGATCTCATACAAGAAGAAAGCAAGCAAATGGACTTCATTGATCATTCATCAATTTGCAAAATCAACATGAGCATTTCTAATCTCTATCTTTTATATTCAGTAGAAATTTTGCACATGTTTGGTATCTATATGCTTTAATTGTGAAAGATGTTTTGAAAAACTCTCCAAATTCTCTCAAACTTGCTTTCAAATCGGGGAAAGAAAATCAATTCTAATTTGCTTTCATATTTGACTCTCTACAAGCATATCTTTTTTAAACTCAACTTTTTGCTAATGACAAATAAGGGGGAGAGAATAGCAAGAAAAATAAAATATGTTGGGTTTATTAGTTTCTTCATATTCATACATATTTTTCTTGAAGTATTTGCCATCATCAAAAAGGGGGAGAATGTTGGCTTTGATTAGTTTTGATGATGTCTTATGTAGATGTCATTATTAAGAGCAAAAAGTTTGAATGATATATTTATCTTATACTTTGACTGATTCTTATATTTAATGTAGATGTAATGTTGATATGAAGAAGATGGAAGTTGGAATGGCTCAATTCGGAGTTAAAATGATCAAATACGAGCTTCAGGATGAATTGTCTCGAACTTCCGTCAATACTCGAGTATCAGGCTTCAATTGTTGAGTATGAGACTTCAATACCCGAGTATGTCACTTATATACTCGAGTATGGTACATAAACAGGTGCTTCTGTGCTTAAATCCCGACAATACCCGAGTATGCAAGGTCAATACTCGAGTACATCACTCTGTTCAGCTCTGTTCTACGTTCGCTCGGGCGACCTTTGGTAAATCGACAATATCTCCCAAACCAGAGATCGGATTAAGGTGAAACCATTTTGTTGGAAACTAGACATCCAAACGGTTCTATTCACACAAGATTAAAGTCCAAATTAGGTCATATGAGAGATCTATGAATTGTTTAAGATGAAAGTTACATCACCGTCACACTGCTGACCATGCCTCAATGTTTTGGGTATATCTCCAAAACTAGAAATCCAATGAAGCTCAAATTGGTGCCATACGAAAGTAGACATCAAGGGATTTCCATGGATATATAATATGTTAATTTTGGAGTTCATACCAGGAAGTTATGATCTTCGAAAGTGGACACTCACGCAGGATAAGTTATACCCGAGTATGATAATTCACATACTCGAGTATTGACGCAGAAAACCAGAGACGCACCGTCGAAAGCTCAGACGATGATTTTGCTATTCAATTCAGTTTAATACAATCTTTAATGAATTGATTACTAACCATTGACCACAGAGGATCATGAATATTGTAGTTAAAGTGCGAGGATAATGAGGAATCAGATTGGGCAAATGTGATCGACGTTCTCTCGTTAAAAATGGAATATACTTTCAAATTGAAGCATAAATGAGAATGCAAGACGCATAGAAGTTATACCCAGAAAAATGAATTCATTGCTGTCATTATGGCCATCAACAAACTTCCAAATTCTACAAACGATTGAATTCTGATTTGATTGCAAGAATGGAATAGTTTCTTTTTGAATTCAAACAGAGGGTCCCTCAAACGGTCAACTAAGCAAACCAGTATAAATATGAAGCCATGGGTGCTCAAAGAACACACACACATGCAGCAGAACAAACGATCAAAGAAAGATACTCTCCGAGCTTGGTTTCGCCAATCTCTTGAGTGATACTTTCTGAAATACCTTCTACGCAATACTTTCGAATACTTTCTCGAGACCGTGTCACAACTTGTTCTTCGTGCTTATGTTTATCTGCTCTTAGAGAGAGTCATTAATCTATTATTATTTCTTGTAAGGAACTCAAAGTATTGGGACTTTGAGACTGGGTCATTTGATTGCAACTTGTAAGGGGGAGTGTTATTCAAAAGAGAGGAATTGCTCCAAGAGTTACGAGTGTGTAATCAAGCGGGTGTATCAATATTTTTAAAGTTCTAAGTTTTTAATCAAACACCCAATTCACCCCCCCCCCCGGGTCTTGGGTGATAGCCAAGTCTTTCAATGTCTTCTCTGCACCGACAATGCCCGCACGCATCTCCAAGGATATCAAGGAGATGTCCCTGTACAGCTCTCGCAGCTGTGCTAAGTAGGGAAATCTAGTCGCAGCTTTTTCATCCTATGAAAACATACAAAACATATTATGTGAGTGTGTTAGCAATGAAAATCAATCGGGAACCTACTCATCATCACTCGATAATGTATGTCCTACCATTGGAGGTGTCGTCACCATCTCGAATAAGATGAGTCGGCCAAAGGATGAACGATCCTATTGCCTTGCCTAAATCAGAACCTCCTCATCGCAATCGGTATGGTTGTCCTTTCTTCCCCTCTCGCACATTTTTCACGATCACCCGACGTTGGTATTGTGGATTTTGGTTGTTATGGTGGGCGGTTTTCTCTAAGTAAACAAGACCATCGGCAACAATACGCCGGTGTGGGACATCCAAATATAGTGTGCAAGGTCGTCCTCCTTGTGGAGTGTGAGAAGGCTCGCCAATATCAACTCTCACGGAGGATGAAAATTGTCGTTGCTTCTTGGGAAGGCTGGGATCAGCCTCGGTTGTACGTCTCGTACTTTCCTTCTCATGTATCATAGACCTCATTTCACCCCGTACTTGTGCCAAAATCTCATCTACGAGATTCGCCCGAATTTTGCTACAAGTGGGGACTAGGGTTGTCATCGTCATGTGAACAACGTGAACGCCGTCCAAAATATTTTGCGACTCTAACTCCAGTGTCTCCTCGAACAGCGATCAAGGTAATCCCAGCTTCCCAATCGCCGTTGACAAAATGTCCATCCGTGTAGGCGCGTTAATGAACCTTGGCTGCTCTCGCTCCTCAAGTGCATCCTGCATCAAAAGATTGTTCATAAAAAAGATCTAAACTTGCATAATATGAAACAACTGAGGCTAGTTAATACGTCTAATTTAACAACTTACAATCTTTGAGGCGACCTCGGCTACATCTTTGCATTGATGTATTAGTCACCCTTCACTCTCGCGGCTTTCCATTTTTGGTGACGAGGAGGATGAGCAGGGCCTGAACAACAATGGACGGATCGCACAGGAAGCTTCCTTCATTCGCTCCAACTCTTCTTCCATCATCTTCCGTTCCGATTTTTATATCCACCTCTAGACATGCAATGGGATACTTATTTCTCGCTCGCCTCTCTCTATTGGTTTGACTTTTTCCTGTGACACGTAAACAAATAAAACTTAGCATACGATGTCAAGTAGATTCAACTAAAAGATAAGATACGAAAGAAATTTTACAAGAAATTCGGGATTTTCTGAGACGCATACAAACTCGCCGACCCTTCCTGAGAAATGAAATCATAGATCTTACACGGATCCTCGTTCCTCTTTGACCCTCGAATATACTTTCTTGTTAGCTTGTTTTTAAAATCCTTCCAACGTAGACGAACTTCGCTCATCCAATGCTTGTACATCGCCTTATTGTTGGGGACATCGAACGTTTCTTTGCAAGGTAAAAGAGAAGATCATTACATATCAAGTAATAAGACTAAAGATACAAATGCATTAATGTGGAAAGTGATATACCAAAATTTGTGCCCAGAAGAACTCCTTCACTTTAGCAGAACCAACTTCCAATGGGAGTAGACAATGCAAACTTTGCTTCGAGCCAGATTGCCTAAATAGCTAATGAAATCGTCCTCCTCTTTACCAATTGGATTCATATTGGCATCAAACTCCACATGCGTTTCATACATAGCCGGGGAGGTAAGTTGTATATTACAAGGAGAACTGCCATGCACTATGGGTCTAAGAGTTCGATCATGATTGAAGCCATCTCGTATAAAGCCCCGGTAGAATTTCTTGGCTCACCGCCAAATTGAGGGAACATTTCGTCTATTTTCTTCCATTGCAGAGAGTCGGTAGGGCCGAAGATATTTTCCATCTGGATACTCTATCATCAGAATGCCATCTCAACTTCTTCTCCGTTGCCTCACTAGTAAATAGACGCTTAAACCGCGATATTATTGGAAGATACCACAATGCCTTTAGAGGTTGCCTTTTTGTTGTCTTATCTCCAGAACCACCACCTTTCTTCACTTTGTATCGTGAAGTTTTACACTTCAGACAATTACTAAGGCTTTCATACTCATTTCTCTGTACAATATGCAGATCATTAGGGCAACTGTGTATCTTTTCATACTCCATGCCCATGGAAGACAAGATTTTCTTCACCTCATACATACGATTTGGAAGTATATTATCATTTGGCAACATATCACACAACAATTCAAGCGGTGACGTGAAAGCGCTTCTCCGGTCCACCCACAAGTTGCCTTTAAGTTGACCAAAGGTCCTGAGTCAACCGTGTATACTTAGTACACCCAGGGAACAAAGGTGCCTGCGCAACACTGGACGCTATCATATTCATGCGATTGTGCAAAAGATTCTACCTCAACATCATGAATCATTCTCTTCATTCCATCATCATCTACCTCTAACTCATTTTCGTGGGACCTTGGTACTTACTTCCTCACCATGCCATAATTCGGCAGCATTTCCCCTCAACAGTAAGACATCTCAAAATTTCAACAACAAATCATTTCAACTAATTCAACAAAACTTACTAACTAAGGCAATTTAGAAAATATCAGCTATTAAATCTAATAATTTCATCAATACAAACAACTAACATATATCTAAGTTGTCTAATTAATAAACTATAAATTATGGACATCTAAGCATCATTATTCATACTACAAAGTTTACCTAGTTCAATGCATTATCAACAATATTTAACTATACTTACCTCAACTTTAAATTCGACGCTTAAAATTTATTTTCTCAATTCAACCTAAAGACAATAACAATAAAGACAACCTTAGAATTATATAAACTAACATATGGGAGAGGGAATAATTGTATGACAAAAGGAACATGATTACAAAGAGTATTTCCCAAAGAAAATACAATTTCACTATATCAAATGCATTAATGTGAACCTAAGCAGAAAAACCAATTCAACTGCAACATTACCTCAAGAACTAAGTAACTCTTGAGTTTAGCACATGAAATTGAATTCCAATTAACATCTATGTATCAAAATCTAATTCAAAAGAAAAATTCACTTCTTCTTAAAGCTTAAAGGCAAACTTCTATTGCTCAACATATTGAATTCATACATTTACAACATTACCAAAATTTTTTAGTCGAACATTACCAACATTACCAAACTTCTATAACTTTCTAAGAGACATGTTTTTAAGGAAATTTTAGAAGATTCCACCAAAAATTCTAGCTGTACCAATTCAGTTCAAATGGAAGAATTCACCAATTTCCAAGTAAATGCACAAATGTTTGGGGTCTGGGGACCATACAAAAACATATAAAACACCCTAAAACAATATAAAAGAGTCACCAAACCAAGGCAATGCATGGATTCAGCCTTTTACATCAAGTATCCTTTATTTAGAAAATGCTCCAAAACTTCCCTCCATGTTACATATCTATATATGTTAGTAGGGGTTCAAAAATGCACAAGAAACTCACAAGGAAAGTATTAAAGAAAATACAATCTTAATATACCAAATGCACTCTAATGTAAATGTAAACAATGAAAATTAATTTAATTGTAGCATTATCTAAAGAGTAAGTAATTGATAATTGAATATTTTATACACTTATTTTTGTCTCTTGAATAATAATTTAGGACCCTTTAGCTAATAAATAATGGCTCTTATGTTTATTTGGGCCTTGGGCCTTTTATTGCATTTTAGCTATTTTTAATAATAAAATTCCAGTTTTGTGTTGCTTCACTATTTCTACCATAACTCTTGAACCAGACATCGGATTTGCCTCATTTTTGTCTCATATTTCAGATGATTCAGAGAGCTACAATTGTTATGAAGACATCAAGAGCAAATTCGGTCAAGAAGGAGGTCAATTTTGGAGCCAAAGTCGGATGTACAATTCTGGATTTATTTTGGACCCGAATTTTGTAATTTAAGTCCAGCTTATATTTTATTTCTGTTTTGGGCTAAAACTATGAGAGCCCATTTCGTTTTAGGTTATTTTTAAGTATGGCAGCTGCCACAAACATATTCATTCACGTTTTTAACATTAGAGTGGATCAAAATACAAGTTTTCATTTTCTCTCATCTGTTCTTCATGTTCTTGGCGCGTTCTTCGTGTTCTTCGTTCGTTTCGATTTTCCTGTACCATGATCGGCTAAACTCTTGTGATTAACCCAACGATGAGGATTCCATGATTCATCCAGAGAACTCGTGCCTAATCTGTAGAACTACTCGATTCTGTTTTCATCTTATCGGATTCGATTTTGAAATAGTTCGAATATTAGATTTAATATTCGGTTTGGTTCATCCCAAGGACTTAGTTCGGACTAGGTTATAGCAGTTGTTGCGTATGCGATTGCACAAGTGAGACGCCACCGTCCGGACAGATTCTAGGCGATCGTCTAGGCGTAGGGAATCTCCGGATGAATGCAGAGATTTCGATTCATCCGAACCAAACGTGGGTTAGTTGTATTTTCGTTCAATGATGGAGGTTTCTCGAATCAATTCGCTGGGTTGATCATCTTTAATCTGCCTCGTTTATTTGATTCTCGCTTTGACTCTCGTTTATTGCACTTTGATTATGTTATTTCGTTTTGTTCTATTCTCATAAACCAAACCCCCATTTTATCATTCTCGTTTCACTATTGTTATTGAACAAGCCCGGCCGCAAATTCGTTGGGAAAGCGACCCTGAGTTCCCTAATTTCGCAAATTGTTTTCGAACTTGGTTTATTTTGGAAGACACGGCAAAAATCTTTCCAAAAATGGCGCGCCGCCGGGAATTTGCATCGGTTTGATTAGTAACGTATTGTAAATAGCTTAGTTTAGGTAGTTTAGGTGGTTCGGGTGGCCGGACAGAAATTTTTCTGACTCCGATCACTCAAACCAGGTCTTATTCACAAGGAATTGGGTGTTTAAGCAAAAGTCACTTCCTAGGAGGAAGTGAGGTCTCACTCATTTTCCCCAAATTCCAACGTTTAGACCACTTTTTTCAACCGTTTTAGGTTCTCGCTTTTGATTTCCAACAGGACCATTTTTTTTTGAGTATCTCTGATTGAGTTGAAATTTGGTACAGTGATAGAAAATGGTGAATCGTTAGACCCACATCGAAAATGTTCCATTTTCCATGTGGTATCCTCCGTTTCGCCAAATTCCATCGTTTAGGCCACTTTTTCAATTTTTGAAGTTTTTTTATTCCATTTTTGAGTCCCCCAATAGTCTAGGAGTTGCCCTGTCCAAGTCCCAAAAATTTTAAAAATCATTTGATACTGTTTCTGGACTTGTTTTGGTCAATTTCTAGCATAGGTTTTTGCTTTTGTGTGTTTTGTCTCTGTGTCTCTTAGTTTTTTTTTCCACTTTTCACCACCTCTAGTGGCATTTTCGTAATTTGATTTTCGGTGGCATCTTTGTCATCCGAGTATTTGCCAACTCTCGCTTTGTGTATATTTTGCATGAGTACCAGAATACTACTAATCCGAGAAGATTTGTTGCCATTTGATCCTGAAATAGAAAGAACAATTCTTAATGCTAGAAGAGTTGTTAGGCTAAGTCATAAGATTAATACCGAATGGATACTCAATTAGAGTCCGATTCGCCATTCGATTGTGTCCATTCTCGTTGATCTTCGATTGTGCTTCGATAGTATTTCGAGTAGTCTTGTTGTGTTCACCGATTCTAGTAGCAACTTTGCTCGCTCGGACATTATGGCAGGAGAAGCGGGATAATCATCACACTTTGAAGGAATTGGGTGCACCTGATGTTAATTATCAACCCTTGTGCATCCAATATCCTAACCTTGCCGCTAACTTTGAGCTTAAATCTGGTCTAATACACTTGTTGCCTAAGTTTCATGGTCTTGCGGTGAGTGCCCCATTAAGCATTTGAAGGAATTCCATGTAGTATGCAAAGCACTATGAAACCTCATGCCATTGATGAAGATCATATCAAGCCGAGAGCTTTTCCTTTCTCATTGGAGGGTGGAGCCAAGGATTGGTTCTTTGTACCTTCACCCTCATCTATTGGGAGCCGGATTCGATATTCGAGAGGTTATTTCCGGAGAAATATTTCCCTTCCTCAAGAGCAAACGCAATCAAGAAGGAAATTGGCAACATTAAACAAGTCATTTGGGGAGACTATGTATGAGTATTGGGAGAGGTTCAAAAGGTTATGTGCAAGCTGTCCACACCATGAGATATCCGAAAAGACTTGATCAACTCTTTCTATGATGGTCTATCACCGTAGACAAAGGGTTGGTGGATGCTTCTAGCGGTGGGGCTATGAGTAACAAGACACCTCGAAGAAGCCCGAGACTTGATATCCATTATGGCGAGATAACTCTCAGCGGTTTGGCACTGGGGCAAATAGTACTCCTGTTTACCATATTCAAGCTCCAGTCCAGCATGATTCTCGAGAGATTAGAGACTAGACTTGATGATCCGACCTCCCTTGTGAGGCGGTGGCAAGGACTCACGAGGCATAAGACGTCTTCCCCTTCAAAGCATGGGTACTCTTGTGGGTTTTGTTCGACCCTTATCATTCTACTACGACTCTTGCCCTACCTTGCATGATCCTACTTACCAAGATCGTCGGTAGCTGCGGTGGGTGTTTTTCCGGGAAGGCCACAATACCAACAGAATAATGCCTTCTCCAACACTTTATAATCCTGGTTGGAGAAATCACCACCAACTTTGCTGAACCAAAATCGGAACCGTGAGCAACCAATACCAAAATCAGAATCGGAGTAACCAAGTATCGCTTTAATGCTGGGAACTACCGGCGAGGAGCCGTACGCACCACAGTACTTTCCAACAACAACCGCACCCCTTTACCCTTGCAAGCACCACCTCCTCGACCGATATATGTCCACCTCCCACAGCGGCACAACAGGCGAAGCTAGTAGTAGTGGTGGTGGTCTCACTTGAAGAAATGATGAAGCAATTTGTCACGCCCAATATGCGGTTCCATGACAGAACTGATACTTCCATTCGTAGTTTGCAAACACAGATTGGGCAATTGGCAACATCATTGAACCGGCTTCAACCTCGGGATCCAATTCCCTTCCCTCACAAACAATTCCCAATCCTAAGGGAAATGTGAGTGCTATATCACTACTGGCCCTGAAAGCAATTGGAGGAACCTAAGCAAGGCTGCAGATGTGACTTCCACATCGAAAACGAGTCGGGAAATGTGAAGATTGACTCAAAAGAAAAAGGCAAAGCAGCAAGGTGAAGAGGAAGACATTCCTATTCCTCTTCCCTTCCCTCGTAGAGCGAGTCGGTCCAAGAAGTTGGAGATAAAGCACAAGAGAAGGATATACTTGAGACATTCGTAAGAGTAGAGATCAACATTCCTCTCTTAGATGCAGTCAAACAAATTCCTAAATATGCCAAGTTTTGAAGGAGTTGTGCACCAACAAGGCGGCGATCAAGGAAATGAACGAGTGAGCTTGAACGGAATGTCTCAAAGACTCATCCAAACTACCATGCCTCGTAAATGCAAAGATCCGGGGACATTTTCTATCCCTTGCCTTATTGGTAACTATAGATTTGATGATTGCATGCTAGATTTAGGTGCTTCTATTAATGTCATGCACCGCATCTGTTTATAGATCTCTTGGTCTTGGTCCCTTGCGTCCAATCCGGTGTCATTGTTCGGTTAGCTAATAGGAGTAATGCCCATCCTCTCGGTTTAGTTGAAGATGTATTAGTCAAAGTTAATGAATTGATATTCCCCGCTGATTTTTACATCTTGGATATGGAGGGTGAGTCTCCTAGTAGTAGGTCACCAATCATTCTAGGGAGACCTTTCATGAAAACAAACTAGGACTAAGATAGATGTGCATCTCGGTACTCTTTCCATGGAGTTTGGTGATATATCTCGTGAATTTCAATATCTTTGATGCCATGAAATATCCTAGGGAAGAGCATTACGTTTTTTGTATTGATGTGATTGATGATGCTTTGTGGATGATGTTCTTAATGGTTGGTGTCCCATTATCCTTATTTTTCATCTCGAGAGTGATACCCCCATTTGTGCATGCGATGATAATGAATGGTGCTCTGTTTGCACTAATTTGGTTAAGACCGCATTGTTTGGTGATTCTCGATTTGCTTGATGATTCTACATTACTTGTAGACTCGATATTGATCCCGATTTTGATGAGCTTCATTCTGATTTTGATGAACTGAATTTGATGTTAACCTTGAGTTGTATAGACCACCCAAATCCATTCGCTTGTTTGCTTCTTTGAATATGGTTTAGTGTATTCCTAGTGTGATGACATCGAGTTGTTGCAACAACCACCCAAGCTTCTCCCTCCATTTGAGCAACCGCCCAAACTAGAGTTGAAATCCCTTCCGGACCATCCTCAAGTATGCATTTACGGAGAGATGAAGCACTGATTGCCAGTCATTGTGGCAAATAATCTCATGCCTGATCAAGAAGAGAAGCTGCTAAGCTTATTGAGGGTGAACAAGAAAGCTATTGGGTGGACATTGGCTGACATAGTTGGCATTAGCCCTTCTATGTGCATGCACCGGATTCTGTTGGAAGAGGACTCTAAGCCGTGAGGCAACCCGAGAGACGCCTTAATCCTCTTATCCTTGATGTGGTGAAGAAGGAGGTCACTAAGTTTCGCAAGCCGGCATCATCTATCCTATTTCGATAGCCGGTGGGTTAGCCTACTCTGTGGTTCCCAAGAAGTCCGGAGTCAGCGTAGTAGCCAATCAAAAGAATGAGCTCATTCCTACTCGAGTTCGAGAATAGTTGGAGAGTTTGCATTGACTATAGGAGACTCAACCAAGCCACTCGCAAGGATCATTACCCTCTGCCTTCATTGATCGGATGTTAGAGCGATTGGCCGGTAAGTCTCATTACGCTTCTTGGATGGCTACTCGGATACTTCCAGATTCATATTGCTCCCGAGGATCAGGGAAGACGACCTTCACATGCCCCTTTGGGACATATGCTTACCGAAGGATGCCTTTTGGCCTCTCGCAATGCACACTGGCACCTTTCGGCGTTGTATGGTGAGTATTTTCTCCGAGTTCTAGAGAGGACTTGCATGGAGGTTTTCATGGATGATTTCACCGTATATGGGTCTGATTTTGATACATGCTTAGCTAATTTGTCTAGAGTCTTGCATAGGTGCATTGAATCTAATCTTGTGCCGAATTATGAAAAGTGTCACTTTATGGTTGAGTCAGGCATAGTCTTGGGACACATAGTGTCTAGGAAAGGGATTGAGGTAGACCACTGCTAAGATTGATGTTATTATTGCTTTGCCTTACCCCGCTTCGTGCGGGAAGTTCGCTCTTTTCTTGGTCATGCGGGTTTCTATCGACGTTTCATTCGAGATTTCAGCAAGACTGCTCAACCCTTGTCCAACCTTCTCGCATAAGGACAACGACTTTGTCTTTGATGATGCGTGCAAGGCGCCTTCGATCACTTGAAGCGTTGCCTTACTACACCCCAATGATTCACCCCCCGATTGGCACCTTCCTTTGAGTTAATGTGCGATGCTTCCAACTATGCGGTTGGTGCTATCTTAGCACGACGGGTTGATAGAGCCTCCCATGTCATTGCATATGCTTCAAAGACTTTGGATTCTCGCTTCGATCTAATTACACCACTACCGAGAAGGAGTTGTTGGCTATTGTATTTGCCTTTGATAAGTTTAGGTCATATCCGCTAGCTAGTAGAGTCATTGTTTTCTACGACTAATGCAGCTTTAAAGTTTCTTTTGAAAAGGCAGATGCTAAGTAACACGACTCATCCGGTGGATGTTGTTGCTCCAAGAGTTTGATGTGGAGATTCGAGATAGAAGTGGCACACGCGGGTAGCCGACCACTTGAGTCGTATCACTCATTCTCCCTCTCACCCCTCTTCTATTCGGGATGATTTCCACGATGAGCAGCCTTCTACGGTACAAGTTAAGACCCCATGGTATCTTGATTTAGTTAACTACTTGGTAGCCGGTGTTTTTCCCGTAGAGTCCACTAGGGCCCAAACCCTTAAATTGAAAAGTGAGTCTAAATATTATGTTTGGGATGACCCTTATCTCGTGGAAATTTTGTAGTGACCAAGTAGTTAGGAGATGTGTGCCCGATTGTGAGTTTCAATCTATATTGCATTTTGCTCATGCTTCGCTCGTGGTGGTCACTTTGGACCCCAAAGAACTGCTAGGAAGGTGTTAGAATGTGGTTTGTTTTGGCCTTCCTCGTTTCATGATGCCCATTTGTTTTGCAAGTCATGTGATAAGCTGTCGAGGGCGGGAGTATTTCCCGTAGGCATGAGATGCCCCAAAACCCTATATTGTTTTGTGAGATCTTTGATGTTTGGGGTATTGATTTCATGGGTCCATTTCTGCTTCATATGGTTACACTTACATCTTGCCGGGCCGTTGATTATGTTTCGAAATCGGGTTGAGGCGAAAGCCACCCGGACAAATGATTCTTACGTGGTGGTGGATTTTGTTAGGTCTAACATTTTACGCGAGTTTGGCATTCCTAGAGCTATTATCGGTGATCAGGGTTCCCATTTTTGCAATCGAAGCATGGGTGCCTTGCTACGCAAGTATGGAGTGCTTCACAAGGTTTCCACAGCCTACCATCCTCGGACCAATGGTCAAGCCGAAGTCTCCAATAGAGAGATTAAGCAAATCCTTGAGAAGAATGCCAACTCTACCGGAAAGATTGGAGTAAGCGACTAGATGATGCTTTTGTGGGCATATCGCACCGCCTACAAGACTCCGATTGGGATGTCTCCTATCGGATTGTCTTTGGTAAGGCATGTCATCTTCCTAGGTTGAGTTGGAGCATCAAGCCTATTGGGCTATTAAGCAATGCAACATGGATTTGGCTAAGTCCGGATGGAGAGGAAGCCAGCAGTCGCAAGAGTTAGATGAGCTTAGATTGATGCCTATGAAAGCTCACTGTTGTATAAGGAAAAGACTAAGGCATTCCATGATAAGCATATTCTCGAGGAAAGAATTCTCATGGGCCGAAAGTTCTTCTATTTAATTCCCGTCAAGTTTATGCCTGGTAAGCTTCGATCTAGATGGGATGGCCCTTTGTGATCACTAACATATTTCCATTTGGTCTTCGTTGAGCTATGTGATCCACCCACAGACGGACTTTTAAGGTCAATGGGCATCGCCTCAAGCCATTTCATGAGGGATCCCCACACAGAGCCCTGAGGAAGCGGAGATTCTCCTCATTGATGCCACTTATCCTCCATAAACCCTTTGGGAGTATTCTTCTTTCTTCTCCCTCCTTCTCTTTTATTTGTTTTCCTTTTCTACTTTGCTTTTTGAAAATAAATACATTCTTTCTTTCTAATGATTGCTACATATTATGAACTAGGACATTTTGGTTTTAATGGATCATTCTGTTTAGTCTCTGGAACTCTTGACTCTTCGATTACAAGTCTTGGTAGTTGATTTGATGTTGTTGATTACCTAAGTTGGTATTGACCTTGTGAGGTTTTTGGGCTCGCATGAATGGAATTCATCTTTTGCCATTCTTTCTTTCATGTGTGCATCTCTCATGATTTGTGTTCTCTAGAACTTGCTCCTTTTCTTTTGAAACTACATTTTTCACTTACGTGCATAAGTATGATGGAAGCTTGTTTTCTTTCTTTTATTCTCCTCACTTTGGCCAAATAGCTTTCCCTTACATTATGATTCCTTTGCTAGCCCCTTTGTGCCTTTTGACCCATTCTTTTCTAAGCCACATTACAAGCCTAAGCGTAAAACCATTTTATTCCGCACCTTGAAGATTTATTGAGCATTGGTTTCAACTTGTTTTGTGTTTAAGTGTGGGGTTGCTCAGAGTGCAACAGCTTTAAGTGTGGGGGGGGGGATATTTGATTTTGACATTGTAATTACGTATACAATGAAAGGAAAGAAAGAAAAGTAAAAAAAAAAAAAAAGAAAAAAAAAAGAAAAGAAAAAAAAAAGGAAAAAAAAAAAGAAAAAGAAAAAAAAAAACAAAAGAAGAGAAAAGAAAAGAAAATACATAGAAAGGAATGTATATATGAGTAGAATAAAAGTCTCATACATAGAGAATGATTGTGTTAATCGTTGCTCTTCCTTTTGATTTCTTTGGTGCTTAGCCTCTTATTCCATACTATTACCTACCTTCACCCTAGCCCCGTTACAACCTTTAATTACAAGCTCTCTTGATTTGTGCATGTATGTGTTATGAGTAGTGGAGACGTAGAAGTTGAGCAAGCTTATGGTAGAACAAATTTCTTGAGTAGAATTTGAGCGATACACTTATTTACCTTAAACACTTGAGAGACCGATTGATTGAGCGCATCATTTGAGAGATCATCTTTTGTGATTAGCATCATTGATTGACACTACCATGAATTGTAATTTGAGATGAAGGGGTTTTGGTCTTGAATGATTGGTCTTTTGAAGCTTTGTGTCCCTTGATTCAATTTTTGCATTGTTAGCAATTATTAGTAAAGAAGAGTTTTTCCTTTAGGTCTTTCTCTTTGAATTTTGCTCAGAGTGCAAAAAGATAAGTGTGGGGAATTTGATAATTGAATATTTTATACACTTATTTTTGTCTCTTGAATAATAATTTAGGACCCTTTAGCTAATAAATAATGGCTCTTATGTTTATTTGGGCCTTGGGCCTTTTATTGCATTTTAGCTATTTTTAATAATAAAATTCCAGTTTTGTGTTGCTTCACTATTTCTACCATAACTCTTGAACCAGACATCGGATTTGCCTCATTTTTGTCTCATATTTCAGATGATTCAGAGAGCTACAATTGTTATGAAGACATCAAGAGCAAATTCGGTCAAGAAGGAGGTCAATTTTGGAGCCAAAGTCGGATGTACAATTCTGGATTTATTTTGGACCCGAATTTTGTAATTTAAGTCCAGTTATATTTTATTTCTGTTTTGGGCTAAAACTATGAGAGCCCATTTCGTTTTAGGTTATTTTAAGTATGGCAGCTGCCACAAACATATTCATTCACGTTTTTAACATTAGAGTGGATCAAAATACAAGTTTTCATTTTCTCTCATCCTGCTCTTCATGTTCTTCGCGCTTCTTCGTGTTCTTCTGCTCGTTCTTCGATTTTCCCAGCCATGATCGGCTAAACTCTTGTGATTAACCCAACGATGAGGATTCCATGATTCATCCAGAGAACTCGTGCCTAATCGGTAACTACTCGATTCTCGTTTTCATCTTATCGGATTCGATTTTGAAATAGTTCGAATATTAGATTTAATATTCGGTTTGGTTCATCCCAAGGACTTAGTTCGGACTAGGTTACAAAGTGTTGCTGTGCGATTGCACAGCTGAGACGCCACTGTCCGGACAGATTCTAGGCGATCGTCTAGGCGAGGGAATCTCCGGATGAATGCGAGATTTCGATTCATCCGAACCAAACGTGGGTTAGTTGTATTTTCGCTCAATGATGGAGGTTTCGGAATCAATTCGTTGGGTTGATCATCTTTAATCTGTCTCGTTTATTTGATTCGTTTGACTCGTTTATTGCACTTTGATTATGTTATTTCGTTTTGTTCTATTCTCGTTAAACCAAACCCCCATTTTATCATTCTCGTTTCACTATTGTTATTGAACAAGCCCGCCGCAAATTCGTTGGGAAACGACCCAGTTCCCTAATTCTCGCAAATTGTTTTCGAACTTGGTTTATTTTGGAAGACACGGCAAAAATCTTTCCAAGAATTTTCGAGTTTCGCACGACAATGAATTTATTTGCTTAGACACAAATTTTCTGCAAAGACCAATGACAAAGGCAATAAACAGTATAGAGAAGTACATAAGGCAAGATCCCTAAGAAGAATAATAAACTCAAAAAACAAATTCCAACCCCAAATTATAATCTATTGGTTCTCATACTTTACGGCTTGGTCATAATTTATTTCAGTTAAAGAGTGATTTTTTTCTTTTTTGGTTTTTGAAAGTGTAATAAAGACCAACCAATTATAACACATACATATACAAGTTTACTAATCAAGGTTCATGGAAATTAGAAAATGTGCAAAATGTTAGTTGGTTAAGGTTCTTCTCCAAATCTAAAGGCAACAAGAAAACAAGCACCAAACTAAGTAGTATTATATTCTTTCACACATTACCTTCCAGGATGAGAGATATGTATGAGGAGACTTCTTGTGGACCTCGATCAATGAATTAGTCAAGTCAAGGCTTTTCTCTTCTTTTTTCCATCTCAAAAGATTATATATATTGCAATAGCAATAAGTAACAAATGCAAGAATTATAAAAACATGTGAAGAACATAGAAGCTACCCTGTTTCAAGGGAATTCCTAATTATCTCCTGGTGAGCAATACAGAAATAGGCAATCTTATCAAAGATTTTCACTTTGTTCCCCACTTTGATTTAATGTTTCCTCCTAATCTTGTTGAATGCAGAACTACCTCTTTTTTTCAAAGCGAATTTGATCTCCTAGTAACCCCAAACACAAACACTAGTTTTTTTAATAAACTATAACTCCAAACAAGTTTTAACTAAAGATAAAGTAAAATAAACCTTTGCCTCTTTTTTTTTCCCTTACCGTTAGATATTATCGAGAGAAGGGGGGAAGTAATTTAAACACCAAACGTGGAGCCGACGAACACCGCAAAGAGGAAGACGGAGTAGGACTGGACTGCCGCACATGTGCAGGGGAGAGTGACAGAGGTAGGTTAAGGCATGGAATCGAAAGGGAGGGAGCAATGTTCGATAGAGTTCAACAAAAAGGAGAGATCAAGAAGGGAAGAAATAGCGCTCGATGAGAAACTAATTAAAAGAGTGGCTCTTGAAAGGACGAATTTCTTCACTTATTTAGCAATATTTGCAATGTGGCACTCCGAAATAACATCCAGGACACTACAAAACGACTAAAGCGTCCCGATATTAAATCGTGGATGCCACAAAATCTAATTAAGGCGTCCTAATTTTAAATCGTGATGCCACAAAGAATTGGCGCTTACCCGAAAATTAATCAGACGCTACAATAATATAAATGCCTTGATCTAAAATTGACGTCCATAGAGAAAATAAAGGCGTCCCGATATTAAGCCGACGCCAAAAAATATGCGCCAAAAAATTAGCTATTTCGCGCCATGGAGCTAAACAATTAATTTTTATGCTCAAAATTTAATTTTAGGCATCTTGAAATTATTTAGGACGCTTAATTTATTTTAGGCGTTTCCGAAAATTATTTTAGGATGCCCAATTCTTAGAATTCAAGTATATAATTACAAGAATGCCAATGTTCACTTTTAACTTCCTTTAAAAAATAAGGACCTTTTAAAGAAGTAGTAACCCTTTTGTTTTTTTTTTTTTTTTTTAATTAGGGGTATTTTAGTATTTCCATGAAAATAGTGTGGGACCCACAACAAAAAGTAACTTGAATTTAACGGCCATGTTATTTTTGCACCTATATAACTACTTAAGCAATTAGAGTTACAAGGAAAGAGATAAGTCTGACAAAAGCAACTTAAATACACCCAATTTGTTCTCACCATTGCCTAAAATACATAGACAAGGGTCAACAATACAAGTGAAGTTCAAAGTGTCTATGTCAATTAAGGAGGGCAATTATAGAACATAAAATGAATGAACACTAATTAGTCTTCTTCCTCTTTGAAGTGCTCTTCTGTGTTGAGACAAGAACTGCTATACTATCAATATGCCTAGCTATAATACTAATTTCAAAAATTGTTTTCTTAGCAACACCGATGAAATTTGATTATGGCATAAAAGATTGGACACATGTCAATATGCACCAACTAGGCAAATTACTTAAAGATGCTTTTTTAGTTTTTGGTTTATCCAATCTTCATGACAGAAAGATCACTCCAACTTCTCCATATAGATTTAGTTGGACTAGCAAGAGTTAAAAGCCTTGGTGATAATCTCTATAGTTTGGTCATTGTCAATGATTACTCTAAATTTACTTGGACCATCTTTCTTTCCTCTAAAGATGAAACATTTGATCAATTTATTGTTTTTGCCAAGAAAAAGCAAAATGAACAGACCATGGAGGAAAATTTGAAAAGAAAGCTTTTGGAGAATACTATTATTCAAATGGTATTGACCATAATTTTTCCGTCCGATAACCCCTCAACCAAATAGAGTTGTAGAGAGAAAGAATAGGGTTCTCACAGAGATGGCTAGAGCCATGGTGAATGAAAAGAGTGTCTCAATAATATTCTGAGCAAATGCAATGAGCACGCTTGCTACATCTCAAACAATAGCTTATATCAAAGGAGCTTGATAAGACCCTTACGAGTAGTACAAAGGAAGAAAACCAAATCTCGATCATTTGCATATATTCAGCTACAAATGCTTGCTCACAACAATGGTAAGGACAATTTAGGAAAATTCAATCCTAAGTTCGATGAATGTATATTTCTGATTTATTCTAATCGAAGTAAAGCTTATAGAATTTCATCAAATTTACTTGTGTTGTTGAAGAATCAATTCATGTTGTGTTTTCAAATGAATCTCTAGTTAAACCTTTGGATGATGAACCTGAAATGATTCATCAAGAGGAAGATCAAATTATTTTGAAAACAATTTTCTTAGAAAATGAGCCCAAAAGGATCTTGAACCATCTCGATCAAAACCAACCTAGAGCTTGTAGATATAACAAGAGATAGGTGATGTCAATGAGAGAGTGAAAACCAAACACAACTCTCAATGAAGTGAGTTTTTTGCTTTTATATATGAGTTAGAACCCTCTAACATTGAAGAAGCTCAATCGAGTAATGATTGGGTGATAGCAATGCAAGAGGAATTAAATCAATTTGAGAGAAATCAAGTTTAGGACTTGGTATCCAAGCGTAAAGACCATCTAGTCATCGACATTAAATAGGTATTCAAGAACAAACGAGATGAATCTGCAATCATTGTCAAAAACAAGTTAAGATTAAACATATGCTCCCGTTGCTAGATTGGAAGCCATACGAGTACTCATAGCCTTTGCGCTGCATGCATCAAGAGATTCAAACTATATCAAATGGATGTTAAGAGTGCATTCCTAAATGCTTACATTATAGAAGAAGTCTATGTTGAACAACCACCGGTTTAAAAATGTGTCCAAACCATACCATGTTTTCAAACTTAAAAAGGCTCTCTATGGTCTTAACAAGCTCCCGGAGCTTGGTATGAAAGACTAAGCAAATTCCTCATAGAACAAGGCTTTGTCATAGAAAGGTTGACACAACGCTCTTCATCAAGCACATGAAAAACAATTTATTAACTGTGAAATTTATGTTGATGACATCATATTTGGTTCTACTAATGATTCTCTTTGCCAAGAGATTTCAAAGACTATGTAAGGCTAATTTGAAATGTCTATGATGGAAAAATTGAATTTCTTCCTTGGGCAATGGGATATTTATCTCTCAAACCAAATATCTTAGAGAAATTCTTAAGAAGTATGGAATAGATCACACAAATGGAGTTGATACTTCAATAAGCTCAACGACACTACTAAATGCTAATGTAAAGGGGCCAGATTTCAACATAACCAAGTATAGAGGAATGATTGGTTCTTTGCTATATCTAACCGCTAGTAGTCCAAACATTCAATTTAGTGTGGGGTTGTGTGCAAGATATCACCGCACCAAAAGAATCACATGCCGAGACAAAGGAAGAGGATATTTAATTATATTGCCGACACAATGAGCTTGGAATTTGGTACCCTGAAAAGGAGGCAATGAATATCTCATTGCTTACTCGATTCAGATCATGGTAGGTACAAAATCGATAAGAAGAGTGCCATTGACAATGTCAATTCTCGCAGCTCTATCTTGTCTTGGTTTAGCAAGAAGCAGAACACCGTATCCTTATACTCAATTAAAGTTGAGTATGTATCTACCGAAGGTGTTGTGCTCAAGTACTATGGCTAAAACAACAACTACAAGATTTGGGCTTCCATCCGAGGGAAATTCCAATTTCTGTGAAAACAAGAGCACAATAAGCTTGGAAAAAATAAAATTCAACATTCAAGAGTCAAACACATTGATGTGAGACATCACTTTATCGAGATCATGTTCGAAAGAAAAACTTGAAAGTGATGTTCATCCTTACTCATCTCCAACTAGCTGATATCTTCACAAAACCGTTAGAAAGGATTAATTCCTCTATATAAGAAGATAATTGGGAATGGTAAATCCCAATGAATTGTGAGTAATCCCTTCATTCGATTAATTCTTAAATATGTTTTTGATGAATTAATTAAGAACTTAAGCATCGAGTTCTTAGTATTTTGTTTTTTAGAATCCCCTATTCTTATGCTGAAAAATAAAGTCAAGGTAGAAGGGATCACTTGAAAAGAACTCAAGTGACAGTGAAAGTTGAAGGCTTTTACTCAAGTGAAACACAAAGCACTCGAATGATATCGAGGAATTTGCCCACAATTCACCGCAAGATCAAACATCATAGTCAAGCGGGATACCGAGCACTTGAGTGAAGCACTTGAGTTGGTTATCTAGGAACTCAAGTGTTGAGGAATTTAGGAAGGAATCATAACTTTAACACTATAGGCACTTGAGTGAAGAAAGACACAACTCAAGTGAGTCACTCGATTGAAGCATATGAGCACTCGAGTGACTAAGAAAAAGGACCTCGATAGCAAAGAGCCGCCTACAAGCGTAACATGCACTTGAGTAGAGAAAAGGTCACCGAGTGGCTAACTCGAGCGAGGCCTTTAAGCACTTGAGTGAGAAGAGATTATAGCAAAGTTAAAACTTCAACGCTTGGCAGCACTCGAGTATTAAAAGAAGTAACTCGAATTGATCACTGAGTGAGCACTCTAAGCACTTGAGTGCTAAGAGACAATGAAGCTAAATAGTTAAAGAAAGGAAGGTTGAACGTAAGGCAAAATGCTCCACCCGAGTGGAGAAGTCAAAACTCGAGTAATAATTAAATCCAACTCTCAAATAGGATCGAGTATTCTCGTAACACACTCGAGCGAGGTACCATTGTTGCTTTGATTTTTTTGAAGCATAACTTGAGTGACACAAATTTCATTCAAGTAACGCATATTTACTCAAGTGAGAATTCAGTCCACTTGAGTGGAATGCGCATAATTTGAGAGATTATATCAAACATAGTCGTGACTATTTATCTCATTTCAATTATCCATTTCACATCTCCCCACTCAAAATTCTTTCAAATTTCCCACTCAAGCCCATAACTATTAAGAGGTTACTATTCGATTCACTCAAACGTACTCCCCATCTTCACCTTCCCAACGATTCCCCTTCTTTTCCCTCTCTTTATATTTTCTCTCTCACTCACATTTCTCCACTCGATCTCATCGCCGCAAGCCCTAACCTCATATTTCTCAAATCCTTTATTTCCAATCTCTTCTAGCTTTCTAAAACCTTTTATTGAGGCTATATGGCAAGAACTAAGAGACCTTTAGTCCACAAAGATGATTACACTCCTCTCACAAAGAAGACGAAGACTATCAAGTACTTTGAAGACTTCAGTTCAAATCGAAGATACAATTGTTAGGACCCAGCCGAAAGTCAAGGGTATTGTTATTAAGGAGCCCTCTTTGATTCCACCTTGACCTACTTCATATGTGCCTACAAGGAAAGGCAAGGAGACTAAGGCTAATATTCAAGCTCACCAAGAAATGGCTGTGATGGATGTGGGCCTATGAAGATATTAGATGTAATGATGACGATGATGACGATAATAGTATTATTGAAGAGGTGCTTGAGACAACGATGAGAAGGAGGACCATTAAACTCATCGCCGAATTTGTCAATACCTATTAGGGATTGTAACTACTCCTTCGAGTCCATCAAAAATTATCTTATCCATATATTTTCAACATCTTGAAGCCGGAGAAGCATTTGGGCTCCTCTCGAACCTCTCTCCAGCCTCTATGATTGGCACCTTCCAAACCATCTGGCATATCTACACAAGGAACATGGTGAATAAAAGTAAGAACTTCTCACATTTAACCACTAGAGACTATCTTATGTTTGCCTCAATTATCTCTAAGGAACCAAGAAACGTGGGTTCCTAGATTATGGATAAGATGCGACAATTTAGGTTCCATTTGAACGTCATACCTACTATCTCATTTCCCAATTTGGTTTCCTAAATTCTCTACCTAAATAATGTGTAGACCTAGTTCCGAAAAAGACACCGCTAAGACTAAGAGGTTTGATAAGATATACTTGAAGAGGATGAAGATCTCATTTACTCGAGGTTTCTAGACAATTGAAGCTAAATAAGGAAAAGAGCATGGAGTCTTCACCAACCAGCACAAATAAGGCCCATCTTCACATGCAGGGATCCTACATATGCTCCCCTCCTTCCTCGTGGCTTCTATCCGTAGACTTATATTAAGGATGCTCTTAAGAAGGACGTTAGCTACCATTCTTCAATCTAATGAATCCTTAAAGGCATCCTATGAGTATTTGATTACAACTTTGGGAGGAAAAGATTAAAATCTTGGTTGACCACATGAACCAAAATTTCTAGATGTTGTTTACTCAATAGGATGATCAATCAGCCGGGATCGTGAAGATTGAATGCACTCAACATTTTTTGGGGTTCTCCTTTTCGACCCATATGCTCTTGAGCCTTTCGTCCCTTTTAGCTCCATCTTGTCCTTGAGCCTCTTGTCTTTGAACCCATTCCTACCGTTGGAAATTATGCCCTAAGGGCAAGTCATTGTACTTTACACGTTAATGTCATTTAAAGTATTCTCCATTTAGTTATCATTTCATTTGCATGTTTATAGATATAACTGTGTCCTTGGATATATTTTATAGATTATCTTAAATGTTCTTAGTCGGTCATCTACGCGGGAGTAAAGATGAAATAAGACCCGTATGACTTTGATGAGATATGGAGATACGAATCAAATTCATGCACTTGTAAGAGTACAAGGTGTTGGACCGACCCACTATGAGAAAGCCGCATCGATTAGGTCATAAGCTTTTCTCATGTATAACCGTACACAATGCTCCTTAGACCCGAGATCATCATGGATTCCTACATGATGAGTCATCGCTCTTTGACCTAGTCAAAATTCACCTTTGACCGGTGATGATAAAGGCTTGGATACTGATCGCTGGTTTTCATGTAGTGGAATATGAATGGTCAAGATGAAAATTTGTCCTCACATTTGTATAGAGATAATACTAGGCTCCTTGATGAGTGAGTCCGAGAAATGTATGACCATATTACGATGGAATAGAATTTCCATTTCAGCTTATTAGACTACTTAAGATTTGACAAAGTAATGGTCAAGAAGTTGACATTATCCATGCCTCATCCATGACCAAATTATCGCGTGACAAAAGGGACGGACATGTTGTAACGATAGGTTGTATTGTATCATTGATCCCCATATGAATTGGGTAGTCGCAATGTCTTGCTAGAGGCCGCTTGCCACTTGTGGGATGGTACATGATTGGCTCCGCCGCCAATCTCATGTGCGCCCGCAAGGTTGCACACGAATATCACCAACACGAAGAAAGGTGTCCGCATTCATTGAATCTTAGATATATCTAAAATTTAATGAATATTGTTTTTAATCTAGGATGGACATACATACATACATACATACATACATACATACATACATACATACATACATACATACATACATACATACATACATACATAGATACATAGAGAGATATATATATATAGATATATATATATATCTATAGATATATACATATATATATATATATATATATATATATATATATATATATATATTATATATATATATATATATATATATATATATAATTATAAATTCAAAAATAATAATGATATTATTTATTGATAATAATAATATTATATATAGCATTTAATTTATTTGATAAATTAAATAACTATAATAAATTGAGATATTGTATCTCAAATTTAATTTTTGAATAAAGATATAGTATCTCAGATTTAATTAAATTGAGATATAATATTTCGATTTAATTAAATAGAAAGACATCGAGGTCTCGATTTAATTTATAAAGATAAATTAAATCGTAGGCTTATAATTCAAATTAAATAAATAAATTAGATTAGATCTGTTGGACAGATTTAATTAATATATCATTTTAATTCAAATTAATTTCAAGATTAATTAGATTAATTTTTGAATATTTTAATATGGCTCATTAGGGTTTTTGAAACTCGATAAGAGATATTGATCTAGTCCTATCAAAAAAACGAAAGAATTAGAAAAGTCCGTGAAACCCTAGAGGAGGAACATGCAAAGCCGCCTCTGTTTGATCAAACAAGATGGCACTACGATCGAGACGCATTGACGCTCGAGACGCACACGAGAACGAAACGCTACGAAGTTTGCATAGGTACGGTTTCTAACGAACCTTGATTTAATCACTGTTAATGGATCCTCTCAATGGATCCGTAAGTTTTAATGGATAAGAATCCTTCCGTTGCGTGTACTGATCCCAACACTACCGCCATCCCTAAGTCCACCACAACTCCTATCCTTGCACTTATAGATGATCTATATATACTGAAGATCCCCTTCCTTCTCCCTGTTCTACCCTCCTTTACTCCCATTCATATCTCCACCTTTAGCTCTACTTCACCTCAATCCTCACCTACCCCGAATCCTTACTTTACATTTCACTCCACCTCCTCTTCCTCTCGCTACCACTTCTCTTGCCTTAGCTCCCATTGATTCCCTCTGCCATAGTTGTCTACACTCCGCCTCCTATCCCTCTCCACCTCCTCCATCGATATCACCTTTCTACCCTTTTTCCTAATGACAAAGTAGAGAAAAGTAGTGATTGATTATCCGAGAAACTGATATGTTATATGTTTTTATGTTATTTGTGTTTATTTTTGAATTATGCTTCGCATTGAGTTGAATGTTTTTGTAACTTATGTTCATCAATGATAATGCTATCTATGTAATTCTATATTTGTTAATTATATTCTTTCTTTGTGATGTTCAAGAGTTTTTCAAACTTACTCAAAGTTTGTCATTATCAAAAAGGGGGAGAATGTTAATTTAGTTTATATGATGGTTATTAACTGTCATGCATAACCGTTCTAAACCGTAATTTATGATGTCTATTATAATGGTTCTATTATAACAGATGTTATATATTGAGATGTGGTGAGGCTATGTTGTGCATATTGTTGTCATTATGAATAACGATCTCAAGTAAACAACCGTATAAAACTATGTAACATATATAATGGTGCTTTCAAAATAACCGTTATATAAAAGTTTAGCATACATAATGGTCGCTATATAACAATCGTTATTTATTTCTATAAATGCTAAGGGATTATGAAACAACCGTCATATATAGTGTATAAATATATAACGGTTCTTATTTAATAATCATTAATGTTTTAGGAAATTTTTCTTTAAAACAAATAGGGATTCTCCTTTTTCCCTGCATGTAGAATGAAATTGTACACAAATTTGTTTTTTACACAAGCTCAAACATCGAATGCAATTTGGGATGGATCAAGACATTTACAGCTTTGTGGTTAGGCTCAATGGAACTCCTACCATAAAGGCTTAAGAGTATACAGCCTCGAGCAAGATTTGATAGAGAATGAGGGATTACATGTATAGTACGCCATCTACTCCTTCTAATTAGAAAGTATATCGCATTCTATAGATCTAATCTCTCCTTGTCTATCAAGTCTTGCTCGAGGCTGCTTACCCTTGAGCCTTTTATGGTATGGAGTTCCATTGAGCCTAGCCACAAAGTCGAAAAATGTCTTAATCCATCTCAAATTACTTGTCTTTACTAGATGTGAGAGTTTCTATTCTATTATACAGTCAAATCCAACAAACAAAGTTAAAACATAAACTCTCTCTCTCTCTCTCTCTCTCTCTATCTATCTATCTATCTATCTATCTATCTATCTATATATATATATATATATTACTAAAAATATCTCATCCGCCATACTCCTCGAAATCAAAAACATCTCAGTTAGTCCTTCCAGTCGCTAGCTCTAACCTGCATCACTAACGTTGCCGATGTGTAACGTGAGTTGGTCCAATCATTCGCCGACTCTTCCATCTTCCCCTTTATATACCCTCCTCCATTCTTTCCTCCCAACAAGTCATTACAATTAACTTCCCTCCCTCCCAAGCAACTACCTCACCTCAATTTTCAATAACCGCTTTCATCCCTCAATTCTCCGATCCTCGTAATATTAATAGAATGTTTGTTCACCAAGTAAGCTTAATGTCTTGCATCACCATGGTCCACCACCGACTCATCATGTTCTCGATTGAATGGTGCAGGTGCTTCGCTACCTTCAACATTTTTACTCGTTGAAAAGTCTATTCACCGACCTCACCGTTGGATTTAGAGAAGTAAAAGATTCAAAGCAAAGAACACCGTCTAACTCCGGCGCAAACCTAGGCGAGAAGCGCCGCCATTGTTGCTTGGCTCCATCAAGTTGCGTTGATGGTGACGGCGGCGGCGCCTTGTTGTTATCTCGGAGATGCCGGTTGAGTTGATGATAATGTATACGAAGTTAAGGTTACTTGGTGAACAAACATTCTATTAATATTACAGAGGATCGGAGAATTGAGGGATGAAAGCGGTTATTGAAAATTGAGGTGAGGTGGTTGCTTTGAGGGACCGAAATTTCGGAATTATAATGACTTATTGGGAGGGAAAGAATGGAGGGAGGGTATATAAAGGGGGAAGATGGAAGAGTCGGCGAGTGACTGACCAACTCACGTTACACATCGCAACGTTAGTGATGCCGTTAGGAGCTAAGTGACTAAGGACTAACGTGGATGTTTTTGATTTCCTGTGGATGCAGGGACGAGTTATTTTTAGCTAGGGATCAAAAAGGGGTTCGTACTTTTTCCGTGGACCAAAAAAGGTATTTACTCAAACGACGCCGTTTTGGCCTTCCTACGTGGCATGTGACCGGACTAACTCACGTTACACACGCAACGTTAGTGACGCCGTTAGGAGCTAATCGACTAAGGACTAACGGGATGTTTTTGGATTTCCTGTGGATGACGAGACGAGTTATTTTTAGTTAGGGATCAAAAAGGGGTCCGTACTTTTTCGAGGGACCAAAAGGGTATTTACTCTTAAGAATGACTAGGCATAAATACTTATTAAAAGAGCTTAAATGATACAGCTTTATAATTTACCCCAAGTGTTGGTAGAAAAGGGATTAAAATGTTGTTGTTTATGTGCTTAAGCATTACCTTCACTTCGTCAGTAGTGTTGCTACAACATCACAACTATATTGAATGATAAAATCTGCGAGCGTCCCTTGAGTGTGTAAATTAATTTCTTTGTTGAGAAAATACAGGAAATCATTACAGTGAATTGGATCAGAGCTGAATTGGGCCTTGTAGACTAAATATAGATGCAAAAGGACCACATGCTAGAGGGAAAAGCTAAAAGAGGTGCAAAAGACAAGAAAGGACAGCTAGAGAGAGAGAAAGCATACAAAATATTCCTACCGGGCCTTGTAGAAAAGGACGAGTCCAACCTACTAGTGGAAAGAAGGACAACTCGAGTAATAACTCTAGCCTTAAAAGGAAAGGAAGGACAACCCTAAGAACTAACCTCGTGTGCATTGAGAATTGAGTAACGGTTGGGAGCAGAAAGAGAAAATTTGGACAAAAAGTGACGCACAACTAAAAGAGGAAATCCCCATAAGAGAAAGGCAAGTTCACCATGCTATAGAATTGTTTCTTGGGCTAATGATATCGTCGACTTCCTCTTTTCTTCTTCTTAGTTTGTTTCTTTGTTCTATCATGTAAATAATTACATTCAATTTAGTTGTAATTATTCTCGAAAGCCATGAGCTAAACTTTCGTGGCTAAGCTTTGATGGAACCTGATTTGTATCTCTTACCCTAATATTAGCGTTAACCAAATTGTGACTTAGTTTGTTTAATGTTGTGCATTTAATTTGTCTATATTGTTTGTTGATTGGCCATTAATGAGCAAGAGATGTGGTCTAAATTTATCGGAAGGGGATTAACATTAGACCTCCAATAAACAATGTTTCATTTTGGATTTACTTTGTAAATTCAACTAAGTAAACCTGTGCATGGGTTTACCTCACACAAGCATACACCATGTGTTTCTTCTTATAAGCTCAAATTTTGCATAAGCATGTGATGAAATTAGGTTTAGGAGTAAATATATAGGATTGTTGGAAAACTTCTATATACAAAAGAGGTAGGTTAACCGAAGAACATTGCTAAAGCATTCTTGGCGTGGTTGCGAAAAGGGGAAAATCAAAATTTAGCCTATTTTTATCTTGATTAATGTTTGTCGTACTCATTATTGATTGGTTACATTCCAATTTTAGATTCAGTAGTTTACATCATTTAAATCACATCAAAATATCTTTTCACTTTACCAAATCAAGCAACTATTATTCATTCTCTTGTGTGCATATTACAGTTGCTAGAATCTTTATGGAACGATACTCTACTCATCATTTTATTACTTGTTTGACTAGTACAATTGCCAAGTAAAATCACCGACAATATACATGTTGGGATCCGTACACGCAGCAGAAGGAATTCATCCATTAAATTTTTACGAATCCCATCAGAGGATCTATCAACGGCGTTTAAATCGGGTTAGTTAAGAAAAATCGTACCTATTCGAATCCGGTATGCGTGCCTTGAGAACTTGTGGGTTAACACCTTCTTACTCGATCTATCTCTAGGAGCCGAATCGCGAATCCACTCATTCTACCAGATCCACACCGAACAGCTCTCCAACACGTACGGCAGCGTGCTAGCGCCTTCTTACTTTGTGTCTCACGTTTTTTTCTCTAGGATTTTCTCTCGCGGCTTGTTAGTTCGTTCTCTTAATATGACTATATCAATATCTTTTATAAATTTTCTAAAACCCTAATTGGACCGTATTAAAATATTCAAGACTACTCTCAATTAACCTCGAATTTGAATTTGGATATTAATTAAATCTGTCCAACAGATCTAATCAAATCTATTCAATTAATCCAAATTAAAAGCCTGCTAATTTAATTTATCTTTATAAATTAAATCGAGATATGAGATCTATCTATTTAATTAAATATGAAATACTATATTTCAATTCAAATTAAATCGATATATGATATCTCTATTCGAAAATTAAATATGAGATATGATATCTATCTATTTAATTAAACTCGAGATACTATATCTCAATTCAAATTAAATCGATATACGATATCTCTATTTATTTTGATTATTTAATTTATCAAATAAATTAGATACTATATAATAATATTATTATCTATATAAATAATATTATTATTAATTTCAATTTAATATATATACACACACACACACACTTCCTAGATTAAATGATGTATTCATTAAATCTTAGACATATCTAAGATTCAATGAATTTGGACACTATTGCTTCTGTTGGGCTATTCTTCATAACAGCGGCATCACAGCCGACATGAGATTGGCAGCGGCCAATACTGTACCAGCCCATAAGTCGAAAGCGGCCTCTAGCAAGACATTGTGACTACCCAATTCATATGGGGATCGTTGATATGACACAAACCTATCATACAACCATGTCACGTCCCTTTGTCACGCGATAATTTTGTCAAGAATGAGGCATGGATGATGTCAACTTCTCATTCTTGACCATTACTTTCAATTCTTAAGTAGTCTAACAATTGAAATGGAAACTCCGTTCCATCGCAGTATGGCCATATATTTCTTAGACTCACTCATCGAGGGCCAAGTTTTATCTCTCTACAAATGTGAGGGACAAATTCCATGTTGACCATTCACATCCTCTCGCATGAAAATCACTGATCCCGATCAAAGCCTTTATCATTACCCGGTCAAAGGTGACTTTTGACTAGGTCAAATATCGCCGACTCTCATGTAGGAATCCATGATGATCTCAGGTCAAAGGGCGTTATGACGCGGTTATACATGAGAAAAGCTAATGACTCAATCCATGCAGTTTTCTCATAGTGGGTCGGTCCAGCACCTTGTACTCTTACAAGTGCCTATGACTTTGATTCGTATCTCCATGCTCATCAAAGTCATACTGGTCTTATTTCATCTTCACTCCCGCGTAGATGATTGACCAGGGACATTTAGGATAATCTATAAGATACATCCAAGGATACAGTTATCACTATAAACATGCAAATAATATGATAACAAAACAAAGAAATACTCTAAATAACATAAACATTTAAAGTACAATGACTTGCCCCTAGGGCATAATTTCCGACAAAAGAGGCGAGCCGTGAATCATGTTATCCTCTATAGGTTATACATGTAGCCCATAAAGACAAGCTTGCCAACCATGTTCTCCCTTGTAAGTTATACATATGGCCTATAGCAACTATATACCGCTTGGGGCTATCTCGCCACACACTCAACATACATTACAAAAAGCCGACGTTTTGTAGCGCTTAAAATTGCATATTTGTTGCGGTTTTAACCACTACAAACAATAGTAGTTCACTATTGCAAGTTGTTTTGTAGCAGCTTTTTTAAAACCACTACCGTACTTGTAGAGGTTTTACATCATTGCTATAAGATGAAATCGAGATGAGGGATTGTGTGAATATTTTGTACCGAAGATAGAACCGCTACAAATGACGCAAAAGAATTTGAGTAATGTAAAAGGAAAATTGAAAATTGGCACCAACATTATAGCGGTTATTATTTCGCTACTAAGTGCATCCACAAATTTTTAAAAATTGGCGGAAAGGTTTGTAGCGTTGTAAAACCACTACAAACATTGGATGAAAATTCAAAAATGGAGTCAAATTTTAAGGGAATTTGAATTAAAATTTTTAGCGATTCTAAATATTACAATTTTTTTTTAAAAAAAAAACCTTAATTTGAGTCCATTTTTACAACATTTTATTATTTAAGTGACAATTTAAATGATAATAGTTAATATTTTAAAAATGATTAACTTAAGTTAGATAAATATAAATGTTATATAGGTATTATACTTAGAATGTGTAGATAATATAAGTATAAAAGGTAAGGAAATATAAATGACTTTTGAATTCACTACACTTAATTATGAGATGGTGATAATGAAATGTAAGTATAAAATGTAAGGAAATATAGAGAATAACATATGATGAGTGTGCAATTCTTAGTGAACAAAGTGTTCAACTTTAGTGCAATTAATCAAGACATGTTTATGTGCTTACAACTTCTCGGTTGTTGTCATGGGTTTGAAGTTCTCACTTCCTCCAATTGAATTACCGACACGTACGAGGGATTAATAGCTCAATCGTCTACACAAGGAGGTCACCTGAAGACGTCTTAATTGTTAGTTCCCTATATGTGTTTTGATGATGATTAACCTTTGGAAACAATGTATGCATTATGATCTAGGCAAATTGTTTAAACTCAATCAAAAACCTAGATTATATCGGTTAAAATTTTAGCAAGTCGATTTACTCGAGCCAACACTTAATGACTCGAGTCAATGCCTTTACATATATTGTGAAATTGCCATATTGACTCGAGTCACCAAAGTTAGACTCGAGTTTGAACTAAACTCGAGCTAGCATATTACGTGACTCGAGCCAAGTGTCCGAAAAACTTAAAATGGTTTCATACTATACTTCGCATGACTCGAGCAGTGTCTATTGACTCTAGCCGAATATTGTATTTAAAAATGAAGTTTGACTCGAGCGAAATTTGCAGAATTTTCATATCATCTATCATTATTATTCTTAACTATGTTTTACCAATTTGATGATGAGTTTCAGATGATTATAGTTTGAATTAACATTGTTATTGGATAAAGAAATTGATGTGTCAGAGCATTAAATGCACTTACACGTTCAAGACGCATTCTCAACAACCAATCTTTTGAGCAAACGAAAGACATTTCTGGCAAGATATTATTCATTCCCATTGCTATGCCTCAACGGTCGGAATAAAGAATTAAAGAATGTTGGAGACTGCAATTAACTCAGAGCATTAATAGATCAATGTTTCATCTCTCTAACGACTATTTTTGAAGAGCCACAACGAGATAAAGTTCAAGCTTCTCAATGGTAATAAATTCCATCAACTATAAATACCATAAGCTTTCAATTTGCCATGTACCAAAACGTTGTGCAATCAATTCAACTCAACTACAATCTCTTTGCTTCATTAATATCTTTGGATATTATTTCTTTGTTCTTCATGTTTATCAATTATCTACTCGGTGAGGAGTTTAAACATTTATTTGATTATTTGTTTAGTTGTTAAATCTTAAGGTTGTGGAACCTTAAGTGTGGTTGTCTACGATTACAACTTGTAAGGGCGGTGAGTCCTAGAGTGAAAGGATCACCCCGAGTTACAAATTGTGTAATTTGTATTCTGTGTTTAAGAGTTAGTGAAATCCCAAGGTGCTTGGGGACTGGACGTAGGTCGAGGATTTGGACCGAACCAGTATAATCTCTCTGTGTTCATTTTCCTTTCTCTCTGTCTTTGTTTAGCGTTGTTGAGTGTATAACGAAAAGATTTTTATAATCACCTATTCACCCCCTCAAGGTGATATTTCATCTTCATTAATGTCATCAAAGTACCTTGAATAGTAATCTAGACATCATCCCCAATGTAACCTTTAGCTATAGAACCTTTTGGTCACGCCTTATTCCTTACGTAAGATTTCATTTTCCTAAGAAACCTATAAAATAAAGAAGGGAAAATGTTAATAAATGCTGATATGTGTAACTAGCAAATTTAGAAAGTAATGCTGATGCGCATATGTAAAATGAGTACCTCTCAATAGGATACATCCTTCGATATTGAACTCGGCCAGCAAGCTTTGTTTCATGAACAAGGTGGAATGTCAGATGAATCATTACTGTGAAAAAGATGAAGGAAAGATCATTCCAAAATAACAAAGCGTAAGAATGATTTTGTGTTGCAGCTGATTAAGCTCCTCAATAATCAAAACCTTGGAACACAATTTCCGAAAGAAAAAAACTAGTGTCGAGGAAGCCGTCCAAGGATATGAAGAGCATAGATTTGGACTTGATGAGCACACATCTGGACATGACGAGCATAGACCTGGAAGCCAACAATCACAAAGAAGCTGACGAGCATGAAGAAAGAAAGGCACGGAGAAGAAAACTAGTGTCGAGGAAGCTGTCGAATGAAGGTGGAGAAATTGTTCCATGAGTGATGAGATGAGGAAGGGGGCACTTCAGAAATATAGCAAACTTTGATGAGAAGACGCAAAAATCGTGAAATTTGATTTTAAAGGGGCAGGCGAGTGAGGTTTATAGAATTGTTTTTAGGGTTTAAATAATTTTATAGACCATATTTTGCTAACAAAATCTATATAAAAGCTTGTAAATATTTTCTTGAAATAATACTTGTGATGTTTTTTTAGATCGGTTGTAGAAACACCAAATATATTTTAGACGGGTTATATGCAAAAGATGTCTAAAAAGCCTATAAATATTATTTTTATAAAAACATTTTAATTCCTTTTAGACCAATTGTAAAAGCAACCGGTTTTAAAAGTATATTTTAGGCTGTTGTATGCCGAGCTAGTCTAAAAATTTACATATATTTACAAAAATATTATTGGTAAAAGTTTTTAAACTGTCCTACCTATAAAGAGGTTTAGATGTGGTGGTCTTAAATGCATTTTTTCTAGTAGTGTGGATGAATCTTAACCCAATAAAAAGTATAGTTATTTATGTATTGATTGTCATAGCTATTTATTTGTAATTGTTTATACAATTCTATTTTACATTTTCTAAACACACTTACTTATTGTAAAATAATCCAGTCAATGTTTACTTGATATTTAAAATTTTGCTTTTATTAACATAGAATAAACTCTATGTTTGCTGCTCAGATAATCTTTGTCACTGTTATTACACAAGAATGCCTTTTCTCTCTCTTGGATTTCAAATTCTGCTAGTTGCAAAAAAAAAAAAAAAAAAGAAAATCCATCTTAAGGCCCATTTTGGCAAAAAAATGTTAAAATGCAAAAAAAAAAGCATGTCAAAAAAGACCAAAGCATTTTTGGTATTATTTTACAAAGCGTTAGTTGTTAATAAAATTGATATATTTGTTTGGTATTGATTTAGTTGTTAAACTGATTAAGTTGTTAGGATATTGTTGTTAATTTGATATAGTTGCGGATATTGCTTTAGTTGTTGATCACTTTAGTTGGCAAAATAATACCAAAAAACCCTATATAACTTTTTGACAAGCAAATTTCATATGGTTAAGACATTTTAAGAATCTAGATGCATCTAAATAAGGTCCAATGTCATACCGAAACAGCAAAACTCACTCTATAATTCAAAATTTGATCCATTGGCATTCCCCAAACTGTCCAATTTGGCCTGTGAAAGTGAAAATTGGCACTTTTGATCACTCTAGCGCATTCAAACCAGTTCCAAACAAAACCGTATTACAAGCAAATTTCATTTGGTTAAGACATTTCAAAACCAAAATGATTATTGTCCCAACGTCACTGAATCAATTTGACATGGCAACTCCCTGTTGAGATTTTAAAACTCCGATTATAGCTATCAAAATCCCTTCTGTTGCAATGCTTATAGCTATTTTGACCAAGTTACTTGTCAATTTCCATGGATAACCATGGCATTCAAACCCATTTTAAGCAACAATTTAGGCTATATATAGTTTAATTATATTGTCAACCTATAGCAATCGATAGATAACAGCATATTAAGATTTACAGTGATAACCAAACAAAACTCTTCAGCTGCTCAGAACGAAATCACCTACCTCTGGTTCACTCTTGCTCAAGACTAAAATGAAAACAGAAGCACAGGTCACAGAATTTTCATTCCCAAACCAATTATTCATACCTGAGATATTCTGATGGAGAATTACCTTACTTAAGGTTCTTCCATTCATCCACATATTGCTGACCCATTTTAAACGAATCATACAACAACAAAAATCAGAATCGTAACCTTTTCAAACTCCTCCAAAATAGAAAACAAAACCAATTAAAAGGTTTCTCTAATTGAGAGGCAGAAAATTAGTGAAGGTCATCTCACCTAAAACTCTCGCTTTTCCCTTCTTGTATGACACTTCTAAGTTTCAATCATGAAAGGATTTTCTGCTGCTATGAAGAGTAGAACATTATCTTCCAACGGCACTAAGAAATAAGTTATAAGGCTACTCTCATCTATTATTAACAAATTATTCAAAAAATTTCATATTACATCAAAAGAATAAAATTTTCACTACAGATTTTGCTCAACATGAAGCCTTGTTATAGTTTACCAGTACACTGAACGCAATACATTATACTTCTTAATACATTTTGAAATGACAAAATCAAACATGCTATCATTGTGCAATACCTTTGTGATTATATATGTAAGATTTTGCATTGAAGATGAATACAATCAACCCCATCACACTGAGCCCAGCAAGTAACCAATAAAAGTAATCAATATGAGCCTTGTTGAGATTATCATCAAACCAGCTACTATTTCCATAGATGCCAGCAATTTCCTCTATCACAGATATTAGAAAACTGCTTAAAAAACTCCCCACACCAATTACACTCAAGTAAAGAGCAAGACCCATGCTTCTTAGTTCATTTGGAACCTGATCATAGAAAAATTCTTGGAGACCAACCATGGTGAAAACCTCACAAACCCCAAATAAGAAGAATTGGGGAATCAACCACCACACACTCATTGGTAAACTTGCATTTGGTTTATCAACTAGATCAAATTCAGTAGCTACTTCCAGTCTTTTCATCTCAATAAGAGCCGCGATCACCATGGTAATTATAGATAGAAATATTCCAGTTCCAATCCTTTGTAGCATTGTGATTCCTGTGGGTTTCTTAGTGATAGCTCTTGCTATTGGTACAAAGATTCGATCATAGATCGGACTGAAAATAACAATGGCCAAGGTGACAAGGGATTGCAAAGCAGCTGCAGGTATAACAAAACCTGGAAAAATTGTTCTATCCATATTAAAACCTTGTTTGGTGAAGAAAGTTCGAACTTGAGCATAAACAATACCAAACACCAAACTTGTAGCCCAGATAGGAACAAGCCTAAGTACAGCCTTTGCTTCTTCCACCTCGCTAACGCTACAGGCCTCCTCTTCTTTAGATCCTTTTGTTGCATACAGTGACTTGTTCAGGAACCTGCCATAGTTGACAACAAAAAACCTACTCAGTCAAAGAAATCATTGGTGCAATATTGCATGAATCTTTTCAATGTCTTACTTGAATTGTTCGGAACATTGGTGAGGGATGATATTACAAGCTTCGTCTTTGATCACAGTTTCTGATACAGCGATGCGCCGGTTTCTTATAGCTGTGGCGAAAACTCTGCCAATTCTAACAAATGGACTCTTTTTGTTCCTTTCAAAGTGAAATCTGTAAGTCTTAGTTCCAAACAAGAAAACAACCAAAGCAATGAGCATTGCAATACAAGGGATTCCGAATCCAAGAGCCCAGCTAAGGTTTTCTTGGACGTAGTTCAAAAGAGAGAGAGTGAGCAAGCAGCCTGCACACATGGTGAAATACCACCAATTAAAGAATGAGCTTCTGGCTTTGCATTCTTTTGGATGGTTATTATCAAATTGATCAGCTCCAAAAGCTTGAACACAAGGTTTATGACCTCCTTGTCCAATGGCTACTAGGTAAAGCGAGAAGAAGAACAATATCACTTGCAACTTTGAAGAACATGAAGCCAACTTAGTCTCAAATTCTAACTCAGGAGTAGTGCATGAAGGAAGCATGGCTGACAGTGTCAACATGCCTAGTCCCTGAAATTTAAAATATGCCAAAGTAAAGGGTTAGTACTTAGTAGCTAATAAACTCCCATACAAATCAGCATGCTTTTATGATATGATACAGCATATAACTATTGTGGATAATTTTTGAGAGAAAATATATTCTCATTGCATAAAATGTTGTGATACAATCACCAATTTATATACAAAAGAGAGGGACATAATAGTAAAGACTAATAATTACTAATAATTACTACTAATTAATAATTAGCTAATAACTACAAATCAATAGAGAATATTTATAATAAATACACAATATTCCCACACTCCCCCTCAAGTTGAATCATAGATGTTAATCATGTACAACTTGCTTATGCAATTTTAAATGCATGTTTGACTAATCCTTTTGTCAACACGTCAAGCAGTTTGAAAATCTGTTGGTACATAAGACATATGATATCATCTTCTACTTTTTCCTTGATGAAATGTCTATCTATCTTCACATATTTCGATCGTTTATGCCGAATAGGATTTAAGGCCATGCTTATGGCGGCCTTATTATCGCAATAGAGTTTCAGCAGTAAATCCACGTTGACTTGTATCTCATCTAGGACCCGTTTTAGCCACAATCTTCTATCATCCCTTGAGCTAGTGCGCTCAACTTAGCTTCAGCACTGCTCTTAAATACAACCCTTTGTTTCTGGCTTTTCTTGGTAGCTAGGTTTCCCCATACGAAGGAGCAATAACCAGAGGTTGATCTCTTATAAAGATGAGTTCCTACCCAATCTCCATCAGTGTATACTTCTACAGCTCTTCAATCCTATTTACGGAAGAACAACCTTCTACCAAGAGTACCCTTTAGATATCTCAAAATTCTGTAGGTTGCATCCATGTGCTTCTTCTTTGGCTCACTCGTGTACTAATTGGCCACACTTACTGCAAAGGCTATATCCAGTATTGTATGAGAGAGATAAATCAACTTCCCAACAAGTCTCTAATATCTTCCTTTATCGACAACTTCATTTTCTTCTTAGTCTTGATCTTCTCCTTCTTCTTCAATCTCATCTTCTGAGTCACCTTCTTCTGACTCCTCTTTACTGTTCTGCTTAGATTTCTTCCTCCTCTTTTTCTGAACCACAATAGGAGTTGGCTCGGGACTACAACCAAGTATGCATGTTTCTTTTGGAAGATCAAGTATTTACTTCCTATGAGAGACATAGATGCCTAATCTTGACCTATCAACCTCCATCCCAAGGAAGTATTTCAAGTTTCTAAGATCCTTGACTTTAAAATCTTTCCCAAGTGCAACTTTAATCTTACATAGCTCCTATAAGTATTACGTCATCAACATACACAATGAGGATGCACTTCTTTTCGTCCTCTATTTTTACGAACATTGTATGATTTGATAATCCTTGTTTGTAGCCCTCTGACTCCAAGACTTTTGAGAACCTGCCAAACCATGCCTTGGGAGCCTGGTTCAAACCATATAAGGATTTCTTTAGCATGCACACTTGATTAATTCTTCCATTTTCAAAACCTGGAGGTAGGTTCATGTATACTTCTTCTTTTAGTTCCCCATTTAGAAAGGCATTCTTGATGTCTAGCTGGTGAAGTAGCTACTCTGGGTTGGCTACCAGTGACAATAGAACTCTAATAGTGTTTAGCTTTACTACTAATACAAATGTTTCTTGATAGTCTAGACTATGTCTAAGTGAACCCTCTTGCTACCAGGCGAGCTTTTAACTTGTCTAAAGGACCATAGGCCAGATATTAAGGGGTAAACACCCATTTGCAACTTAGAAGTTTCTTGCCTCTAGGTTTTTCTACTATATCCCACATTCCATTCTTTTCTAGTGCTCCAATCTCCTCCATAACCGCTTTTCTCCATTTTGGTATCTCCATTGCCTCTTGGATATTATTGGGAATGCATACTTTATCCAGATTAGTAACAAATGCTTGATAATGAGGAGAGAGGGCCTTATAAGACATATGTTTTTGAATTGGATGCAGTGTGGAAGATCGAGGCTGTTTCCTGAGAGCAATTGGCAAATCTAGATCAGATTATTCATTAACCTCTTTAGATACTACCGTTTATACCTCTTCGATCTCAAGGAACTACCATCAATTCTGACTCCTTTGGTGCTTTAGATGCAAGGTGTTCTCCTCCCTTAGATTTTTGTTTCCATGAGTACACCAACCCATCCTTATACTTGTTTTTTTGCTTTTGTGTATCTCCCCCGGCTTGGCTATTTTGTGCTAAGGTTTGTATAGGAAATAGTGAAGGTGGTGGTAATAACTCTAGCTTTATTTGTAGTGATGGCTCTAGCTCTATCAATGGTATAGGCAGTAAGGTTTGTATAGGAGATGGTGAAGGTGGTGGTAATGGCTCGAATGGTGTTATCACTACATACTCTATGTTGGGTTCTAGTTCCCAAGTCTAAGGTTCATCACCCATACTCTCTCCCTGAATTGAAGACTTGGAATAGAAAGGAACCTCTTCATGAAAGGTGACATCAAGACTAACAAAGGTGTGTTTGGAAATAGGATCAAAGCATATGTATCCCTTTTGAGTGGAAGGGTTTCTAAGAAATACACATTTTATAGCACGGGGTCAAACTAGTTATTAGAATGAATATAGACATACACGGAGCAGCCAAACACGAAAGGGAAGGTTGGATTCAAGGTGGATTGTAGGAAAACTACTCTTGAACCGTTGGAGAGGGGTTTCATAGGATATGACTCGATTTGGCATTTGGTTAATGATATAGGTGACGTGTAAGATGGCAGCCCCAATAGAACTTTGGCACATTGCAAGTTAGCATTAGTACTCAAGTGACATCTAGGATATCTTGAATATTACGCTCGTGATCCCATTCTTTCGGGGAGTATTAGGAAATGAGCTTTTATGGATAATACCACGTGTTTGAAGGAAGACACTTAAGGTTGGGTTGAAGTATTCCATGCCATTATCACTATGCAATACTTTGATGCTTGTATCGAATTGATTTTTAACCATAGTGAAGAATTTCATGAATGCTAAAGGAGCATCAAACTTTTATTTTAAGATATAGACCCAACAAAGGCGAGTGTGATCATCTATGAAAGAGATGAACTATATTGTTTTGGTATGGTTTGGAATGCGAGAAGGTCCCCACAGATCACTATGGATGGTACTAAAAGGCTTGGATGGTGTATATGGAGCTCTAAGGTACAATGAGTTGTGGTGTTTAGCTAATTCGCATATCCATACGAGATAGGTAATGAAAATCGGGATGACCCATTCTCTTATGCCATAACATGACGTCATCAGTTTTAGAGGTTGATACAGAATTGCATACCCTAATCGGATGTTGGTGACTCACTTCAACGTCATCAAGAAAGTAGAGGCCCTCGCACTCTTTATCATAGCCTCGTCATCCACGATGAAAGATCTTGAAAAACACAATGAGAAGGCAGAAATTTTGAACAACAGTTAGCTTGTTTTGTCAATTGGCTAATAGATAACAGATTGCACGCTAATTTTGGTACATGGAGAACAAATGTAAGAGTGATAAACTCAGAAATCCGAATACTTCCTTTCTCGGCGATAGGAGCAAGAGAACCATCAGCAATCTTAACCTTTTAGCTACTAGTAAATACGACATAAGATATGAACAGTTGATGGAAATCAATCATGTGATATGATGCTCCAAAATCATCTATCCATATTTGTTTATCCCATGAGGTTTTGAGGGCTTGAAGAAAGTTACTCGTTTTAGCTAGTAACACCGAAGTTAAAGCCTCTAACATGTATCCCACAACTACTAGGGGTTCCAAAAACACCATTCCTGAGAGTCACAAATAGGCACACTTTGTCCAAAAACTGAAAATGGAAGTTTGGGTTCAAATTCTAAAATAATAGTTTAGTCCTTCAAATTTCAGAAATGACAATTCATCCTACGAAATTCAAAAATGATAGTTTAGTCCTACGAATTGTCAAAATGACAGTTTGATCCATGAATTGCAAACTACTACGATTACAAACTCGGACAAAACATAATAGCGCTACGAGGACTTCTACCACTAAAGATCTCAAAGGGTGCGGCGAGTTCCACTACCAAAGATAGGAGATGGAGACAAAGGATGATGTCGGAGGGATGATTTGAAAAACCTAGAGAGTTTGAGCCAAAGATCAATGGCGATAGACAAGGTCGAGGAGACAGATGGACAAGCTCAGACGAGTTCGAGACTGATAACTTTATTCTTATTGCATAAAATGTTGTGATACAATCACCTATTTACATACAAAAGAGAAGGACATAATAGTAAAGACTAATAAATAATAAAAATTACTACTAATAAGCTAATAACTACTAATAAATAGAGAATATTTACAATAAATACACAATATTCCCACAACTATGCTTAGACTATTGGTCTTTGTAGAAAAACCATGGGAATTGAGTTGCATTGAGTTAAATTTCAGCAACCAATTACAACCAAGTCAAAACTATAGAGACTAAGTTGCACCGAGTCAAAATTTAATGACCGAGTTATAACCAAGTCAAAACTATGGGAATCAAAAAGTTAATTTTCTATTTCTAAAATTATGAAATACATAAATGGAGGGGGTTTCCATCGTATCTATTCAGCAAAATGATACTTGAAACATAATAAAATTATGTCTTGATATGAACCAAGAGCATTGGTGACCAAGCTGAGGATTTATCATTAATTGCCCCAATAAAAGGAGAAAGAATCAAGAGGTCCTATTTTTTGAAAAGAGCCCAAGAAAAAAGGAGGATGTGAATAGTACTCCTCCATCCCTATATGTAAGGTCTAATTTTTTGAATGAAACTCGCTCCTCTTCATAAGGTCCCATTGGAGATGGTCCGAATAATAAATTCACTTTTACTAATTTTGCCCTCAATCACTCTAACACCATTTACTCCCTATACATTCTCTTTCATCATTTTCTCATTATTATTCTCTCATACTCATTCATAAATAAGGGCATTGTTGAGAAAAAAATTATATTTCATACATATTTATTGTTGTTGACTATTTTTTTTTTTTTAAATCCCGCAATTCAGTTGAAAGGACCTTATATATAGGCATGGAGGAAGTAACTTATAGTTCTATTTTGGACTTCCAAAAGGGTTATAGATGCAACATATTGCTTGTTCTCCAAGCTAAACATTCTTATTCTCCTAACTTGTTGAATAGCCTGATTTCTTCTTTTTTTCTTGTAATTCTTTTAGTTTCCAATTTTCTAAATTAGTTTCTTACTATTTTCTAGTATCCTTATTTTAGGAAAGAACCTTACTTGCATTTTCGGGAATAATTGACTTTTAGAAGATTTGGCCAAATAATTATGGAAACAATATTGTTTAAAAATTGACCAATATCTAAAGTATTCTTAGGTACTTTAGGCTATGACATGTAATATATCTCTTAGATGGAAGATTAAATGAAGAATTGAGACTATGAACTTTTTCAAAATGGAGAACTCATCTCCTAGGTTCTTTGTGAACCAAAAGTTCATAGGTTAAGTAGCAAATCCGCTCGGAAGTATATGTGAAAAAGTAATGTTGCCCTTGAAGTTCTTTTGGTCTCAATATCGCCACGGAAGTCTAAAACGTAGCAATGTTGCCCTAAGTTAATAGATGTTAAGTTAACAAGATGTTAAGTTTGACTAAATATCCCATGTAGCACTCTCTATTGACACCTACTGATCCAACTTAGCCACCTCATTATTGGACCATGTTAAAATATCTAAATACCCTTGACACACAAGCTTCTTTTTCATCCCAACTTTTCTTTCCTTGCCATAGTTGTTTCTTCTCCCGTCGTTGGCATGATCTATCTTCCACCTTCAGATGCATCCTTCACCATTACTGGCATTGCTCTCTCTTACCCTTCCAAATGCGTTCCTTCTTCTCTCATTGCTAGCATGCTCTCTCTTCCACCACTGGGCGTGTTCCCTCTGTCGTCGTCGACATTGTGCACTCTTCCACCCCCAGATGCGTTCCCTTTTCTCCCATCACCGACAAGCTCTCTCTTCCACCTCCAGACGTGTTCCTCCACTGTCACCGACATCACTCTTACTTCCCTTTCCAAACATTTTCCCTCTGTTGTCGCCAGCATCACTAGCATTATTGTCTCTCTTCCCCCCTCTAGACGTCTTCCTCTCCATCATCGCCATTATCTCTCTCTCCTTCTTTCTCCTCTCTCAACGAATCAGGCCCCCTTCGCCCTTTTCAAACTGACGACCCATCACTGCATCGGCGGTAGAGGTAATTTTTGAATATCTCTCTCTCCCCATCCTAGAAACTCTTCTTCTCTTTTTTGTTATGCTTATTTGCTTCAATTTTAGAGGGAATATCAGTTTTCTATTTTAGTTCTAAAACCATTGGTAGTGTCATTCTGATTTTTCCTTGTCTAGGGTTCTTGGTTTGTTGTGAATATATTTGCTTCTTATTTTGCTTTGAATTCAATTGGATTCTCTAGAGATGAAGAGAAGAAAAAGCATAGGTTCTGTGAAGGAGACATGGGGAAGGAAGCAGGGCTTTCATCTGATGAGGTAGAAGAGTGATGGTGGGTGGGAGCAAGGGATATGGTTGGAGTGTGATGAATGAGAGAGAGAGAAAGGGAGAGAGGATGATGTGCGATGATGAGATGGAAAAGTTAGAATACATGTGGCTGCCATGCAAGCAATGATAGTCAAAATTAACGATCAACTTAAACTGTGGTTAACTTAGGAGCAACATTGCTACATTTTAATACTTTCGGAGCAACATTCGAGATAAGAAAAATTTTTAGGAAACATTACTTCTAGCCTATACTTCTAGGATGGATTTACTATTGAAACCAAAAATCATATATAACTTATTCTAGAATTTGATTAAAATATTGAAACCTGTTGAAATTTTATATTATAAATAAAATATATGAATTTTATACAATTGTTTGCGTAAATTTGTTTCCATCATACTCACATAAAAGTAAGTGTATCACATTGTAAAGAGAATATAAAGAAAATATTAGTGAAACCCACTTACTTTTATGTGAGTGTGGTAGAAAAATATTTCTGCACAAACATTAAACTTTTTTTTTAAGGTTCTACTAAAAACAATAAATTTTACAAAATAGTACAAGTACAACCTAATGAATGTCATCTCAAATTCCGTCATATAAACATAATATACTTAGTTGTGATAATATATGAAAATCGAATTATACTCTCTCCAAACATAACTATAGCTCATGCCTAATTATCTCATCAAACAAAAAGAAATAATTAAATCATAATAATTTAGAAATGACAATAATTTTGAATTTTATCCATGTTTAAAAGTATGATTTGTCTAAAAAATCTATAAAAAAGAAAATAAAAATAATAAAAATTATTACTGCATATTTTCGATGATGGCCGATTTATACGTGGAGTGGCAAATATTTTCAAACTTCAGCGTATAGATTGTAGTCAGTACTCTAGAGAAACTATTCTTTATTCATTATTACTCCTTCTTGTCTTTTTTATTTGAGGATCTCATAAATGTTCAGATAACTCTAAACAAAAATTTATAAAAATTTCAAAGAATTTAAAATTCAGATTCTTATAAAAAATGACCAGCTAAGTTTGTCCCTTATAAAAGGACAAAAAGATTCAACGGCAGATAAAATACTATTTTTACTTATAAGGACAAACTAACTAAAATTGTATTTGGTCTTTTTTATAAAGTACTTATTTTTTTCCAAAGCCCATGAATTATTTGTTTTCATGTGTGCTTATAATTAATAAGGTAATGGGTGAAATAATAATTAATATAATATTAGAATTTAGTGTAATTAGTAGGAGTAATATTGAAATTTACTTAAATTGAAGGACAATTTTATTGACTTTAATTATTTTTATTGGTTTATAAAAATTGTTAGTTGAGCCGAGTAGTTGTTTAATAATATAAGCTATCAATCGCCTCATGTGTTAATATTGACAGTTGGATTTGCTCCGTGTGGGCTCCACACAGCAACCTCCTCTGCCGATAATTAAATGGCACTAATATGCCCATTTATTAGGAAAGCCAAGGATTTTTACCTAAATAAATAATATCATAAAAGTCTAATTGATAAATATAAAAATCATAACAAATAAAAGATCTACCATTGAAAAGTAAGAGAGCTATTGTTGACAAATTTTGTGACTTTTTCTGATATTAATTTTTTTATTGGGACCTCAATAATATTTTTCTAAATTTTTATCTCAACTTTTTTTTGCCATACGAGTTTTTATCTCATATAAACATTGGCTCCATACAAATACTATGCCCATAAGTTCAATTAGGATTTGAATGAAACTTGTATGTGATAAGCTAAGGGACTAAATTATAAAATTGTAAAAATTATAGAGAGTGAATCCCAATGAGTTTAATTTCAGGCACTTTGTTGCAACAAGATAAAATTATAAGATTAAGTTGCAATGAGTTAAAACTATAAAATTAAAACATTAATTTTCCCTTAAAAAATCAAGAAAAATAGATTTTTAATAAATTTGAAAATAAAGATCTATAATTTACCCGCTACTCCCTCCCATCCTTTTTAAAAGCAACAATTATTTTGATTCCGCAAAATAAACTGTCAAGTAAAAACAATAATGTATCCAATATGTAATATTTTTTAAGTTTGTCCTTATTTTAGTTTTAGTCTCTCAATTTCAAATTAAAATTTTGGTCTCTCAAGTTTCATTTTGATTAAAATATTAGTCTCTATAACTTAATAAAATTAATGATTTGAAACTTGAATAACCAAAATAAAAATGAGAGCAAACTTAAAATATCAATGATGATATCCCACTCAATAGGAATTCAGTTATACTCTCTCTGGTACTTATTATAATGCATTATCTAAAAAGTTTATTTACTTTTTTTATAAGGAACTAACTAACAAATTTATTGGTCTTTTTTAAAGCACTTGCTTGTTCTGATTAACATTAATTATTTTTTTCATGTATACCCCTAATAAATAAGAGTAATAGATAAAAGTAATAATTAATATGATATTAAAATTTAGTGTAATTAATAAAGTAATATTGAAAATTACTTAAATTTTAAATAAATTTATTAACTTTAATTTTTTTTATTGATTTATAAAAATTGTTAATCAATATCTTATAATAAAAATTGAAAATAAATAGCTGACGGACCAAGAAAAGTTGAAGGGATAGATACTGCCTAAAGCTATGACATTTATGACAATAAAAAGCATTCATGATGACACGCTAACAGCTAATTAAAATTATATATTTGGTAGTATTAAGATTTATTTAATTTAACCATTATTTTAATTCAAATATTTTAAAAACGCATGATTGACTCGTAATAGGGGTAGGGGTCTGTCTAGGTGGTCGGTTAATTTATTTATCTGATTTTTAAAAGTCGATTTCATAAAAGCCCGATAGAAAAAAATTAGATTATAAATATGGTGTTTAGATTGATGCGGTGAGAACATTTTGAAAAGCTACATATTAAGCTTTTTCTTTAACGAACTTTTAGAGCTTTTCTTTACTTTTAGAAGCTTTAAAAAAAAAAAAAAAACCTTAATGAACATAAAACTCAACCTAAATATTCCACTTGAAGCTTTTCTACTCTTACTTGTTTTGACTTTAAACTACTAAAACTAGAGAGTGTATGAAACAAAAACAAAATCATTCAAATTAATTTCACACTCTTATTCTTAAATATTACTCCTCATAAATATAAGATATAGTTAATTTTAAAAAAAAATTAAAGAAATTAATTAAATTATTTTAAATTTATTTATATTTTTATTTTTCAAAAATAATTTATTTGACTTATACTGATATATAATCTAATAATTCATAAATATATAATATAATTAAATAAGTTATTTAATTTTTTTAAAATCTTTTAGAAAGAAATCAACTCAGTCTTAAGTAATATTAATAAATTTAATCTCCATGTTGATTGATTTATTTAAGATAAAGGGCAAAAAGATTCGATGGATATCCGGTGGCTGATGCATGTTGCGTAGAGAATAGAGAGATAGAAAAGGACTGAAGGGGACTGACCAAGATGTAGACCAGAGAAGCTCCAATAATGGCACGATAGCGTCCAAGATAGGAATCAGCAATGAAAGCACCCAACAGAGGCAGCAACGACGCCGTTCCATCCCAAACATTCACATTCTTCGCCGCAACCGCCGTGCTCTGATGAAGCGGCCCTGTCAAGAACATTATGAGGTTGGAGGCTACGCCGTAGAACGCAATCCTCTCTCCCACTTCCACACCTTCAATACATATATGTTGAACAAATCAATCAATATATCACCTAAACAGAGAAAGAGGAGAGATAAAGATCCAGTGTGAGAATACCTATGATGAACCATGCTGATCTCCAATTGCCAGACTTGGATCTGATCGCCGGTCGGCCTTTGCAGTCAACGACGCCGTTCACTGTCTCGTGTTGCAGAAATGGAGTTGCAAGTTTGGAATCCTGCGAAACGGCATCGGGTCGGTGGAGGAGGGCCATTTCTGACTTTTGGTTGGAAAGGAGGGTTTATCAAAGAAGTTCCATATTATTGTAGGAAGAATAGTCCATCGATTGTTTTCCAAATGTCAAGTGGAGAAAAGTTCATCTCGTTAAATCCGGAAACGGCTCAATGTTATGAATATTATTATTCTGTGGATGTCCTATTCATTCCACTATTTTTGTAGATATATTATTATATCTTATAGTGGTTGTCCATTAAACCGACTTTGTGTATATTATATGGGGGGGATGTCTAATATAAATACCCCTGATGTAAACCAGAAGTGAGACCGTACGGATACATACATCAATAAGAATCTCCTCCTCCTTCCTCTGGATTTCTCCTTCTCTATTCTTCTTTCTTTTATCTTATATGTCCTTCAGTTTTATAACACGTTATCAGCATGTTTGTTCACCTAATCCAAGCTTCTCTTCCCACCGGTGACTTGCACCCACCGGTGTCAAGCACAACCATCCTCAGCCTATACCGGTCAGAGAACTCGCTCAACGCCACGGGTCCTTGGGTCTCAGCGCAGAGGTTAGTCAGAATTTGATGGAGAGGATGGTTGGCTCCGTCGTGATGAGGATGGTGGTGACGAGTTGAAACTCCATAATCGGCGACGGAGAAGGTGATGAGGGCGAGAGTGATGAAGTTGCAGGTATTCTTTTTCCCTTTTTGTGTGGCTGACAAAGTGGACTGATTAATTTCAAATATATCGGTCATACGTGTTTTATATATTTTATTATAATATTAGTACTTGGAAAAAAAAGGAGCCGTTGGCAGCACATATAGGGAAGGCCTACATGATGCGTGGCTAACATGCATAGTGTACCTCGAATTAATTAAATATTATGCATAGTATTTTATTTGCTTTTGTGCTGGGGCAATTTTTGGGCTTCATAAGAGTTTTACAATTTTTAAATGATAAATATATATTTGGGGCGGTGATAATAGCATTAAAAGGCATTAACTGGTAATATCGACCCAGCAATTCACGCCATTTACAGTCTTTAAGTTTGGAGGTATTATTTCTGAGCAAAAAAAAAAAAAAAAAAAGTTTGGAGGTATTATATATACCCTGAGTCATTTTTAAGCAAAACCTATTGGTTTCTCACATGTGCCTTTAAAATTTTATGTCTTGTACAATATTTTGATGATATGCTAAAAATAAATGGCTAGAAGCCATATAGATTTAATTTCTTATCATAAGATTAAGTGGTCCTAAAGATATGAAACAAAAATTGGCATGAAGATATGAGGCATAAATTGGCCTGAAGTGCCTGGAGATAAATTGGCCTGAAGTCAAGAGAGACAAATTGGCCTAAAGCCATAAGACAAATTGATTGAAGTCATGAAGGTCAGATCCATGATTTTATTTGTATGAAGACCTCAAAATTGAATATTTAGTATTAAAAGACCTCCTTATTCTTTAGAACAAATTAAAGGGATTGTTTAACCACCAGAAGATGATTGTTCTTCTAAAAATTCGATATAAATAGATGTATTTAATTTGCTCCTGCAGTAGCAATATTGTGAAAAGGGTTCTAAGAAATATTCTGAATTAATTTCATTGACTTCACGTAGCCAAACAACACAATGAGTTACAAGAATCATGAATTTTATCTGTCAGGCTCAATTCCATTCCCAGAAGTGAATGAACTAATGAATGAATTTAATTATTGCCATGGGCACATTACATTTTTGTGTGTGGTCATTGTTGTAATCAAGTTGGTTCAAATTCCCACCTGAAGTGGAGAAATATTATTGATAAGAATCACAAATGAGAAATTATTAGGCATAATAAATATGCTGAAAATTTATGATATTTATATGATATGCATATTTCATACGTATAGTAAATTCTTGGATAAAATAGTAAATAACTACGTGAAATACATTTCGACCAATTTAAATATCATGTATAAGATCTCAAAACCTTATACGTATGAAATATTTGGTCCTTTAGTCTTTCTATACCCACGAAAGAGGTATAGGAGCATGTTCACACCTAAAAATGAAGGGTGGACAAGAGAGACATTTGTTTGTTAAGGCCTTGAAGGCTTATGTTTCAAATATTGTATATTACAATGAGATTTTAGTAGCCTTGGAAAAGTATTGTATGTCCAGAAGACAATAAATTGTAGAGATTTATGTTGTAATTAGTCTAAAGGCTAATAGGCACGGAGACTAATTAGCATATTTTGCCCAACTTTATAAGAAAGGCTAATATTTAGACTATATATAGATAGTAGTATAAATTTGATTAAAGACTCGAAAGAGTTAATATTTTGTTACGAAAAAAAAACATAATTATGCATTGAACATGCATGTTATTCTACCAAGTATAAAATAAACTTATTGTGTTTTAAAGATAACCGCAAAAATGATATCTAAAACAATATTGAAACACGTGTTATTGTAAACCAGAAGTTTACACATAATATTACAAACTATAAGTTTGTTAATGAAAACCAAATGTTTGCCGATATAAACTAGAAGTTTACTACCAATGAGATATTAAAGAGGCAATGAGCTACAAAGAAATATGTCCATATTTATTTTGAAGCCAAGGCTCAAGAGAAATAAATAAGCCCGAAGGAAATATTTCTCTAGAAATAACCTACGAATATTAGTCCAACTCCCAATAGGTGAGGGTGAAGGTACAACAACCAATCATTGGCTCCACCGTCCAATGAGAAAGGAAAAGCTCTCACTGGATATGATCTTCATCAATGGCATGTGGTTACACTACTACAAAAAGTGGATATTACTTCCCTAAAAGACGTCCTTATTTTAAAAAAGGAAGTAAAAAATATAGGCGGTGGCATTTTCGTAATTATTTGGCTAAATTTTGAGATTTAGGCGTTCTAAATATAATTTTAGGATGCCTAAAATTAATTTCATTGTCTTTGCACACTACATGTAATTCCTTCAAATGCTTAATGGGGCACTCACTGCAAGACCATGAAACCTAGGCAACAAGTGTATTAAACCGATTTAAGCTCAAAGTTAGCGGTAAGGTCGGGATATTGGATGCACAAAGGTTGATAATTAACATCAGGTGCAACCAATTCCTTTAAAGTATGACGATCTGCCTATTCTTCTGCCATAATGTCTGAGTTAGCAAAATTGCTACTAGAATCAGTGAAAACAACAAGACTATCAGAAATACTATCAGAAGCACAATCAGAAAGATCAACAGAATGGACACAATCAGAATGGTCACAATCAGACTCCAATTTAGTGTCAAGTTCAGTATTAATCCTATGACAGCCTAACAACTCTTCTAGCAGTAAGAATTGTTCTTTCTATTTCAGGATCAAATGGCAACAAATCTTTCGGATTAGTAGTATTCCTGGTACTCATACGGCATACACACGAAATTACGAAACTTCCACCAAAAGTGGTAAAAGCAGAATCTCAAAATTACGAAAATGCCACAAGAAAGTGGTAAAAAGTAGAAAAACCCTAAGAGAACAAAAAGCAAAAACACAAAAGCACAAAAGCAAAAAACTATATATGTTAGAAATTGACCAAAATATTGGGGAACCCAAAAATGGAATAAAAAACTTAAAAAATTGAAAAAGTGGTCTAAACGATGGAATTTGGCTTAAATCTCAAGACCACAAGCGCAAGCGTTGTGTCTTGATATTTAGGCCATTTTCTATAAACTCACAAAATTTCAGCCTATTCGGAGATACTCCGAAAAAAACTGTCTAGTTTATTTACACTACTGTTACTAATCAAACCAATGCAAATTCCCCGACAGCGGTGCCATATTTTGACATAGATTTGTCATGTCTCTCAAAATAACCAAATTCAATAAAATATTTGCAGTAATAGGGAACTTGGATCGTTTTCCCAACGAATTTGTAGTGGGTTTGATTGGAATAACAGTGAAACAGTACAAAACGAAACGAATTTGTTACCGTTAAGAACGAGTCCTCTGGATAGTGGAATCCTCAATCAAGTGGGCTAATCACTGAAGCTTAGCCCATCATGGCTATCAGAACGAAAATGGAACAGAAATGAAGAAGTTGATCATGAGCACGAAGAACACGATAAAAGAGATGAAGAACATTTGAGAGAAAATAAAACTTATGTATTTAATCCAAAAGTGAGTAAAAACGTGAATGACAATGTGTTTGTGGCTGCCATCTAACTTCAAGTTAACCTAAAATAGAAATGGGTTCCAATGGTTCAGCCCAAAACGGAAATAAAATAAAAGTGGGCTTTAATTACAAAATTCGAGCCCAAATAAAAATCCAGAAATATACATCTGACTTCGGCTCCAAAATAGACCACCGTCTTGTTCGAATTGGCCCTTCATGTATTCATAACAATTGTAGCTCTCTGAATCATCTAAAATATGAAAGAATAATGAGGCAAATCCTATGTTTGGTTCAAAAGTTATGGTAAAAATAGTGAAGCAATGTAAAACTAGAAATTTATCATTAAATATGGCTAAAAGCTAATCAAAGGCCCAAAGCCCAAATAAGTATAAAAGCCATTATTTATTAACTAAAGATTCCTAAATTATTAATCAAGAGATAAAAAGAAGTGTATGAAATATTCAATTATCAATTACATGCTGCTTGTTCTCATTGATCATGATTAGTAATGGATCTCGGTATTTACGAAAATATATCATACAATTTTATATGGGCCCATTGAAATAACATGTAAACCATACAAATTTGAAAGATGCATCTACAAGATGGTTACATGTGAGATTATTAGCTTACAACTTGAAGTTTGTAAGAATGTTTGCAACCTGAAGTTGCAATAATGTTTGAATAAATTAAGCGCCTATTTCCAGATTATACGATCCGAAATCATGTATCAAAGGCATCCATAAATAGCTATATCAATGCCTATGAGAACTAAATTTCTATGTTGGTATATTTGATCTTATATATTGCAGCATTTAATAAGCCAACAAAATTCTCCCTTGTAAAAATTGGCTTGTGGTCGAAGCCGATTAATTCCACTCGAAAAGTTTTGAATGTGCAATGTGGGGAGAAAATAAGCAATTGGGTAAAGAGATTAGCTGGAATGAATTATCATTGGCTCATTTTGATCCTCGTACAAAATAATGTGAACTGGAAGTTCAAAAGATAATTCATTTGCAGAATTTAGCTAATCAAATGCCAGAAGCATTTACGAACCCAAAAGAAAGTGACAAAATCACATGTCCCAACTGCTAATGCTCGGTACCTGAAATATGTGAAAATAATGAGATCTCAAATTATGTTAAGAATAGAATCCGATGGGACCGAAATAAAGTCAACGTTGACAACATCTTTGCTTATAATATAGCATATGATGTAATAAATGATGAGGATCATGAGCCAAAATCCATTAGCGAGTGCCAACAGTAAAATAATTGGCCCCTATGGAAATATGCTACTAATGCAAAATTAAAGTCACTGGCAAAACGAAAAATATTTGGACATGTAGTCCATACACCAGAAGATGTAAAGCAGTTGAATACAAATAGATCTTTGTATGAAAGAGAAATGAAAATTTTGAAATTATAAGATATAAGACAAGCCTTGTAGTCTAAAGTTTTACACAAAGGCTTGACATTGATTTTGAAGAAACATATTCACCAGAAGTGAGTGCAACTACTTTTCATTATTTGATTAGCCTAGCAGTAAATGAAGGGCTTGATCTGCGTCTAATGGATATTGTAACTGCCTATTTGTATGACACACTTGATAGTGATATTTATATGAAAGTCCCTGAAGGACTCAAGGTGCCAGAAGCACGTGTCGTTGCCAAAAAAAATATGTTCTGAAAGACTTAATGTGCCAGAAACATAAGTCCTTGAAGGACTCAAGATGTTAGAAGCATCTAATTAAAGTTCTTAAGAATAATACTCAATTAAGTTAAGTAAGTCCCTATATGGCTTGAAGCTATTAGGACGCATGTGGTATAATATTCTCAAGAAATATCGTAGAAATATGGGTACAAAAACGTCTCAATATGCCCATGCATTTTTATGAAAAGATCTAGCAATGAATTTGCTATAATTCTTGTTTATGTTAATGATATCAATATCATTTGAACTCTAAAGAGCTTCAAAAGGCAATAAATTGAAGAAAGAATTTGAAATGAAAGAAGTTGAAGAAGAACTACTTGGTCGGAAGTACCATACCTTAGTGCCATTTGGAGTACTAATGTATTATGCTTAAGAACAACTTGGTCCGAGAAGTATCATACCTTGCCATTGGAGTACTAATGTATTATGCTTATTAGCAAAACAATTCTTCACCAACACGAAGACATTGGAAGCAATGTTCTCATCAGGGGGAGTAATACTTATATTATCAAAAGGGGGAGTCGATACACACTGTACTCTTTTTCCCTTATCTAGGTTTTGTCCCACTGGGTTTTCCTAGAAAAGTTTTTCATGAGGCAGCACTGGACATTGTATCAATGAATGGTGTACTCTTTTCTTTGGCTAGGTTTTTATTCCACTTGGGTTTTTCCTAGTTGAAGTTTTTAATGAGGTACATTCATAAAGGACATCCAAGGGGAGTGTTATGAATATTATTATTCGTGGATGTCCTATTCATTCCACTAAGTTTTGTAGATATATTATTATATCTTATAGTGGTTGTCCATTAAACCGACTTTGTGTATATTATATGGGGGATGTCTAATATAAATACCCCGATATAAACCGAGAAGTGAGACCGTACGGATACATACATCAATAAGAATCTCCTCCTCCTTCCTCTGGATTTCTCCTTCTCTATTCTTATTTCTTTTATCCTATATGTCCTTCGAGTTTTATAACACTCAAGACATTTTTTGAGGGAAAAAATATATATATATATATATTTTTAAAAACACCTTAATTTATAAAATTTCAAATGATAAAATTCTATTTAAATACTGGAAAAAAATATTATATCTCCCTTCGAGTTAAGGAAATCACCAAGAGAAAGGGGTGAATTGGGGATTTTAAAAAACTCGTTTTAAAATAACTTTGCACCCAAGTTGAAGCTAAACAATGTTAAAGAGATAGGGAAGAAGAGCTTGACACGTAAAAGTTTATCTGGTTCGGTCTAAACTCTTGACCTACGTCCAGTCCCAGATTCTCCGGGTTTTTCTACTATCACTTAACTCGGATACACACTCTGTACTCAAGGATTATCCTCTCTCTAGGATACACTCCCCTTACAAGTTGTAATCGAAATCCCAATCTCCAAGTCCCCTTGACTTGAGATTTTTACAATGAATGAGTAATTTGTATAAAAGCTCTCTCACAGAGAAGATATTGATAAACACTGAGGCTCTTTGTATATCAAAAAATACAGTACAGAAAGAAAACTGAATGTATAAGTAACTCTTGAGCTTGCTTTTCGTTTCTGCTTTTTCTATTCGTATCTTTCGAAGTTTGTAATCAGCTCCTTATATAGTGGTGAGTTGCTATGTGACCGTTACTTCTCAACTTAGCATGTTCTTCATTTGAAATTCAGTTTGATGAGGATTATAGCCGTTGGGTCCTGAATTTCGGCTGATTAAATTCTGGACGCGTGAAATCATTTCGCTTTCGATTCTTCGCGCTAATTCAATGATTCGTTTGATCCAATTTAATACGAAACATTCTCAATATAGAGTGGTTAAATATATTTGAATATACTAAATGAATGCAATCAATTCGTATAAACATGGTAAGTTTGTAGTTCAAAACAATCAGGATGAAACCAGTAACGATCATATTTGCTTTCGTCTTAAACTCGAGTTCTCCAAGTCAGGCTCGAGTTCGTAAGGCATTTTAGAGTATCGGTTTATCTTACGAGAGCAAACTCGGAGTTTGATGTAAACTCGGAGTTTGTATTTTGTTTCACCATGTGAACTCGAGTTCACGAAGGTAGGCTCGAGTTCGAATGATCTCTAAGTTTTTGTCGTATGAGCACACGAGTAATATCTCACAAGCTAAGCGGGCTCGAGTCCATTAGTGATTAGGCTCGAGTTTAACACTATTCGTTCCTAAGAGTTTTGGTTACTAGAAAGAGTGGTGGAGCACGAATACAAACTCGGAGTTTGTACACTTGCTTTTCTTTCTTCAGATGAAGGGCTCGAGTTCATATTCTTAGGCTCGAGTTCAGCTTAGTTTATTCCATGGCTTATTGAAGTGAACTGGAGGTTTGAACTTAAACTCTGGAGTTTGTAAAGAAGGAAAACTTGGGAGCTCTCTGCCAAGGAAAAACTCGTTTACCTATTTTGTAAACTCTTCTTCGTTTGTCAAACCATAGAGTAAACTCTACACAAAAGTATTAGGCTCGAGTCCATATACTTGGGCTCGAGTGTTCATCAATTTATAGCCATAGAAACAAGTGAACTCTACTCAAAAAGGATAAACTCTGAAGTTTAAAGAGATACATTTTAAATAGAAAATCTTCCCGCCATGGGCAAACTCGAGCTTGTCTATACAGGCTCGAGTTTACTCATTTGTAAACTCTTTATTATTATACCATGAGAGTTTAGGCTCGAGTGAATTTACTCGAGCTCGAGTTCGTTATCTTTGAAGTAGCACTGCAAACTCGAGCTTTCTTAGTTAGGCTCGAGTTTTCGGTGACGAGAATGATTTTGACTCTTTTGTCATTTTAAAACATTCATACTTGTTTACAATTGTTATTAATCATCAAAATACATAGAGAACTAACATTCTCCCCTTTTTGATGATGACAACAATTAACTCCTTTAAAAACATTGTTTTGATCATTTGAAATCATTGAAGCATAAGTGTTCGGTGTAAATGCATCGAATTAGATTTTAACATTTAAACATTGATTCGATGATCGAGTTAGCACTTGACATAAAGCATAATACATATTGTCATATTGCATAAGCTAAAGCATTCAATGGTTTACAAAATGACATTAGAGTTTCAAATATACATATATCTCAAAAAAATTGAAACATTAACAACTTGACTCCTTCTTCACTTCAACTCTTCTCCCCTTTGTCATCATCGAACAATGGAGGATTAGATGGGATAGAGGTTGGTGAAGAGTAGGATCATGGGTAGATGGTTCGGGGCTATGGAGGTTGGGATTGGTACAGAAGTTGGTGGAGGGTCCGAAGAGCTAGGTCAGAGAATTGATGGACTGATTTTGTAAAATTCTGTCCATTTTGTCATGGAGGCTAGACATAGACACCAAAAGAGTGGAGATGCTTACTGAGTGATCTCCAATTTGATCCCTGAGACCTTGCACTTTCTCTTTGATAATCTCATGTTCAAGAATGAGATCTTCTTGTGCATCAGAGAACTCCTCATATCCTTTCTTGACTTGAGTAAATCCTGATTCTATCTTGGAAGAAAGATCAGAAACAACTTGGGCAATGTAAGTCTTGATTCTTTCATCTAAATCAGAGGGAAAGGATTGTGGTGGAGGTGGTGCACTCTGAGCCTCTTGAACTCTAGATTGAGTAGCTCTGGTTCTAGTAGGTCTTGATGGTGCTCTGGAATGATCACTTCCTTGATCAAAGCTTATCCTCATTAAGTTTAGGATATCTTGGCCAAACTTTCTTTGGTTTTTCGGGTTTCTCATTGGCGGTAAATACCATACCCTTTCATGGAACATAATCACTGAAATGAGGCGGCAAAGGGTATACGGGATGTTTTTCTTCCATGGAAACGAAACTTGAACATCTCTTTAAAGATCCAATCTCCTATGTTATGAGGGACTTGATCTATGATAGAGGCAAAAATAGGGAAGTCCTTTTTGGCAAAGTGAGTGAAATTGCCTCCCTTTTGGACTAGGTTTCTAGTGTATATATACCAAGCAGCTCTTTGCTTAGGGGCATTGATACGGAGTGAAATCCAGATTCTCTAAAGCATCGAGTACAGGCTCATCGGGTGCGAGGAGTGAAAATATTTGCCTATTTGTATATTTTGGAGAAGCAACAGGAAGGGGATTTTGGATTTGGAGGAGGGAATTAAGGTATGCAGCAGTGATGGTTATCTGTTTTCCTCTAATGGTTGTGGTAATCCTTTCCTCAACCAAATTTCTATCCTCATCCAATAAATTATCACTTTGCATACAATAGTAAAAGGTTTTAACAAAAGATGGACTATATGAAGCTCTAATGGATATGAGAGGTTCAAATTGTCTAAGCCAGTGGGTAAGATCAAGGTTACATTCCTCTTTTAAAGCATCTAAATTGACATACACGAGAGGGCGAAACTCTTAGCCTCATAATTCTCTTGGAATCGTATGGCATCCTCACCATATAGAGTAACATCCTCACTAGAGAATCCCTTAGGTATGGAGGAATGATTGTAAATTTCAAATAAGGTGGGTTTTCTCTAGATACCTGAGGAACAGAGTGTTGTTGGTGATGGGAGGATGATTGAGCTTGAGAGCTAGTTTGACTCGTTGTGGTCTTTCGAGACTTGTATATCTGTTCTTTGCCCCTTCGAGATGGTGTGTCGGCGGTTGAAGCCTTCTTTGAGGTATCCATCTTGACTGTGGTTATTGGAGTGGCTTGGGTAAAGGGAATACCAGGAATTTGCTTGTCAATCCCATGCTTGAATCGTTTGGGAAATGTTTTTACCACAGGAGGACGAGAGATGTTCGGTTGCTCGGTTTGGGGTTCTTGAGGATCGAGGATTTGGAATCTTGAGTTGTAGATCGTTTGGAAGCCATGTTCTCTGGTTTTCGTCGAGGAGATTGAGAGAATTTTTGGGAGAAATTAGGTTTAGGCTCGAGGGTGAGATAAATTGAAGACGAGCTGTCAGGTTTTTAAAGAAATTTTATCGACGCAAACTCGAGTTCTTAAGTGTAGGCTCGAGTTTGTGTAACGGTACTTACCTGGAATTCAAGAGTGTATGTGTGAACCCTTGAAGTTTCTTGCTAGGCTCGAGTCGATCACTTTGTAGGCTCGAGTGCTCGAGTTCTCGAGCTAAGTTGCTCTCTGTCTCCCGCGAACTCGAGGTCTTTAACTAATAGGCTCGAGTTGGTGCAGTTCTGAGGTGGATTGCTCTCTGTCTCCCTCGAACTCGAGTCCGTTTACTTATAGGCTCGAGTCTGTCAAAATCTCTGAGATGAGTTGCTCTGTCTCCCGCGAACTCGAGTCCGTTCACTAATAGGCTCGAGTTTGGTGACCTGAGATAGTTGCATCTCTTTTTGGTTCTTTCGAGCTCGAGTCTATCTTTGGTAGGCTCGAGTTTGTGACAGCTTTGCTTGCAGTTGATTGTTTGGGATTTCAATACACATCCTGCATAAAACATATCTACATACTCCGATGCTTAAGTTAGTAGACTATAATCATAAAAAAAACATAACTAACATTTGGATTACTCACAACTCATTGGGATTTACCATTCCCAATTCTCTTCTTATGAACACAAATTGTTCTTTTGCTAGTGGTTTGGTGAAGATATCAGCGAGTTGCAAGTGAGTTGGGATGAACATGACTTTGACATCCTTCTTTTGAACATGATCTCTTATGAAGTGATGTCTGACATCAATATGTTTGGTTCTAGTGTGTTGAACAGGATTCTTTGCCAAACTTATTGTGCTTGTGTTGTCACAAAGAATTGGGATTTCTTTGAGATGAACTCCCAAATCACACAATTGTTGTTTGAGCCAAAGAACTTGAGCACAGCAACTTGAGGCAGCAACATACTCAGCTTCAGTGGATGACACGGCCATCGTGGTGCCTTTTGCTGAACCAAGATACTAATGAACCTCCAAAGAACTCACATTGACCACTTGTGCTTTTACGTCGGTCTTGTATCTGCATGATCGAATCGGTATAGGCTACTAAGTGTTCATGTTGATCTTTGGGAAACCATAATCCAAGAGTCTTTGTATCGGCAAGATATCTAAAAATTCTTTTAACATGTTCAAGCATGGGACTCCATGGGGCGGATTGGAATCTAGCACACATTCCAACACCGAATTGAATATACGGACGACTTGTTTGTAAGATAGAGTAATGATCCAATCATTCCTCTATATTTAGTGATGTTGAAGTTAGTCCCCTTTTCATCGGCATCCGAGTTGCGGTTGAACTCATAGGAGTATCTGCTCCATTACAATCAACTAGACCATATTTTTCAATAGATCTTTCAGATACTTGGTGCGGGAAATGAAGATTCCATCATGGCGTTGCTTGATTTGAAGTCCAAGGAAGTAATTAAGTTCTCCCATCATGGACATTTCAAATTCTCCTGCATTGTCTTGGCAAATTCTTCACACATAGTATCATTAGTAGCACCAAAAATAATGTCATCAACATAAATTTGAACTATTAAGACATCACCAAGTTTATTCTTCTTTATAAAGAGAGTTGTATCTGCTTTTCCTCTAACACATCCTTGATCAAGAAGGAAAGTGCTTAACCTCTCATACCAAGCTCTAGGAGCTTGTTTAAGACCATATAAGGCCTTCTTGAGGTGATAAACATGATCTGGATGATGTTCATTTTGGAAACCTGGAGGTTGTTCAACATAAACTTCCTCCTGTATAAAACCATTTAAAAAGGCGGATTTTACATCCATTTGAAAAAGTTTGAATCCTTTAACACAAGCAAAGGCTAGAAGAACTCTTATAGCTTCCAATCTTGCTCTTGGAGCATAAGTTTCTTCATAATCAATTCCTTCTTCTTGATTATAGCCTTTTGCAACTAGCCTTGCCTTATTACGAATGATTATGGCGGATTCATCACATTTATTTTTGAATACCCATTTAGTACCAATGACCGGATGGTCTTTAGGTGCAGGTACCAAGTCCCAAACTTGGTTTCTTTCAAATTGATGTAACTCCTCTTGCATTGCTATAACCCAATCATTGTCTGAAAGGGCTTCATCAATTTTAGAGGGTTCAATTTTCGAAATGAAAGCTGAAAAAGTAACTTCATTCAAAGTGCTTTTCTCGGTTCTTACTCCTTGATTTGCATCACCTATCACTTGATCCAGAGGATGACTCCTACTGTATCTCCATGATTTTGGTTGAGTTTGAACACTTGTTTTCATAAGCATTTTCACAATGTTTTTCGTTTAGAATCATCTTGCAAATCTTTTCGGTATTTGTTGAAACAGAAGTTTGGTTTGTCACGGAAAATCATCATCATCATCCAAGGACTTGTTAGATTTGGTTTCACGAGAAAACAACATGCATAGATTCTTCAACGGTGTGATTACGGGTATTATAAACTCTATATGCTTTACTTCTACTTGAATAACCCAAGAATATACCTTCATCAGCTTTGGAATCAAATTTTCCCAAGCTGTCCTTACCATTATTGTGGATGAAGCACTTACATCCAAAGATATGCAAGTGAGCTAAGTTGGGTTTTCTTCCTTTGTAGAGTTCATAGGGAGTTTTGTCCAATTTCTTCCGGAGATATGCCTTGTTTGATATGTAACAAGCAGTGCTCATAGCATCAGCCAAAACACTTGAGATGTTTGGTTCTCATTTAGCATTGATCTTGCCATTTCGGTAAGCACTCTATTCTTTCTTTCAACAACTCCATTTTTTGTGGGGTTCTTGGAGCCGAGAAGTTATGATTAATTCCCATACTATCACGAGAATTCTCCAAAGGCATGATTCTCAAATTCTCCACCATGATCCGTACGAATACCGCAATAGAGAATCCTTTCTCGTTTTGGACCTTCTTGGCAAACACAATAAATTGATCAAATGTTTTATCTTTTGATGATAAAAGAATGACCCATGTAAATCTTGAGAAATCATCTACTATAACCAATGTATAAAGATTGCCGCCAAGGCTTTTTACTCTATTTGGTCCAACTAAATCCATATGGAGTAATTGGAGAGGTCTATTAGTTGATATTTCTGTTTTCGACTTGAAAGAAGATTTGGTTTGTTTACCTTTTTGACATGCATCACAAATCATATCATTTTTAAAAGAAAGTTTTGGTAAACCAATAACCAATTCCTTTTACGTAGTTTATCAAGTTGAATCATATTGACATGTCCTAAACGTTTATGCCATAACCAACTTTCATCTAAGTTACCAACAAAACATTTTTCAGAATCAGAATAGTTTTTAGACAGATTAAGAGTGTAACAATTACCTTCTCTTGGAGCTCTAAATAATGCTTTGGATTTAATACTATCTAAGGAGAGAGCATCCTTACTTACAATCAAACATTCTTCGAATCAAAGATGACTAGGTTTCCTTTGTCCGTGCTTTGACTCACACCGAGGAGGTTGTGACATAATCCATCCACAAGATAAACATCTTTGATTTGAGGTCCATTGCTATTTCCAATTTTGCCAATGCCGCAATTCTTCGGACTCATTTCCACCAAATGTTACCTTGCCACCTTCCTTATGTTTGATTGAAGCAAATTTGGATTGGTCTCCAGTCATATGTCTTGAGCATCCTTTGTCAATGTACCACTTATTGGGATTTGATGCTCTAAGACAAATCTGCATAAAAGGAGATATCATCTTTTAGGTACCCAATATTCTTTGGGTCCTTTTGGGTTAGTTTGTGTCTTAGGAATCATATAGGATCCCTTAGGCACCCATTGATAGTTTCCTACGGGTTTAATTGATCTATCTTTCTTATGAAAACATGAAGAAGTGGTATGGCCTTTTCTATTACAATAGTTGCAATGTGCAAAAGGATTTGAGGTATGGACAGATTTTTGAAAATAATTCATGTAAGATCTTTGTCCATGTTTCTTTTGCCTTTCTTTTGTCATAGTCGGGCTTGTAACCAATTCTGATTTGTCATTTGTAAATCTTTCTTTGTTTCAAAATTACCTCAAGCATGTAAACAATTCATTATAAGTTGGTTTTGCATCATGATTAGAACAAGTAGAGTTTTCCTTTTCACAAGCAGAGATAGGTGTAGGAATCGTTTGAGCTTGTTCTTCTAATAGTTTGATTTTTCTTTTTGAAAATAAGAGCTCTTTTGCTGTTTTCTTAAATTCAGTATAAAGAGAATCATATGTTGAAGATAATTCATCATAAGGTAAATCATTTTTGTAGAATTTCTTGAATCTTCGGACCATCATTCCTAGCTCACCATCTTCATCTTCATCTTCTTCATTGTCATCTGATTTTACCTCTTTGATGGTTTTAAGAGCTATTCCCTTGTTCTTGACATTGATGTCATTTAACCCTTTCTTGAATTTGATCTTCCCTTCATACTCAGAAAGGCTACCAAATAATCTCGCTACGGAGGCCATTGATTCGCCTCGAGATTCTTCAATTGCGGTGACCTTGGCTTCCCATTCCTTGGTGAGAATATTTAGTATTTTCCTCACTTGGGCAGGTTGTTCATATTCTTTTCCCAAGGCAATGAGTTGATTGATCGGGTGAGTGAACTGAGTTGAAATTCACCAATAGACTCTCGGGCTTCATCTCGCAATAAATCATATTCGAGTCATGAGAGTATTGATACGATTTTCTTTGATCGCATTTGTTCCTTCATGAGCTATTTCAAGAGCATCCCACATTTGCTTAGCAGATGGCGAAGTGCAGATTCTCGAAATACTCTTTTTGGCCAAGAGCACTTTGCGGCATGTGGATTGCCTTCATGTTGAGAGTAACTTGTTTTTATCATTGTCATCGTACTCTTCTTCTTTCTTGGGAGTTCGATATCGGCTACAGGCGAGGAAGGAACATAGTTTCCTTTCTCAAAGACCCTCCACAAACCAAACTCGGAGGCCATTACATAGACCACGAACTTAGCCTTCCCGAATGAGTAGTGTTCTCCATTGAAACCTGGGGGTCGGTTGATTGAGGCTCCATCGGGTAGAATTCCTTCCATTGGATCTTTGTGTCTAGGATGTTAATCCTTCAAATTGACAACCTGGCTCTGATACCAAATGAAAACGAAAGGAAATCACCAAGAGGGGGTGAATTGGGGATTTTAAAACTTTTAAAATAACTTTGCACCCAAGCTGAAGCTAAACGTAAAGAGATAGGGAAGAAGAGCTTGACACAGAAAGTTTATCTGGTTCGGTCTAAACTCTTGACCTACGTCCGGTCCCAGATTCTCTGGGTTTTTCTACTATCACTTAACTCGGACACACTCTGTACTCAAGGATTATCCTCTCTCTAGGATACACTCCCCCTTACAAGTTGTAATCTGAAATCCCAATCTCCAAGTCCCCTTGACTTGAGATTTTTACAATGAATGAGTAATTTGTATAAAAGCTCTCTCACAGAGAAGATATTGATAAACACTGAGGCTCTTTGTATATCAAAAATACAGTACAAAAAGAAAACTGAATGTATAAGTAACTCTTGAGCTTGCTTTTCGTTTACGCTTTTTCTATTCGTATCTTTCAAGTTTGTAATCAGCTCCTTATATAGTGGTGAGTTGCTATGTGACCGTTACTTCTCAACTTAGCATGTTCTTCATTTGAAATTCAGTTTGATGAGGATTATAGCCGTTGGGTCTGAATTTGGTGATTAAATTCTGGACGCGTGAAATCATTTCGCTTCGATTCTTCGCGCTAATTCAATGATTCGTTTGATCCAATTTAATACCTGAAACATTCTCAATATAGAGTGGTTAAATATATTTGAATATACTAAATGAATGCAATCAATTCGTATAAACATGGTAAGTTTGTAGTTCAAAACAATCAGGATGAAACCGAGAACGATCATATTTGCTTTCGTCTTAAACTCGAGTTCTCCAAGTCAGGCTCGAGTTCGTAAGGCAGTTTAGAGTATCGGTTTATCTTCGTGAGAGCAAACTCGGAGTTTGATGTAAACTCTGGAGTTTGTATTTTGTTTCACCATGTGAACTCGAGTTCACGAAGGTAGGCTCGAGTTCGAATGATCTCTAAGTTTTTTGTCGTATGAGCACCTGAAGTAATATCTCACAAGCTAAGCAGGCTCGAGTCCATTAGTGATTAGGCTCGAGTTTAACACTATTCGTGCCTAAGAGTTTTGGTTACTAGAAAGAGTGGACTGGAGCACGAATACAAACTCTGGAGTTTGTACACTTGCTTTTCTTTCTTCAGATGAAGGGCTCGAGTTCATATTCTTAGGCTCGAGTTCAGCTTAGTTTATTCCATGGCTTATTGAAGTGAACTGGAGGTTTGAACTCAAACTCTGGAGTTTGTAAAGAAGGAAAACTTGGGAGCTCTCTGCCAAGGGAAAACTCGAGCTTGCAATAACAGGCTCGAGTTTACCTATTTTGTAAACTCTTCTTCGTTTGTCAAACCATAGAGTAAACTCTACACAAAAGTATTAGGCTCGAGTCCATATACTTGGGCTCGAGTGTTCATCAATTTATAGCCATAGAAACAAGTGAACTCTACTCAAAAAAGGATAAACTCTGAAGTTTAAAGAGATACATTTTAAATAGAAAATCTTCCCGCCATGGGCAAACCCGAGCTTGTCTATACGGGCTCGAGTTTACTCATTTGTAAACTCTTTATTATTATACCATGAGAGTTTAGGCTCGAGTGAATTTACTCGAGGCTCGAGTTCGTTATCCTGAGTAGCAGCCTGCAAACTCGAGCTTTCTTAGTTAGGCTCGAGTTTTCGGTGTGAGAATGATTTTGACTCTTTTGTCATTTTAAAACATTCATACTTGTTTACAATTGTTATTAATCATCAAAATACATAGAGAACTAACAACATTAACGAATTTGTAATTCCCATTACAACATTTGTTAAAATAGACCCTTATTTGATGTTTCATTATATACACAAGAGAAAAACCTAACGAAATGACTGGGAAAACAGCTTCTTCACTAAGAAGCTACCAAATAGTAACCCATAAACTTAAAGATTTTCAAAAATAATTAGCCAAGTACCTCTTTGGTCAAATGTATCATCACTTGAGTGATAAAGTAGTGTCACTCCAGTAATATTGGTAATGACTTTTGAAAAGCATCTCGAAAGTTTTGATACCCATTCAAAGTATGTTAGAAACTTACAATGATACTTCTTACTATTCCTAAACATTACTAATCACACTTGTGTATAAGTTTTAGGTAGGGGTGGGAATAGGCTAGGCCCCTATCTAGCGGCCTACAACTTGACCTATTTAGAGCTTGGTTTAGCCTAGTCTGTTTGTTAAAAAGCCAAACCAAGGCCTATTTAAAGGCCTAAATGTGTAAATAGGTTAGGCCTATTTGGTTAAGACTTGGCTTGTTTATACATTAAATAAATATAATTATATTTATATCATATAAATAACATAATATTTATAGTTTTTCATTATTATATTATACTAAAAGCTTACATTTATATAGGTTTTGATAAGCTCAAAGTGCACAAAGTCTATTTATGGCCTACAATATGAGGCTTTTTAAAGACCTACATTGTAAGTAAGCCTTTAAGAAGGGTTTAGGCTCGACCACACCTTATGAAGGCTCAAGCCTGAGCCTAAAAAAAGCCTACATTCAAGCTGAGGCCCAGGCTCAGGCCTTCTATCCCCATTACAAGCTCAGGCCTGTTTAACCAAAGTCTGGCTTATTTCCATCCCTAGTTTTAGGTGTTTAAACTAGGATTAAACACAAAATCACATAAAACACTTTTGTGTTAGAGGCATTAAATGCAGTTAAGCTCAACCAATCCAAATGATTTCTTTCACCAACGACTATATCATCTCTCTAATGGATACATTCAAATGCTTTAATGGTCGTCATTAATTCTATCCACGCTATAAATACTGAAGCATTCAAGACCAAGCCAACAACCTACAACAAATTTTACTGTTGCATTAAGTTTGTGTGCTCTGTTCTTCTGATATTATCTGTACTTCAATGCTTATCATATATACTCTTTAAGAGAGTCTTTATAAAACCATTTATTACTCTTATTGTGAGTTACTTAAGGTAGTGAGATCTTCAATATGAGTATTAATTGCAAGGTGTAAGAAAGACAAAAAAGAAGACATTTTGTAGTGGTCAAACTGCTTTTGGTATGGTTCGACCGCTACTAACAACATGAGTAGTGGTTCAAGAAACCGCTACAAAATACACCGTGTCAACTGTTTTGTAGCAATTACAATAACTTGCTATTGACATTGTAGCAAACCAAAGATTAACCGCTTCTACATGACATCGGACACCATATTGAAAGTACTTGTTGTAGCAGTGAATAAACTATTAGAAGATGAAATTGGAATTTTTGTAGCGGTCAACAAACCGCTACTAATTACATCCAAGAAATTCAACAATTTGGCAGGAAATGATTGAAGGGTGGCAAAATATTTTTAAATATTGGGAAAATAATTGTAACGGTTCCTTAACCGCTACAAAAGTTGGAAACGAAATTTTAGAAATGGCGCCAAAAGGTTTGAATTTATATTGGGATTTATGCCGCTAATTTCACAAATTTTAAAAATTGCGCCAAGAATTTTTTGACAAATTATGTAGCGGTTATGTAACCGCTACAAATAACATTAGAATTTTATTAAAAAAATCAATAATTATAGTATTTTTTAATTTATTACTTTGTCATTTTAGCTATTTATATAATAATTTTTGTAGATTTAAGAAATAATATGCTTAGATGATATTTCATCATCAATATTATAAAAGTATAATACTTATTATGTTGTTATCTAAACGATGTTTGTTTATGAAATGAATGTTGATCATCATAGAGGAATATTGAGGGAATGTCGTTCTAGAAAATAAAAATAATTAGTATTAAAGAATAATAAGAAAATAAGAAATTGTAAAATCACATATTATTAAGAAATTAAAAATCAAACATATGAAACAAAAATACTAACCATATTTGATATCTCTCCAAAAAACATTGATTGGAAAAATAAAATGAGAAAGAAGTTGGGAAAGAAGAATTGAAGAAGTGTGTGAAATGAGGTGTGGTGGTGATATTTACAGAGATTTAGTGTCAATTTTGTAGCGGTTGACGAAGCGGTGTTTGTAGTGGTTAATGTGGCGGAATTGTACTAGTTGTTAATTTAGTAGTGGTTTTTGTTTATTTGTAAAGGTAATGTTGAATTTTTTATTTTTTTAGAGAAAATATAGACGGATTACTATAAGATAAGCATTTGTTTTAATCATTCTTCGTCTCCATCACTACAAAATAGATGAGGAGAAATTGTTAGTTGTGACTTTAAGAGTAAAAAGATGGGGAAAAAAAATTAAACTTCAATTAATTGATAATAAAACGTAACTTAAAAAAATTCACCGAATGATATGTAAACTCTCATTGTCTTTTGGGAAGAACTTTTTGAAATTGGCGGGCTGGAATGACTCTCTTATAGGCGATGTTATCACCATCGCTCATGTCTCAAAGGTCTCGAGGCTTTAAGTGAATCACCATATTCCAATCCATGTGCCTCTCGTTCTCGATATAATAAACCTGATGTGCCTTTGATATAAGAATATATGGCTCATCATCTTGAAACTGACCAGTGTGACCTAGCAGGGAGAAATTTACTAATGTGATGCCTAAGTCGTCAGTTGTGAGTCCTAGGGAAGTTGTCGTATTTGCCCACAAATACTTGAAAAGCATCACACGAAAATGGCCTTGGTAATTTATTTTTGCGATATCAAGAAGCTTTCCATAATACGGGATGTCACTAAACTACATGTTGCCATCACTACTGCTCGTAAAACTCCTTGTCTCAAAGGTGTCATAAACACCCACATTTTGGGTTAGCAATCCTTGATCTCGTGAGATTGTGGAAAACTTAAAACCATTGACATTATATGCTATATAAACATGGTTGCATGATCAATAGGGCCGAGTGCAAGAGCTCGAAATCTTGTGAGTGCGAGTTGTGGTCATTCAGTATTCACCGCTTCAAACCATCAAGGAATTCTTTGTGGCCTTTCTGTCAATTTTAGAGGATGTCTGCGTACGGATCCCAAGTTGACGCTTCACATGACTTTTGAATTTCCTACAATGATGGAGATCACGAAGAATATCATCATATCCTATATAAGGTTTCTTATCATGAACTCCCCATAACGTATATTCTTTCGAGAAAGGCTTCACAAGCAAATGTTCCTTAAAACTTTTTGTATATGCCACTTCTTAGACTTGCATTTACAGCAAGGAGACACACAATTATAGCTGGCATGAGCAAATGCAAAATCAAAGAAAGCGTTCAATCCAAGCCAAATCTATTGGAGAATTGCCGCGAAAACTTGATCCATGATTTATCCATATATGTTTAACATAGTTTGAAGAATAATATGAGAGAAGATAGGTGAAGAGAGAATGTTTAGTTCTCATAATGTTGTGAGGAAGCTTAAATGAATTTTCCAAACTTTGTAGCGGTCGAAAAAGCGGCTACCACAGGCTACAACGTTGTCCCAATGTCTATACCAGTTACATAATGCTACATCAACCACTACACAAGTCATCATTTTATAGCGGTTAAAATGACACAACCGCTACAACAACGAAGATCGTTTGAAGTTTCAAAATTTTACATTTGTATCGAGTTGTAATCGCTTACAAATTCTGGTTACATGCGGGAAATTCAAAATTCAAAATGTCAAATTTTGTAGCGGTTACTATTTTAAAAGCACTACAAATTTGGCGGTATCAACAATTTGAATTTCAAATTGTCACAGTTTTGTAGTGGTTAAAGAACTTTAACTGCTACAAATGCTTCACAATTTGTTTTTTTTTTCTTATAAAATTTGAAGCTAATGCGAAATAATAACATGAAAAAAAGATGTTAAAGAAATACAATTTAACAAGTCAACTTAAAAAACAATGCATATCTTTATAAAAAGCAGATAAGTATATATTTTATGATTAAATAGGTGATATTTTATGAGAATTAGCTTGGAGTTATTAATATTATATGCCTATTTAATTATCTTTTATAAACTTTTCCATCATTATAGGATAAAAGATATTTTGATATAAAATCTACTTATTTCCTATTATATTTTGCAGGAAATATTAGCTAATTTGGAAAGAAGTAGAAAAGGCATTTAAGAGGATATGCAATCAATCAAACTAGGTGGTCCCATGCAGGAAAAATAGAAACCAAATCAATTGCATAATCTGGTGGAGTAAATTACAAGATATAAGATATCTTTTTAATAAGAAAAGGAGAATCAGTGACCCATGACCTAAGTTATATTTAGGCTATATATGTAAAGAGAGGAAGAAGAAGAAGATCAACGAGGAGTGAGATCAAGACGCAGAAACAAAGAAGCGAGAAGAGTAGCGGGCCGAGCGTTTTGGTTCTCTTCATCATCTCCACGGAAGGACTTGTAGAGGCGACGGAGAAACTTTCTTTCATCTCTTTCCTTTATTCTTTCAATACGAGTCTCATCTTTTTGTTATAGCCATGTGTGGCTAATTATATTTTCAACCTAGAAGACCTACGAACTTGTTTGAGTTCTAGAGATTATTCCCATTAATTAGTTTTGCTTAATTTTATTTCAATTTATTTAATCTTGTGTTTATTGCTATTGCTTAGTGAGTGAGCCACCATCGGCATGTTTTGGGGATTTAGGATTGAACTTGGAAGATGGAATCCTAAATTGACCTTGGGATTAAATAATGTGGAATTAGGTTTAAATTTAATTTGAAATTAGGTTTTAATCTAATTTGCGTCTAGGATAGAATATACCTAGAAGCTCCGCACAATCAAATTAGAGTGAGCAGATTTAAAACACATCTTATTTAGTTGTGTGAGGCATTGCATAATTAATTAAGGTAGGTATATAAGTGAATGGGAAGCCATTTATAGACATTAATACTCTAGATTAGTTGATTAAGTTAAGTCAAAATTAATTTAGTGGGGATAAAATCTAAGAGACAAACAAGGGATTAGTGACTCTAGGTTGATCGTTCGATTATTTTAGTAGTTTGTTATTTTGATTTTCTTTTCTTTTAATTAAATTCAATCTAGTTTGCTCAACTTAAACGAAATTGTGAAATTAATGCCTAACTGAAGTTTGTGATATTAAGTCCTCGTAGGAGCGATACTTTTCTTATCACTTTATTACTTGATACGACTCGTATACTTGCGGAGTTATAGGCTTTAAAGTTTTGCCCTATCAAGTTTTTGGCGCTGTTGTTCTTCGGGACTTGTATGCCTTGGCTTGTCTTGGTTAGAATTGATTGAGAATTAGTAGTTTAAGTTTGAGTTCGTAAATTTTTTGTTTTAAAAAAAAAAGAAAAAAGATTTCAATTGGCAACCAACTGGGCTTAATATTGAGAAGGAGGTGAATTCTTTGTCTTCTACACAAGTTGGATTGATTGCTATTTTAAATTCTTTGAATGAATATAGGCAACGTAAAAAGGAGCATAAATGATGGTTGTATTCCATATGTTGATTCTTCTCAATATGTTTGCATGTCTTGTGTTTATTGTGGAGGGAATCATTTATATGAACATTTTCCATATAGTAAAACTAGTCATTTTGTGAGAGATGATTTCACTAGGAACCAAGCTTGTTTTGATAACTCATTTTTTTCCTAGTGAAGGTTTTGAGCAACATAATTTTAGGGATCCACATGTCTATTATTCTCATGAAAATACCCTCATTTTCACTCTTATCCACCTATTGAAGAACACACCATTGAGTATAAGGAAAAATCTAATTTAGAAAGATTATTTGAGGAGTATGTGGAAGCATGCAGAGATCTAGTAGAGAGAGCAAAAGGAGATTGTCACTAGCATTAAGAGATCTCGTTAGAGAGCAAAAGGAGATTTGTTAGTTCTCTATATGTTTTGATGATTAATAACAATTGTAAACATGTACTAAAGCTTTTAGAATGATAAAAGAGTCAATATCACTCTGTCACCGCAAAACTCGAGCCTGACTAAGCAAACTCGAGTTTTATGCAAACAGAGAGCTCTTCGGATATTTTCAGCATAACGAACTCGAGCCTAAGTAAATAGACTCGAGCCTAAACCCTCATGATATAAATAAAGAGTTTACGAAAACAAGTAAACTCGAGCCTGTATAGACAAGCTCGAGTTTTCCCATGGCGGGAAGTTTTCTGATTAAATTGAATCTCTTTAAACTCCGAGTTTATCCTTTTTGAGTAGAGTTCACTTGTTTCTATGGCTATAGTTTAATGAACACTCGAGCCCAAGTATATGGACTCAAGCCTAATGCCTTTGTGTAGAGTTTACTCTATGGTTTGACAAACGAAGAAGAGTTTACAAAATAGGTAAACTCGAGCTCGTTATTACAAGCTCGAGTTTTCCCTTGCGAAGAGCTCCCAAGCTTTCCTTCTTTACAAACTCCGAGTTTAAGCACAAACCTCCGGTTCACTTCAATAAGTCATAGAATAAATATCGCTGAACTCGAGCCTAATAATAATGAACTCGAGCCCTTCATCTCGAAGAAAGAAAAGCAAGTGTACAAACTCCGAGTTTATACTCATGCTCCAGTCTACTCTAATCGAGCACCAAAACTCTTAGGCATGAATAGTGTTAAACTCGAGCCTAAACACTAATGGACTCGAGCGCTTAACTTGAGAAATATTACTCGAGGTATTCATTCGACAAAGAGCTTAGAGAATATTCGAACTCGAGCCTACCTTAGTGAACTCGAGTTCACATGGTGAAACAGAACACAAACTCCGAGTTTACATCAAACTCCGAGTTTGCTATCTCGAAGATAAACCGGATACTCTAAAAGCCTTACGAACTCGAGCCCGACTTAGAGAACTCGAGTTTAAGACGGAAGCGAATTTGATCGTTCTCGATTTCATCTGATTCTTTTGAGCTGCAAACTTACCATGTTTATACGAATTGATGGCATTTATTTAGTGTATTCAAACGTATTTAACTACTCTATATTGAGAATGTTTCGTATTAAAATTAGATCAAACGAATCATTAACGCGAAGAATCGGAAGAATGATTTCAACGCGTCCAGAATTGAATCGGTGAAGATCAGGACCCAACGGCTATAATCCTCATCAAACTGAATTTCAATTGAAGAACATACTAAGTTGAGAAGTAACGGTCACATTGCAACTCACCACTATATAAAGAGCTGATTACAAACTTAGAAGACCTACCAAAAAGATCAAACGAAACGAAAAGCAAGCTCAAGAATTCTTATACATTGGTTTTCTTTACGTATTGTATTTTGATATACAAAGAGCCTCGGTGTTTATCATTACCTCTCTCGTGAGAGAGATTATATTCAAATTATTCATTCATTGTAAAAGATCTCAAGTCAAGGGGACTTGGAGATTGGGATTTGAATACAACTTGTAAGGGGAGTGTATCCTAGAGAGAGGATAATCCTTGAGTACAGAGTGTGTATCCGAGTTAAAGTGATAGTAGAAAAACCCGTGAGAATCGGGGGACTGGACGTAGGTCAAGAATTTAGACCGAACCAGATAAACCTTCGTGTCAAGCTCTTCTTCCCTATCTCTTTACGTTTAGCTTCACTTTGTTGCAACGTTATTATAAAAGATTTAAAATCCCCAATTCACCCCCCTCTTGGTGATTTCCTTTCGTTTTCATTTGGTATCAGAGCCACGTTGTCAATTTGAAGGACTAACATCCTAGACACAAAGATCCAATGGAAGGAATTCTACCAGATGGAGCCTCAATCAACCGCCCTCCAGGTTTTAATGGAGAACACTACTCATTCTGGAAGGCTAAGTTCAGGGTCTATGTAATGGCCTCTGAGTTTGGTTTGTGGAGGGTCTTTGAAAAAGGAAACTATGTTCCTTCCTCAGTTGTAGCTGACATCAGAACTCCCAAGAAAGAAGAAGAGTACGATGACAATGATAAAAAACAAGTCACTCTCAACATGAAGGCAATTCATATGCTCCAAAGTGCTCTTGGCCAAAAAGAGTACTTCAGAATCTGCACATTGCCATCTGCTAAGCAAATGTGGGATGCTCTTGAAATAGCTCATGAAGGAACAGTGCGATCAAAGAAAATCGTATCAATACTCTCATGATCGAATACGATCTATTGCGAGATGAAGACCAGGAGAATCTATTGGTGAATTTCAACTCGATTCACTCACCTGATCAATCAACTCATTGCCTTGGGAAAAGAATATGAACAACCTGCCCAAGTGAGGAAAATACTAAATATTCTCACCAAGGAATGGGAAGCCAAGGTCACTGCAATTGAAGAATCTCGAGGCGAATCAATGGCCTCCGTGGCAACACTATTTGGCAGCCTTTCTGAATATGAGGGGAAGATCAAATTCAAAAAGGGACTAAATGATATCAATGTCAAGAACAAGGGAATAGCTCTTAAAACCATCAAAGAAGTTAAATCGATGATGATGAAGAAGATGAAGATGAAGATGGTGAGCTAGGAATGATGGTCCGAAGATTCAAAAAATTCTACAAAAGGACCAATCTCACGAAGGTTTCACAAAGGAAATTCTAGCACGAAACTAAGAAACCAATTATATGCTATGAATGTGAGAAACCAGCCACATCAAATCGAATGTCCGCAGTGAAAAACAAAGAAAAGAAATTCAATAAGTTCAAGAAAAGAGCTTATGTATCGGCTATATGGGGCAACGGCTCATCGATGAAGATGAAGCGAAGAGGAACAAAGTGCCAATCTACGCCTTGTGGCTCAAGAGGAATCGGACAACGAAGAGGTAAGTAATCCTGATTTACCTTATGATGAATTATCTTCAACATATGATTCTCTTTATCGAATTTAAGAAAACTGCAAAAGAGCTCTTACTTTCAAAAAGAAAAATCAAACTATTAGAAGAACAAGTTCAAACGATTTCTACACCTATTTCTACTTGTGAAAAGGAAAACTCTACTTGTTCTAATCATGATACAAAACCAACTTATAATGAATTGTTTATTGAATATAAACTTGTTCAAAATGAATTTGATGAACTTGCTGAAAAATACTTTGGTTTAAAAAGGAAGAATACAACACTTGAACAACAAGTAGAAAATCTTTCAGTTCGAAAATCTCATATGTGATGAATGTTCTATTCAGAAAAGAAAAATGAATACCTTACAAAGACTCTTGAAAAATTCACTAGAGGAAGTGAAATGCTTGAGGTAATTTTGAAACAAGCAAAGATTTACAAATGACAAATCGGGAATTGGTTACAAACACGATTATGACAAAAGAAAGGCAAAAGAAACATGGACAAAGATCCTACATGAATTATTTTCAAAAATCTGTCCATACCTCAAATCCTTTTGCACATTGCAATTATTGTAATAGAAAAGGTCATACTACTTCTTCATGCTTTCATAAGAAAGATAGATCAATCAAACACTGTAGGAAACTATCAATGGGTGCCTAAGGGATCCTATATGATTCCTAAGACACAAACTAACCCAAAAGGACCCAAAGAATATTGGGTACCTAAAAGATGATATATCTTCTTATGCAGATTTGTCTTAGAGCATCAAATCCCAATAAGTGGTACATTGACAGTGGATGCTCAAGACATATGACTGGAGACCAATCCAAATTTGCTTCAATCAAACATAAGGATGGTGGCAAGGTAACATTTGGTGGAAATGAGTCCGGAAGAATTGCGGCATTGGCAAAATTGGAAATAGCAATGGACCTCAAATCAAAGATGTTTATCTTGTGGATGGATTATGTCACAACCTCCTCGGTGTGAGTCAAAGCACGGACAAAGGAAACCTAGTCATCTTTGATTCAGAAGAATGTTTGATTGTAAGTAAGGATGCTCTCTCTTTAGAAAGTATTAAATCCAAAGCATTATTCGGAGCTCCAAGAGAAGGTAATTGTTATACTCTTAATCTGTCTAAAAACAATTCGATTCGAAAAATGTTTTGTTGGTAACTTAGATGAAAGTTGGTTATGGCATAAGCGTTTAGGACATGTCAATATGATTCAACTTGATAAACTACGAAAAAGGAATTAGTTATTGGTTTACCAAAACTTTCTTTTAAAAATGATATGATTTGTGATGCATGTCAAAAGGTAAACAAACCAAATCTTCTTTCAAGTCGAAAAAGAAATATCAACTAATAGACCTCTTCAATTACTCCATATGGATTTAGTTGGACCATTAGAGTAAAGAGCCTTGGCGGCAATCTTTATACATTAGTTATAGTAGATGATTTCTCAAGATTTACATGGGTCATTCTGTTATCATCAAAAGATAAAACATTTGATCAATTTATTGTGTTTGCCAAGAAGGTCCAAAACGAGAAAGGATTATCTATTGCAGGTATTCGTACAGATCATGGTGGAGAATTTGAGAACCATGCCTTTGGAGAATTGCGTGATAGTATGGGAATCAATCATAACTTCTCGGCTCAAGAACCCCACGACAAAATGGAGTTGTTGAAAGAAAGAATAGAGTGCTTACCGAAATGGCAAGATCAATGCTAAATGAGAACCAAACATCTCAAGTGTTTTGGGCGATGCTATGAGCCTTGCTTGTTATATATCAAACAGGGCATATCTCCGAAAGAAATTGGACAAAACTCCCTATGAACTCTACAAAGGAAGAAAACCCAACTTAGCTCACTTACATATCTTTGGATGTAAATGCTTCATCCACAATAATGGTAAGGACAACTTGGGAAATTTGATTCCAAAGGCGATGAAGGTATATTCTTGGGTTATTCAAGTAGAAGTAAAGCATATAGAGTTTATAATACTCGTAATCACACTGTTGAAGAATCTATGCATATTGTTTTCTGTGAAACTAAATCTAACAAGTCCTTGGATGATGATGATGATTCTCCTGTAACAAACCAAACTTCTATTTCAACAAATACGGAAAAAGATTTGCAAGTTGATTCTGAAACTGAAAAACATTGTGAAAATGCTTATGAAAACAGTGTTCAAACTCAACCAAAATCATGGAGATACGGTAGGAGTCATCCTCTGGATCAAGTGATAGGTGATGCAAATCAAGGAGTAAGAACCAGAAAAAGCACTTTAAATGAAGTTACTTTTTCAGCTTTCATTTCGAAAATTGAACCCTCTAAGATTGATGAAGCCCTTTCAGACAATGATTGGGTTATAGCAATGCAAGAGGAATTACATCAATTTGAAAGAAACCAAGTTTGGGACTTGGTGCCCAGACCTAAAGACCATCCGGTCATTGGTACTAAATGGGTATTCAAAAATAAATGTGATGAATCCGCCATAATCATTCGAAATAAAGCAAGGCTAGTTGCAAAAGGCTATAATCAAGAAGAAGGAATTGATTATGAAGAAACTTATGCTCCAAAGAGCAAGATTGGAAGCTATAAGAGTTCTTTTAGCCTTTGCTTGTGTTAAAGGATTCAAACTTTTTCAAATGGATGTAAAATCCGCTTTTTAAATGGTTTTATACGGGAGGAAGTTTATGTAGAACAACCTCCGGGTTTTCAAAATGAACATCATCCAGATCATGTTTATCACCTCAAGAAAGCCTTATATGGTCTTAAGCAAGCTCCTAGAGCTTGGTATGAGAGGTTAAGTACTTTCCTTCTTGATCAAGGATTTGTTAGAGGAAAAGCAGATACAACTCTCTTTATAAAGAAAAATAAACTTGGTGATGTATTAATAGCTCAAATTTATGTTGATGATATTATTTTTGGTGCTACTAATGATACTATGTGTGAAGCATTTGCCAAGACAATGCGGGGAGAATTTGAAATGTCCATGATGGGAGAACTTAATTACTTCCTTGGACTTCAAATCAAGCAACGCCATGATGGAATCTTCATTTCCCTGCACCAAGTATCCGAAAGATCTATTAAAAAATATGGTCTAGCTGATTGTAATGGAGCGAGATACTCCAATGAGTTCAACCGCAACTCGGATGCGATGAAAAGGGGACTAACTTCAACATCACTAAGTATAGAGGAATGATTGGATCATTACTCTATCTTACGGCAAGTCGTCCGGACATTCAATTCAGTGTTGGAATGTGTGCTAGATTCCAATCGCCCTCATGGAGTCACATGCCGAACATGTTAAAAGAATTTTTAGATATCTTGCCGATACAAAGACTCTTGGGTTATGGTTTCCCAAAGATCAACATGAACACTTAGTAGCCTATACCGATTCAGATCATGCGGGATACAAGACCGACAGAAAAAGCACAAGTGGTCAATGTGAGTTCTTTGGAGGATCATTAGTGTCTTGGTTCAGCAAAGGCACAACAATGGGTTGTGTCATCCACTGAAGCTGAGTATGTTGCTGCCTCAAGTTGTTGTGCTCAAGTTCTTTGGCTCAAGCAACAATTGTGTGATTTGGGAGTCCATCTCAAAGAAATCCCAATTCTTTGTGACAACACAAGCACAATAAGTTTGGCAAAGAATCTGTTCAACATACTAGAACCAAACATATTGATGTCGACATCACTTCATAAGAGACCATGTTCAAAAGAAGGATGTCAAAGTCATGTTCATCCCAACTCACTTGCAACTCGCCGATATCTTCACCAAGCCACTAGCAAAAGAACAATTTGTATTCATAAGAAGAGAATTGGGAATGGTAAATCCCAATGAGTTGTAAGTAATTCAAATGTTAGTTATGTTTTGTTTTGATGATTATCCACTAACTTAAGCATCGGAGTATGTAGATATGTTTTGTGCAGGTTGTATGTTAAAATCAAAATCCCAAACAATCGAGTGCAAGAAAAGGCTGTCACAAACTCGAGCCTACCAAAGACAGACTCGAGCTCGAAAAGAACCGCCGAGAAATACAACTATCAGTCACCAAACTCGAGCCTATTAGTGAATGGACTCGAGTTCGCGGGAGACAGAGAGCAACTCATCTCGAGAGATCTTTGACGGACTCGAGCCTATTAGTGAATGGACTCGAGTTCGCGGGAGAGAGAGCAACTCATCTCGTAGATCTTGATGAGACTCGAGCCTACTAGTAAACGGACTCGAGTTCGAGGGAGACAAAGAACAATCCACTTCGAGAACCCGACAAACTCGAACCAACGATATGATCGACTCGAGCCTCACAAGAAATTTCAAGGGTTCACATACACTCTTGAATTCCGGGTAAGTAACATTACACAAACTCGAGCCTACACTTAAGAACTCGAGTTTGCGTCGATAAAATTTCTTTAAAACCCTGTCTTTTCGTCTTCACTCTATCTCTCCCTCGAGCCTAAACCTAAAAACTCTCTCAATCTCCTCCAACGAAAACCAGAGAACATGGCGTCCAAGCGATTTGCAACCCAAGATTCCAAATCCCTCGATCCTCAAGAACCCCAAGCCGATAATCCACAAATCTCTCAACGTCCTCCCAGAAAAAAATCGTTTCCCAAACGATTCAAGCATGGAATTGACAAGCAAATTCCTGGTATTCCTATTACCCAAGCCACTCCAATAACCACGGTCAAGATGAATACCTCAAAGAAAGCTTCAACTGCGACACACCACCTCGAAGGGACAAAGAACCAATACACAAATCTCGAAAGACCACGACTAGTCAACCTAGCTCTCACGCTCAATCATCCTCCCATCACCAACAACGCTCTCTTCCTCAGGTATCTAGAGAAAACCCAGCATTATTTGAAATTTACAATCATTCCTCCATTCCTAAAGGATTCTCTAGTGAGGATGTCACTCATATGGTGAGGATGCCATACGGTTCCAAGAACACTATGAGGCTAAGAGTTTTTGCCCTTACGTGTATGTCAATCTAGATGCTCTAAAAGAGGAATGCAACCTTGATCTTACCCATTGGCTTAGACAATTTGAACCTCTCATATCCATTAGAGCCTCATATAGTCCATCCTTTGTTAAAACCTTTTACTATTGTATGCAAAGTGATAATTTATTGGATGCGGATAGAAATTTGGTTGAGGAAAGGATTACCACATCCATTAGAGGAAAACAGATAACCATCACCGCCTTTGCATACCTCAATTCCCTCCTCCAAATCCAAAATCCTCCTCCCGTGGCTTCTCCAAATTATACTAATAGGCAAATTTTTCACTCCTCGACCCGACGAGCCTATACCGATCTTTGTAGATATTCTGAATTTCCCTCCGGTTTCGATGCCTCCTAAGCAAAGAGCTGCTTGGTATATCTACACTAGAAACTTAGTACAAAGGGAGGAAATTTCACTCACTTTGCCAAAAAGGACTTCCCTATTTTTGCTTCTATCATAAATCAAGTCCCTCATAACATAGGCGATTGGATCTTTAAAGAGATGTTCAAATTTCGTTTCCATGGAAGAAAAACATCCCGATACCCTTTGCCAGTCTCATCTCGGTAATTATGTTTCATGAAAGGGTCCTGGTATTTACCCGTAATGAGAAACTGAAAAACCAGGTAAATTTGGCACAGACATCCTCAATTTGATGAGGATAAGCTTTGATCAAGGAAGTGATCATTCCAGAGCACCCTCTAGACCTACTAGAACCAGAGCAACTCAATCTAGAGTTCAAGAAGCTCAAAGTGCACCACCTCCACCACAATCCTTCCCTCTCGATTTGGATGAAAGAATAAAGACTTACATTGCCCAAGTTGTTTCTGATCTTTCTTCCAAAATCGAATCTGGTTTCACCACGTCAAGAAAGGATATGAAGAGTTCTCGATGCACAAGAAGACCTCATTCTTGAACATGAGATTATCAAAGATAAAGTGCAAGGTCTCGAACTTATGCTTCAATGATTTCAAAAGATCAAAACAGTGTTTTTAAAGGAGTTAATTGTTTACAAATGTTGTCATCATCAAAAGGGGAGAATGTTAGTTCTCTATATGTTTTGATGATTAATAACAATTGTAAACATGTACTAAAGCTTTTAGAATGATAAAAGAGTCAATGTCACCGCAAAACTCGAGCGACTAAGCAAACTCGAGTTTCTCGCAAACAGAGAGCTCTTCGGATATTTTCAGCATAACGAACTCGAGCCTAAGTAAATAGACTCGAGCCTAAACCCTCATGATATAAATAAAGAGTTTACGAAAACAAGTAAACTCGAGCACAGTATAGACAAGCTCGAGTTTTCCCATGGCGGGAAGTTTTTCGATTAAATTGAATCTCTTTAAACTCCGAGTTTATCCTTTTTGAGTAGAGTTCACTTGTTTCTATGGCTATAGTTTAATGAACACTCGAGCCCAAGTATATGGACTCAAGCCTAATGCCTTTGTGTAGAGTTTACTCTATGGTTTGACAAACTCCAGAGTTTATACTCATGCTCCAGTCCACTCTAATCGAGCACCAAAACTCTTAGGCATGAATAGTGTTAAACTCGAGCCTAAACACTAATGGACTCGAGCCTGCTTAACTTGAGAAATATTACTCCAGGTATTCATTCGACAAAGTGCTTAGAGAATATTCGAACTCGAGCCTACCTTAGTGAACTCGAGTTCACATGGTGAAACGAGAACACAAACTCCGAGTTTACATCAAACTCCGAGTTTGCTATCTCGAAGATAAACCGGATACTCTAAAAGCTGACGAACTCGAGCCGACTTAGAGAACTCGAGTTTAAGACGGAAGCGAATTTGATCGTTCTCGATTTCATCCTGATTCTTTTGAAGCGCAAACTTACCATGTTTATACGAATTGATGGCATTTATTTAGTGTATTCAAACGTATTTAACTACTCTATATTGAGAATGTTTCGGTATTAAAATCGGATCAAACGAATCATTAACGCGAAGAATCGGAAGAATGATTTCAACGCGTCCGGGAATTGAATCGGGTGAAGATCGGGACCCAACGGCTATAATCCTCATCAAACTGAATTTCAATTGAAGAACATACTAAGTTGAGAAGTAACGGTCACATGGCAACTCACCACTATATAAAGAGCTGATTACAAACTTAGAAGACCTACCGAAAGATCAAACGAAACGAAAAGCAAGCTCAAGAATTCTTATACATTCGGTTTTCTTTACGTATTGTATTTTGATATACAAAGAGCCTCGGTGTTTATCATTACCTTCTCTGTAAGAGAGATTATATTCAAATTATTCATTCATTGTAAAGATCTCAAGTCAAGGGGACTTGGAGATTGGGATTCGAGAATACAACTTGTAAGGGGAGTGTATCCTAGAGAGGATAATCCCTGAGTGCAGAGTGTGTATACGAGTTAAAGTGATAGTAGAAAACCCGGAGAATGCGGGGGTGGGACGTAGGTCAAGAATTTAGACCGAACCAGGATAAACCTTCGTGTCAAGCTCTTCTTCCCTATCTCTTTACGTTTAGCTTCGACTTTGTTGCAACGTTACAATAAAGATTTAAAATCCCCAATTCACCCCCTCTTGGTGATTTCCTTTCGTTTTCACGATTGTCACTAGCTTTAAGTCGAGTTTCCAAAATATTGGGGTACAAGTGAGTCAAATTGTTTCAACCCTTGAGACTATGGTGCAAAATAATTCCTTAAGCACGATGACCACTTCTTATGCGATAATGATTGTTGTGAGGAAGTTGAAGGTTTGGAATCACATGAGACTATAGATAAATGATTTTGGTGATCAAATTGATGTAGATGTCCCAATTGTTGTTGTTCATGACTCTCCTCTTGAAGTGTTGACTTTTATTGATGAGAGTCAAGTGGATTTTATTGGATGCTCTAAATTCTTGGAAGTGCCTATATTTATTTTCAAGGATATGCATGTTGTGCTTCATTTAAATTCAATTATTGCTTGTGATCCAAGATTGTCTATGATTAAGGAAGTACAAGTAATTAACTTGAATGATCAATTTTTGTGTGTGATACCTTGTTGCTTGAAAATAAATGAAGACAAGTTAATTATGGTGTTTGATACTTATGATTAGTAGTTTCTTTGAGAAGTATGGTGAAGACTATAAATTTAGCGCTTATGGGAGGCAACCCAAGGGTTTTTCTTACATATTTTATTATTATTTTTTCTTTCTTTCTTTTAGTTTTATTCAAATTTGAAGAAGATCACTCCTCTTGATCTTTGCAAGGTTTTGCTTGAGCACTCTTTTCTCCCTTAAAAATTGAAATATCATGGATGGTACCAGGGGAAGCACTCCACATCGAGTTAGAGGCCTAAACCGGGGAGTACTAGTTTCTTTCCTCTTTATATTTTGCAACATTGAGGACAATGTTTGATTTAAGTGTGGGGGAAGGATATGATTTCTTTGGTTATATTTGTCCTTATGCAATTAAAAGATTTTTATATGAGATTTTTGCATTGTTGGGGATTGACCTTAATTTTGAGCTTTCTCCATCTTAGAGAATATTATCAAATCAAAAATTAAAATAGAAAAAAAAAATGTTTCAACCAAGTCTCTAAGCCTTGAGTTTTTTTTTTTTTCAATCTTGAGATGGATTATGAGAATAAAGATTAGTTTGTAATATGATCAACGATTATTAGTTCATGAATATTTTGCTACATGATTTCTTTAGAAAATTAGATGATGACGTTTGCTAGCTAAGTAAAACTTTTGTGTAGGGAAATGACTCAGGTTAAGAGGTTGTTACAATTGTTTAACTCTATTGGCTTAGCGAACTATTCTTATAAGACATTAACTTAAATAAGATTTGATGATATGATCTAAGTGTGGTGGTTTATTGCTCTCTATTTAGGAATGTCAAAAGTAATGTTCTTTTCAGATAATGAATTATCTTTCTTTTGCTTGAGGGCAAGCAAATGTTTAAGTGTGGGGGAGTTTGATAAGTATATATTTTGTGATTAAATAGGTGTATATTTTATGAGAATTAGCTGGAGTTATTGATATTATATACCTATTTAATTATCTTTTATAAACTTTTCCATCATTATAGGATAAAAAGATATTTTGATATAAAATCTACTTATTTCCTATTATATTTTGCAGGAAATATTAGCTGATTTGGAAAGAAGTAGAAAAAGCAATTAAGAGGATATGCAATCAGCCAAACTCGGTGGTCCCACGCAAGAAAAATAGAAACAAAATCAATTGCGTAATCTTGTGGAGTAAATTACAAGATATAAGATATCTTTTAAAAAGAAAAGGAGAATCGGTGACCACGACCTAAGTTATATTTAGGCTATATATGTAAAGAGAGGAAGAAGAAGAAGATCAACGAGGAGCGAGATCAAGAGACGAGAAACAAAGAAGCGAGAGGAGTAGCGGCAGAGCGTTTTGGTTCTCTTCATCATCTCCACGGAAGGACTGTAGAGGTGACGGAGAAACTTTATTTCATCTCTTTCCTTTATTCTTTTAATCGAGTCTCATCTTTTGTTATAGCCATGTGTGGCTAATTATATTTTCAACCTAGAAGACCTATGAACTTGTTTGAGTTCTAGAGATTATTCCCATTAATTAGTTTTGCTTAATTTTATTTCAATTTATTTAATCTTGTGTTTATTGCTATTGCTTAGTGAGTGGCCACCATTGAGCATGTTTTGGGGATTTAGGGTTGAACTTGGAAGATGGAATCCTAAATTGACCTTGGGATTAAATAATGTGGAATTAGGTTTAAATTTAATTTGAAATTAAGTTTTAATCTAATTTGCGTCTAGGATAGGAATATACCTAGAAGCTCCGCATAATCAAATTAGAGTGAGCCAGATTTAAAACGCATCTTATTTAGTTGTGTGAGGCATTGCATAATTAATTAAGGTAGGTATATAAGTGGATGGAAGCCATTTATAGACATTAATACTCTAGATTAGTTGATTAAGTTAAGTCAAAATTAATTTAGTGGGGATAAAATCTAAGAACAAACAAGGGATTAGTGACTCTAGGTTGCTCGTTTGATTATTTTAGTAGTTTGTTATTTTGATTTTCTTTTCTTTTAATTAAATTCAATCTAGTTTGCTCAACTTAAACGAAATTGTGAAATTAATGCCTAACTGAAGTTTGTGATATTAAGTCCTCGTGGGAGCGATACTTTTCTTATCACTTTATTACTTGATACGACCCGTATACTTGCGAGTTATAGGCTATAAAGTTTTGCCCTATCAAGTTTTTGGCGCTGTTGCTGGCAAATTTTTTTTTTAAAAAAAAAAAAAAAAGAAGATTTCAATTGGCAACCAAGCTGGGCTTAATATTGAGAAGGAGATGAATTCTTTGTCTTCTACACAAGATGGATTGATTGCTATTTTAAATTCTTTGAATGAATATAGGCAACGTAAAAGGAGCATAAATGATGGTTGTATTCCATATGTTGATTCTTCTCAATATGTTTGCATGTCCTGTGTTTATTGTGGAGGGAATCATTTATATGAGCATTGTCCATATAGTACAACTAGTCATTTTGTGAGGGATGATTTTGCTAGGAACCAAGCTTGTTTTGATAACTCATTTTTCCTAGTGAAGGTTTTGAGCAACATAATTTTAGGGATCCACATGTCTATTATTCTTATGAAAATACCCCTCCTTTTTACTCATATCCATATATTGAAGAACACACCATTGAGTATAAGGAAAAATCTAATTTAGAAAGATTATTTGAGGAGTATGTGGAAACAGTAGAGAGATCTAGTAAAGAGCAAAAGGAGATTGTCACTAGCATTAAGAGATCTCTTAGAGAGCAAGAGGAGATAGCCGCTAGCATTAAGTCAAGTGTCCAAGATACTGGGGTATTTGTGAGTCAAATTGTTTCAAACCTTGAGACTTTGGTGCAAAATAATTCCTTAAGCCTGATGACCACTTCTTATGCTGATAATGATTATTGTGAGGAAGTTGAAGGTTTGGAATCACATGAGACTATAGATAATGTAGAAATTGATTGTGGGTGTGAAATTGATTTAGATGAGAATATTGGATGTTTAGAAGAGGTTAGGTTGTGGAGCCTAAGGATTGTGATTTTGGTGATCAAATTGATGTAGATGTCCCAATTGTTGTTGTTCATGACTCTCCTCTTGAAGTGTTGACTCTTGCGATGAGAGTCAAGTGGATTTTATTGGATGCTCTAAATTCTTGGAAGTGCCTATATTTATTTTCAAGGATATGCATGTTGTGCTTCATTTGAATTCAGTTATTGCTTGTAATCCAAGATTGTCTATGATTAAGGAAGTACAAGTAATTAACTTGAATGATCAATTTTTGTGTGTGATACCTTGTTGTTTGAAAAGAAATGAAGACAAGGTAATTATGGTGTTTGATACTTATGATTAGTAGTTTTTTGAGAAGTATGGTGAAGACTATAAATTTAGCGCTTATGGGAGGCAACCCAAGGGTTTTTCTTACATATTTTATTATTATTTTTTCTTTCTTTCTTTTAGTTTTATTCAAATTTGAAGATGATCACTCCTCTTGTTGCTGCAAGGTCTTGCTTGAGCACTCTTTTCTCCCTTAAAAATTGAAATATCATGGATGGTACCAGGGGAAGCACTCCACATCAGAGTTAAAGGTCTAAACCAAGGGAGTACTAGTTTCTTTCCCTCTTTATATTTTTGCAACATTGAGGACAATGTTTGATTTAAGTGTGGGGAAGGATATAATTTCTTTGGTTATATTTGTCCTTATGCAATTAAAAGATTTTTTTATTTGAGATTTTTGCATTGTTGAGGATTGACCTTAATTTTGAGCTTTCTCCATCTTAGAGAATATTATCAAGTCAAAAATTAAAATAGAAAAAAAAATGTTTCAACCAAGTCTCTAAGCCTTGAGTTTTTTTTTTTTTTTGCAATCTTAAGATGGATTATGAGAATAGAGATTAGTTTGTAATATGATCAACAGATTATTAGTTCATGAATATTTTGCTACATTATTTCCTTAGAAAATTAGATGATGACCTTTGCTAGCTAAGTAAAACTTTTGTGTAGGGAAATGACTCAAGAAAAAAATAATAATAATAATAAATAAAACAACTCCAATGACTTCTTTAGACCTCACTTAGTAACCGGGGGCACTTCATCACCAATGTTGGCACTTGCGTTAAACGGTAAAGTCAAAAAGGGTTATGAGTTGGGCTAAAAGCCTCTTGAGGTGCCTGTTGGGGTAATTGAGTAACCGGTGCTGCATCACCCATGTGTAGGGTCGCGTCAAAAGGGGACCAACAACGGCTCAAGAAACAAAAAAACAAATAAAAGAAAAAGAAAAGAAAAAAAAGAAAGAAAGACAAAATGAGTTATTTCCTACCAGAGGATCCTTAATAAATTAAATGAAAAGCTTGGTTTAGTGGGGGCATTTGAATTTTTCTGGAGAAATTGAGTAGCGTAATATTCTTTTACTAATCTTATGGTTGAACTTATTGCTTGCCAGTCTTTTGATCATGGGACGTTAAGAGGTTGTTACAATTGTTTAACTCTATTGGCTTAGCGAACTATTCTTATAAGACATTAACTTAAATAAGATTTGATGATATGATCTAAGTGTGGTGGTTTATTGCTCTCTATTTAGGAATGTCAAAAGTAATGTTCTTTTCAGATAATGAATTATCTTTCTTTTGCTTGAGGACAAGTAAATGTTTAAGTGTGAGGGGATTTGATAAGTATATATTTTATGATTAAATAGGTGTATATTTTATGAGAATTAGCTGGAGTTATTAATATTATATGCCTATTTAATTATCTTTTATAAACTTTTCCATCATTATAGGATAAAAAGATATTTTGATATAAAATCTACTTATTTCCTATTATATTTTGCAGGAAATATTAGCTGATTTGGAAAGAAGTAGAAAAAGCAATTAAGAGGATATGCAATCAGCCAAACTCGGTGGTCCCACGCAAGAAAAATAGAAACAAAATCAATTGCATAATCGGTGGAGTTAATTACAAGATATAAGATATCTTTTTAAAAGAAAAGGAGAATCGGTGACCCACGACCTAAGTTATATTTAGGCTATATATGTAAAGAGAGGAAGAAGAAGAAGATCAACGAGGAGCAGATCAAGAGACGCGAAACAAAGAAGCGAGAGGAGTAGCGGGTGAGCGTTTTGGTTCTCTTCATCATCTCCACGGAAGGGCTGTAGAGCGACGGAGAAACTTGTTTATTTAATCTTGTGTTTATTGCTCTTGCTTAGTGAGTGGCCACCATTGAGCATGTTTTGGGGATTTAGGGTTGAACTTGGAAGATGGAATCCTAAATTGACCTTGGGATTAAATAATGTGGAATTAGGTTTAAATTTAATTTGAAATTAGGTGTTAATCTAATTTGCGTCTATGATAGGCATATACCTAGAAACTCTACATAATCAAATTAGGGTGAGCCCGATTTAAAATGTATCTTATTTAGTTGTGTAAGGCATTGCATGATTAATTAAGATAGGTATATAAATGGACCGGAAAGCATTTATAGACATTAATACTCTATATTAGTTGATTAAGTTAAGTCAAAATTTATTTAGTGAGGATAAAATTTAAGAAACAAACAAGGGATCAGTGACTCTAGGTTGCTCGTTCGATTATTTTAGTAGTTTGTTATTTTGATTTTCTTTTCTTTTAATTAAATTCAATCTAGTTTGCTCAACTTAAACGAAATTGTGAAATTAATGCCTAATTGAAGTTTGTGATACTAAGTCCTCGTGGGAGCGATACTTTTCTTATCACTTTATTACTTGATAGGGCCCGTATACTTGCGGAGTTATAGGCTTTAAAGTTTTGCCCTATCAAAAACAAAAACCTAACTAACTCTCTAGAGCACGATCATCGGTCCTCTCTTGGGGAAGGATCAACGCGGCGATCGATGTAACAACACCATTGTTATCGACATGAGAAGGTTGAGGTGGATGTGGAGGGCACGAGCAACGTTTAACATAGGAGGAGGCGGGGTTGGGGCAATGTGCTCACTAGGAAACAACCAATCGTACGCCATGGACAGAAAATCAAAGCTATGCTTATGTTGAGTGTACCAATTTCCGATTTGGTCCTGAAGCTACGCCACGTCTCTCGAGTCTTCTCCTCAACCAAATTGCATGTACTCTCCTCAACAATCGCCTCAACCATCCGCTTGGTCGCCCTAGATCTAATGCGGCGGTCCCTGCTCGAGAGGTTCTAGCCTCGGAGGCGTCGCCCTTGCCATAAACCATGCTAGGCTTGGCACCCATTCCTCTACCACCGACGCGTCCTGAGTGCTCACAATAGACCCATGTGACTCGGGGTCATCTAGGCATGTATAATCCGCCCCTAGCATACACAAGATATAAGAAATTAATGAAATAATTGCATAAATATAAATTAATTACATCATTTATATCTTTTTTTTTTTGTAAATCACTTACAATGGCTTCCTTTACTTGCTGGGAGGTAGATGTCTCGTCCGGTGTTGTGGGTGTATATGTATAACTCCTTATAGTCCGTCTAGCGGTTCTCTCTTGAGCCTTCCTTTTCTAAAAGGAAAAAAAAATGTGAACTCAGTTGTAATCAAAATAAAACAATTGATAAATTAAACAAATACCAATTCACTTTGTAGGTCACTGACAAAAGTGTTGGATCCGACCAGTGTGGTGGATCCTCTGCTGCCTCGAATCACCGTGTTCCTGCGAGAAAGAGCATGCATAAGACACAAAATGTTAACATACGTTTCAATAATAATTATAAAATCTCTAATTATTAAGAATTATAGAATTAAGTAAAAATTGACTTGGCCTACGGACTCCTCTGTATAGCACAAAAATTGGCCCGGTCTAATAGGGGACGCCATCAAGCGATCCAGAGGTGTCGTCCTATCGTTATTCACTCGATGGTAGAGACAACCCCTCTTGTTCTTCTAGCTATCCCCAATCTTGATGAGCACGTACCTCCTCTGTTGTGCCGGACTTTAAACTTTGTCTATATAACAATTAAATTTTTAATTAATTAATTCAAAAAAGCTGAAATTATAACCATATATATATATATAAATGCAATTAATTACCGTAACAACTTCTTCAAACGCTTTTTCTTCGATTGAACAGAATATTCTTCCAATCTAGGAAGTGGATTGGAAACCAAAACCAATTCCCACCAAAGTCGGACGGTTAGCGGTTGAACAAGTGACCTTTGTTCTCGATTGGTGGTCCGTATCCTCATTCCACAGAACTATGACACGTATACCATTGATCGCATTTAAACCAGTCACATCCAACCTTCTCGTCTGATGTTCCCCTACTCATCTGTACAATTCACAACATATTTTATTACAATCACACACACTATTAATAAACCATATGGAATTTAAATAAAACATTTATCAAAATAATATTTAACTTTACCTTCAACTTCCACCTCAAATCCAATCGCCCGAGAAGATGAATGCCACAGTTCCCCTGCTCTCGGCGATGTCCTCATCCAAGAACAACTCCACATCGTGTATCGGCATATTCAATTCCAACGTCCCACCTTGTTCAAAGTCCTCCACACTTATCTTAGGCTCCTCCCCAACTACCTCGTCCTCATCATGAGGCGGTAGGGTTGCCTCCTCGCCATGTGGGCCTACCTCCTCTACCCGTGGGATCTGCTGAGGCTAGGTCCCTCCCCGATAGTGCAAGGATATTTCTACCCTTGTGCTGCCCTCTAGTACTAACGCCCTCGTCGAGGCACTCTTCCTTGTATCACTTTCTCTCCCTTACCCCTCCGAAGCCATTACTTGTTAAAAACTATGGTTAAACGTTGTAAGAAAGCATGTAAGATAGAAATAGTAAACAATAAGAATGAAAGGTACGTGCATTACAATTGCTTTTAAACATTGAATTTTGTACCAATCTTACGAGAAACCGCTACACCGACCGCCATAAATTCCTTATTGTCGATGAATTTTTTTAGCAATCAAGTCCTCGCTATATATGTGGGACTGTTTGCATTATGTAGCAGTTAATACCAATACTGCTACAAATGTTGCATTTTGTAGTGGTGTATTCTATAACCGCTACAAATGTCATTGCGAATTTGAAGAACAGTAGTAAGAAACCATACATTGGTTTGAAACCAGTTGCCACTTTTGATAAGATGCAAATGTGATGCAAGGTAACACGATGCCAAGCACAAACCATATTCAACTTTTCAAGAGGGAGCTATTTTTAAACCAAATATATATAAAACCATATTTTCAAACCATATAAATAATAATATTATTATTTTCGATATATATATATATATATATATATATATATATATATATATATATATATATATATATATATATATATATATATATCCTAGATTAAATGTTGTATTCATTAAATATTAGACATATCTAAGATTTAATGAAAATGGACACTTTTGCTTGTATTGGGCTATTCTTGTGTGTGACCGTAGTAGGCCCACATGAGATTGGCAACGGGCCAATCATGATTAGCCCATAAGTTGTAAGCGGCCTCTAACAAGACATTGCGACTACCTAATTCATATGGGGATCGTTGATACGATACATACGACAATGTCACGTCCCTTTTGTCACGCGATAATTTGGTCAAGGATGAGGCATGAATAATGTCAACCTCCTATTCTTGACCATTACTTTCTCGATTTTTGAGTAGTCTAACAATTGAAATGGAAACTCCTTTCCATCGTAGTATGGCCATACATTTCTCAGACTCACTCATCGAGGGGCCCAGTATTATCTCTGTACAAATGTGAGGGACAAATTCCATCTTGACCGTTCACATTCCTCTGCATGAAAACCATTGATCTGATCAAAGCCTATATCTTCACCCAATCAAAGGTGACTTTTGACTAAGCCAAAGATTAGCGACTCTCATGTAGGAATCCATGATGATCTCAGGTCAAAGGGCGTTGTGACGTGGTTATACATGAGAAAAGCTTATGACTTAATCCATGCAGCTTTTTCATAGTGGGTCGATCCAGCACCTTGTACTCTTATAGGTTCCTATGACTTTGATTCGTATTTCCATACGTCATCAAAGTCACACTAGTCGTATTTCATCTTCGCTCTGCGTAGATGACCGACCAGAGACATTTAGGATAATCTATAAGATACATCCAAGGATACAATTATCACTATAAACATGCAAATGAAATGATAACTAAATGGATAAATACTTTAAATAACATAAGCGTTTAAAGTACAATGACTTGCCCCTAAGGCATAATTTCCAACAAAAAGTGTATCGTCATGTATTAAAAGGTGTATCTGTGAAAAAAAAATGATTGTAATTAATAATCATAATTTATTTACTGAATATGATGGTTCTTACAAAATAATTGTCATGTAATACTTACAAATGATTCATCTTTCAACCTCTTATATCTCGCAATCTCGAGCAGTGGAGCAAACTCTAATTTTCTCAAAATCATTTTCGGTTAAAGCACTATACAGAATTTTCATTGCTCTAATGTTCAATGAAACATTTTCTTTTCTTTTTCAGTTCAAATTCTTCTCTGTTTCAAATCAAAAACATTTCACATATCAAAATCAAAGGTTTTTATAAAAGATGTCATTTTAGCTTTCCAAAACCAAAAATCGATATCTTTTAAAAGAGGTTGAGATGGTTAAGTCCCAAAATCAACCATTATAAACAAGTAACCCCAAAATAATCAAAACCTTCCAAAAACAAGTAACCCCCAAAATCAACCATTATAAACTTTTGAGATGGTTAAGTCCCCTAAACAAGAGACATGCTCTAATACCAACTATTAGAATCGACTGACATCCAAGAGTGGGTGAATTGGGTGTAAGATAATTACTTTAGAAACCTTTTCGCATCTTTAATGAAAGCAATGAATATGTAAATAATAAACCATAAATGCATATTGAAATATTCAAATCACTAATGCTGAAATTATAAGAGATAAGGGAAGAGAATATGCAAACTATTATTTATATTGGTTCAGTCAATCCTTGAAGACCTACGTCTAGCTCCTACGCTCTACTTGAGATTTTCAATCCATTATCTTATTGTTTAACCCGGGCAAAATAGAAGCCACTACAATCCCATAAGTTTAGCCTGGCACTTGCAAAGTCTTCTAAAAATCATAGACTCAGTCTATTCAACTTCAACTTCCTCACACCAAGGCAAGAACTCCCCTTACACACATAAGGATACAACTTTGATGATAAAGGATTACAATGAATCTTCTCTCTCAGAAGTGAATAATGACAATCATTGAAGTACAAACAAATATTCTCTCTAAAGTATATTATGTAAACACATGGAAATAGAGAGTATGCGAGATGAACGTTGAAATCAAAGTTTTGACATTTTGATGATTATGCACTGGCTCTCTTTTACTTTTGTTTTGAAAGCTCTTCTATTTATAGTTGATGAAGATTGATGATCGTTGTGCTTTTCTTCTTCTCATTGAGGCTTACAAAATATAACCATTAAAATAGTTGTTGGAAGCTTCGACATAAAAGTGATTTTTTCCAATTTTCGTGTTAATCCTTGTTTAAACACTTGAAAATACTTAAGCACTAATATAAAAAGCTAGAGTGATTAGAAGCAAGAAGAGAAAGTTACACAACTATTCCAATGATTTTTAGAAGTTTCAAAGCTATGCTTTGTTTTCTTTAAGCATTACTCGAATGATCTTCTCTTAGTAGTTTGAAAACCTTAGATAGCCTTGGATGAATTACTTAAGTGATGTGCAAGTGATACACAAAATGAGATCACCTAGGTGGTCACTCAGTGATCTTATAGATCACTTGAAACATCACTTGAATGATCAACTAGTGATAAACTCATTTTGAATCCAAATATTCCAAATGACCTATCATCGACAATCTCTTGAAGTCTACATTTTAATGCAAAGAATCAACTCAAATTTTTTTATATTTTGAAATTTATGATCAAATTCATAGCAGCCGGTTCGGGCAACGACTTTATGTTAGACTGGGTTGTCACCCAAGGGGGTGAATTGGGTGTCGATAAAACTTTAGATAACTTTGAAAATCTTTTTACAACTTATTGAAAGTAGTTCAAATGACAAAATAGTTTATAAAGCAATAGTCAGTCATTCAAACATATATCTTTGGAAATGTAAGAGTTTAGGGAAGAGAATATGCAAAACCGAGATTTATCTTGGTTCGGTCCAATCCTTGACCTACGTCCAGTCCCCAAGCTCTACTTGAGATTTTCAATCCACTATCTTCTTGTTTAACCGAGCACAAGAGAAACGCCTTTACAACCTCACAAGTTTAGTCAAGCACTTGTGCAGCCTTTCTGATCTCTTACCGAGATACTCCCCTTACACAGTGTAAGGATACAAACTGTTCCCACTCATTATCACCCAATCTTGAGTAACTCTTAGATAAACAAATAATATAATTACAATGAATCTTCTCTCTCGAAGTGAATGAACAAACACTCGAAGTACAATACAAATCATTTCACTCTCTATGATGAACTATGTAAGCATTGAGAACAAAGAGCATATGAGATAAGTGTTGGATTCGAATATCATGTTATTATCTCCATTTTGAATGTTTCTCTACTTATATACAACTGAAATTAATCCATTGAAGTATTGGTACGTTGTAGAATATTACCGTTGTAAGTTTCGTTGGAAAAATTGTCATTGCTTCGACGCCGTCATCTAGGATCAATTGTTAATCCTTCATATAATCATCACGGAACTCATTATCAAATTGATTAAACATAGTTAAGAATAATGATAGATGATATGAAGAATCTAGAACCAATCATAGATTGTTAGAGAATTGGAATTTCAAACGCCATGACATTTTCGAAATGAGACATATTGGCTCGAGTCAAAGCTATTATTGCGGCTTGAGTCAATCCAACGTTCAAGGCATAGAGATGATTTGAAAATACTGTCCGACTCGAGGCAGAGAGACCTTGACTCGAGTGCGGGGCTTAGGCTTGAGTCAATAATAAACGTGGCTTGAGTGTGTTTGTCGGTTCAGCTTTATATCGAGTGCGTTGGCTCGAGTCTTCACTTACTAGCTCGATTCAAAAATTCTTCTCCATTCTTCAATCTCTCGGGTTGGCCATTCACTTGAGGTGCGCTTGTTGGATCGGTAAAAACCTCTCGATAATGTCTAACTCTGCCTTCACTTAGACTCGAGGTGGAACTTCGGCTCGAGGCAAAATCCTCAATTTTTGTTCTTTGACTTGAACTTGACTTGAACTTGACTTGAGGAGGCTCATCAAAATTGGTTGCTTCCAAATTCTATGAAACACTTGTTGAGTCTAAATTCATATGGAATTGATTTCACTTTGTTACACCCCTACGCCTCGCCCTTTCGAGTGGCGGGTTAGAGGGACTCCTTTTACTTTTTACCTTTCCTCTGTTAATTAGTCCTTTTAATATACATCGAGTACACATGTGAGAGCATATGATCGGTTTGGACGACTCACAATGTACTGGTAAAGGTACAATAATCAAGGTAAAGTCCCATAGGGTTAAGGGTACAATCGTCCATAATAAATATTGAACAATAAAATACAATAATCCCAAAATAAAAACTATACAAAACATGATAGGGAATTCCCTATCTCTTCAGTCTTCCACACCATGCCCTTACTTCCTTGTTCTGAAACAGCTCAAACCACTAATACTGTATTCTTTGAAACCAATGCGAGGTTCAAAGTTGAACCCCCGAGTAACTGTTAAACTCATATACGATATGTATGCAATGCATGTAATGAAAATCATATTCGGGAAAATAAATCTGCCTCAGGCATAGTAAACTGGCATGTCACTGACCTCCGCATGGGCTGCCCTGGTCAAGACAAGACCAGGAACCACTAGCGCCAAGGGGTCTCGGTAGTCAAGGCTGCGGTATCTACCTTACCCCAAGAGGCTTCGATGGCCACCTGAACACACGGTGACATAGGCTCCACCTACCCTCTTATACCTCGGGTCTCAAAGATAGTCACCTATAGACACACGGTCACATAGGTACTACCTACCCTACATGCCAAGGGCCTCCTCAGTGACCTAAGGACACGCAATCCAATAGGTACCACAGTCCGACATACTCTGGACTTTAGCAATAACCTAAGAATACACAATTCACTAGGTACCAAAGTCCAATCCCTTACCTCATGATAAAACACACATGCGAGAGTAACATAGAGTATGAAAGTTTACAGTTACTACCTGGCACTCCTTACAAAATAATCAACTCTTCCCTTGACATTGGAGATACGTCCCACACGTGCTACCATGCTAGATACATTAAAAAATTATACTTTAAATCACATATTCAAGCTTTGCTTCAAGTTTCATGTATTTCACCTACCACCGAGGACTTCCCAAAAACGATGACCCAACTTTTCTGATTTATAATAAATTTTAGAAACATCATATTAACACATAATCAGTGGCCGTGGAACCCTTTGGATGTCTAGTTTATGGGAAAAATAACTTCCAATGTCATATGGGTTTGTATCCATTTATTATAAGAAAACCCTAGTCACTGGTCCGAGACAGAGTTCAGGTTTTGGGGTCATTTTAAACAATAAATAACTCTTTGTTGGAAAATTCAAATGACACAAAATATTATATAAAAATCATCCCCTTTATGTATAATATCATCATGTAAAATTTCAGATCATTCAGAGTTGATTTACTATTTTTAAACCACCTGATTACTACAAGCTGCCTAGAAAACACCAGAATCGGCAGATTTACGTAGTTTGAAGACTTAAGCTTTTTGGGTTTGGAAAAAGGTGATCCCATTTGTACCCACAAAAAAAAAACTTTTGAACTCAATGGTGACCTCAAAAATACCAAAATCGAATTGCATCTCCACGATAAACACTATAGGGCAAAAGCAAGAACTTCAAGTTTGTCGGTGGGATGCTTACCTTGAATTTCGGTTGCGGGTGCCTCCCTCTTCCCCGGGAGCAAGACCTTGACTGGATCTTCTTCTCCCTCAACTTGAAATCATGTTTGGCATGTGGCAAATGAAGGGAGGAGTGCCCTTTATATAGGCTCCAAGGGTGAAGGCTTTTACCCAAGTTTGATTATTATCCATTGGACAAAAGAGTGCTTGGATTTAAATATAATTTCCTAACTTGATTCTCAAGAATTCGAGAGAATTCTTGGCTGGACATGGTGCCTCCAATCTTCCCAAAGTGAATTTCCACAATTGCCCCTAATTGTGGTTTTTTGTGTTGTTAGGTGTAGGTTTTAGGTCCAGGGGGTAAAATGGTCATTTTGCCACCGCACTTCTTCCAACCAGGTGGGACCCACAAATTTTCCCTTGGATGTTCCATTAATGCCCTTTTAGAGTCATAATTACATGTCATTCCATTGACATGTCAGATTCAAAAGGTGTGGTCCAGATTAATCCTGATTATTTTATCTCTCTCTCTTCATAATTACAAGATGTGACCTTTTCTCTTTCTGCAAGTCACTTTATCTCTCCTCTGGACCCACCAATTTCGTCCTCCCTCAATGTCCAGGGGGTCTGGGCCCGACTCCGGAAAACCCTAACCGGTCCTGCTCGGCTACCTTTTGCCGGTTACACTTTTCACCGTAACTCGTGCTACTTCGTTAGACTTGTGTGGGCCGGATCATTAGTCCCTTCTCTTTCCTCCTCGTTTTCTTCAAAAACGCAGGGAACCCTTACCCATCCAGGAAATATCATCGCATATTTATTTTAGCACCTTTTTGCTCGCTAATTGTCCCATACCCGTAGGGCATAGCTAAATGGTATTCTTACCAACCAATTAACACCGTATAAGTGTTTTTGTGCCCTTCTGCACTATCACTTTAATTTCTATGGTCCTTGATCTCCTGATCCAAATACTCATGCAAAAGGAGTGCAAAATGTCTTAAAATATGTCAAGAGGGTACTTAAAAATCCCCCAAACCAAATGACAAAAGTACCCTTACAAAATATCCTCTTAACTTTGCTTATTTTGCAAGTTTTGTTGACTTTTCTCTCTCCTCCTTGTTTTGCACGAATTTTAAGCAATTTATCTCTCTTCATGATGACTTGATTTGACCTCTTGCACCTATAATTATGAAGAGACACGTGTATGCTCTTATTGGTCCAACACAAAAATAGCTTTTTCACTTGTCATGATGACGAGACACCGTGTCATGATTTTATTGGACGAGTTACTTAGTCCCAGAGAGGCTCCCTAACTCTCGACATTCTTGGGACTCTTCTAAATTGGGCAGTCGTCCGCCTATTTCAGGCTTATTCCCAGTTCTTGGGGTTCAGAATTCGGGGTGTTACACACTTCATTTGGTTGTGTATAATGTGAGCTACTTCAAGAAAACCGAACCTATTGCAGAAATGGTTCGGGATTTTTAGAGTCAACTTTCGAAGGCCATAACTCCCTAGTATGAACTCTTTTTTGGTTGGTTCAACTCTTTATGGAAATAATTTTGAGTCTACTTTCAAATGCCACCGATTTCAGCTCAATCGTATTTTTAGTTTATGAGTTACACTCAAAACATCGAAGGTTGGTCAGCTTTATGTGATGTTAATTGATGTACCAACTTGTGAAATTCATATATCTCTCATCTAAACTCCTTTGGGCTTGAAAATTTGTCCCAATGATGCATTGGGAGTCTAGTTTCATACAAATTTTTTTCACCTCAATCCGATCTCGGTTTAGGATATATCAATTGAATTACGGAGCGTCACTAGCTGAAATGTGAAAACGAGATCTACCAGTGTTGAAAAGCACTATTGGCTCAAGCCAACTTAGGCTTGGCTCAAGTCAACTCATACGAGAATGCAAAAATGGCTTGAAAATCACTGTTGGCTCGGAGTCAGCAATATGGTCGACTCGAGTCAAGGCTTCCAACTCGAGTCTATGAGTTTGTTGGCTTGATCCTACTTATACCCCGAGATGCCCAAACCTTTGTAGAAACCATTCTAACTTCTAGTCTAGACATCCTAGCTCGAGTTAATTCATCTTGAAGCTTGATTTTGCTTATTTAAACTTCTCAATTTGAGCCATTCCAACTTCTATATCATCATTAGAGACTTCTAGGATCAATCTAAAAACTTATATAATGATTTTATCATTCCATTTAGAAAGTTCTTCCTTCTTTCCTCTTCTCTTGATCATTCTCCACAATTCAATTCTTCTTTCTCTTCTCTTCTCTTCTCTTATCTTCTTCTTCTCTTGATCATTTTCCACAACTCAATTCTTTCTTTCTTTCTTCTCTTCTTTTCTCTCTGTCATTCTCCATAATTTAATTCTTTCTTTCTTCTCTTCTCTTTTTCTTCTCTTGATCATTTTCATAATTTAATTCTTCAATATCTCCTCCTCTTCTTGATTATTCCCAAAATAATTTTATAACTTCTTGCTTCCTTGACATTCTCTGCGTTTATTCTTCTATAATCCTGTTATCTCCTTCTTGATTAATCTCTACAATTCATCTTGAACTAATCTCCATTAAATACATAGTTGTTAGTCAATGTAGGAGATAAATATATTATACAATCTTTTTGCTCTAAATAATGACATCTATATAAGACATCATCAAAACTAATCATATCTAAAACTTTATAAGGTAATAGTAAAATTCCAAATTCATCTCTTCTAGCTGACCTTCAGTGAGCGTTATCTTGATGTTCTTTTTGAAACACCACTTGAGTTTAGTTTTATATGCAACACGATTTGGGTCTAAACTCATTATCTTTTGAAGTTATGATCCAAATAATTACGATTGTTTTGGACATCGTCATAACATCGAGTGTCAACTTTCGAGATCCATATCTCTTTTATCTGAGCCTCTTTGACCTTGAAACTTCTGTGAAACAAATTTAGAGTTCCATTTCATATTCAACCAATTTCACCTCATTTGAAGTTGTGGTGTAGGGATATGTCTAAATTAATAAATATTTTCTAGAATATCATTTTTCAAAATCTTTTTCATCTAAACTCCTTTGAGCTTGATCTTGGTGTACGTGTGTCAAAATTGGAGTCTATTTTCAAATGAAACAAATGTTATCTCAATCGATGTGTGGTTTGAGAGATACATCCAAAACAGAGCCTCCTATCATCTTTGAGCGAAAATAGAGAAACTCCTAGTGGTCCTTACTTGAGTGATCATCTCTAGAAGTGCCACTCGATTGAAGTTGTTATATCTTCCATATAAGGCATCTTAACTTTTAATTGAGTCATTTCATCCTCTATTTGACCGTAAAGAGACCTCCAATATCACATCTAAGGACTTGAATCTTGATATTCCTATTATATATTGCAAGTTCTTCTTTCTTCCTTTTAATCCTTCCACATAATCCAACTTCATAGTTTCTTCTTTTCTCTGACTAAAATGATGAAGGTTCTTCTTTCTTCACTCTTTCTTCTTCTTTTTCTCTTGATGATCATTGTCCATAATCTAGCTCAATAATCATTCTCTAATATCCTCTCTTACTTTTCCTTTTGACTAGTCTCCATATTCCAACTTTATATATTCTCTCTTTACTTAATTAATCTACATTAAATATAATAGTTAGTCAACGTAAGGGAGATAAATATATTATACAAACTTGTTGCACTACTAAAAAAAAACTTTAACGTCACTTTTTAAGACTCCTTAAACGATTGTTTTCAAAGAATTAGTCGATGGGTAAAGGGCGAAGATTTAGGAAGGGTGAAAATGTGTCGTTGAAAGTTTATGATTTACGATGACTATTTTTTAAAAACCAGTCGTTGAAATTCAATAATTATTATTTAAATAACAATTGTTGTATATCCACAAATCCACAACACTCATGCATGCTATGCAGTCCATAAAACCATCTAAAACACAAAATAAGGTGCAATTGGAACAAGTTAAAGCCTCATGAGAAAAAGAATAATGGAAAATGGACGATAAGCAGCACATTCAAGATTAACGCAAGAAATAGAATGTTTCATGTCCATCGAAGCACAAAAATAGAAGAAAAATAAAACCTCTCAAGTCTTAATTGAATGAAGTAGATGTCAAAAACCGTGTGCCCCAAAATCCAACACACATTACCCATAGGCCGACTTGATAAAATTAGGGGAAAATTGAAAAGTAGCCTCTCGAAACACATTCATTTTATAGACAAAAGAAAGTATCAAGAAATAGAGTAGAAAAACACTACAATGGAACTATCCATTCAAAATTTCAACAAAAGAAAACACCAAGAAATAAAGCTCTGGTATCCTCATCATTGCCTATGGGGGGTTTCCTCCTCTTCACGTTGCTCGGGATTGTTGCTCGACATATTGTTTAGTGAGGAGAAAGAGACGCAAATCTGCAACCTAGATTTGCAACCGGTGGTGAGCAGCAGATCTGGAGGCTATGGAGCATGCTCGTAGTTCATAGCAGAGGACAAGTCGGAGTGGCTCACGCCGTGATAGAGAATCTCCTTGGCGATAAGGGTGGGGCCGTTAGGTGTGGCGAAAAAGATGGGTAGGTCTCGAGACTCTTATATGCGTTTAGGATGAATTTGAGGAAGGCTTTCGCATGTATTTTGTGTTTTAAAGAGAAAACTTTATATTTTTATGGAAGAGAGGGAACAACAAAATGTAAGCGCGAGATTGAAATTGAAATATCTGAAAAATTTGAGTTTCAACGACTAGTTTTGAAAAACTAGTCGTTGTAAGTTAAAATAAAAATAAAATGGCGTGAAGGAGGCTCGACTTTTTTAACGCGTATCAGCTTATTGTTTGTTTACAAATAGCTGTTTGTTTTACTTTTATTCTAACGATAAGTAGTACTAATTATTTTGTTATTGATTAAATTTAATGCATGATTTCAATGATATTGATATATTTTTTTTACATATATATTAATTGAAATCACAACGGTCATGTAATCTTTAGATTTACATATTAAAATCAAAATGAACATGTATTAAATTATTAAATTTATTGATTGATTTCAATATGTGATATATATATATATATATATATATATATATATATATATATATATATATATATGATTGGACCTAACATTTTATCTTGTGAACCAATGCTACGTCGTTTGGGTTAGTAATGGTGTGAAAAAAAACCATTGCTCGATTTCCGAGTTGAGCAATAGGAAGAAGAATCAATAGGAATAACGCGCGACACTTTTTTTCCGATCGAGCAACATCATGAGAGATTCACAAAAAGTTGAGCGATCGTCGATAATCAGAATCATCGTGTCTATTACATGCTAATTTTTCCCCTTTGAATTGATCATCTCTTCCTTTTTATGATCTATATATATTCTCTGAGAAATTCGGATTTCGAACGGTGGCGGAGAGAGAGAGAATAAGGGGAGAGATGGAGAGATCGTTGATGGCTAAGTCGTGGGAGCCGTTGAAGGAAACGATATTTGTAGACCTGGATGGATTCAAATGGCCTCGAGAAGGTCATTCTCAAAGAACTTTAAGGTTTTTCTGTGAGGTGTTTTTCCCCTTCCTTCTGATCTCTCCTCTCATTCTTACCTTTCTGCATTTTTGCTGTTCGTATTCGAAAATTTCCATTTTATTTTTGCTTTGACTCATGTCCCACTTGTGGGTCCCTCCGGTGAGCCTTTTCTTGTTTTCAATATGATTATGCAAATTGAATTGTGTCCTTATCTGGGTATTCTCTTTTTTGTTTTATTATATTCTCTGGATGAATTTCTCTCGTTTATGATCACTATATATTATTTAATTTTTTATTTTTATTAGGAACTAACTTGTTACGGACCTTTATTAGGCCCAACAGCGGTGAAGCCCAACAACAATAGGTAAGGCATAACCGATCCTACCTATTAGCATGAGGATCCTAACTCCCCCAATAATCTAGGAATATATCCAGATATGGGTGAGCAGTTAGGATCCTTGGGTCGAAGATCACGCCAGGCCCAAAAAATCCTACCTAAGGTATACTCTATAAATACTGAGGTAAAACCCTAGGGTACACACGTCCTAATCTCTGAACTATTTACATAAGGTCACACTGTGCACACACCCCACCCCCTTGGCTAAGAGCCTGGTTGTGTACAGTGATCATATCTCCTACTAAGTGCTTCCCTCATAAGCATTCAGGAAGAGACCATTGATCCCATATCAAAGAACCAGCCTATCCGGCTATGGACACACGGGAATATCCGTCCTCACCGCCACGGCCACGACGAACCAATCAACTCCGCCCTTAACAATGGGTGCACGGCCGGTGACCGATCATACACTGGAGTCCCCGGCGGCCCGAAACCCCAAGCAAGCGGACGTCCTCCAAGGTTTGCGGCACGTAGTCCCGAAGCTTTCCCAATCGAACACCCGAGAGATTCAC